>CM034151.1:168861380-169461380 GCA_019776745.2 Taxus chinensis
TGTTCCTCTCCATGAAATAGAAATGTCTGATAGTGAGAAGTCCTATGATGAAGACACTAATGTCGACCAAGATCAACTTAACAATTACTGATTTTTGACAAGCTTTACATGATCATCCCACTCATATGTCCTACATACTTTGATTGTTGCTAAGAATTCTTGTGATGCTTCTATCTTTATAGTTTCTCCTTCTTGGGCTCTCATGGTCTCCACCCCACCTATTTATGTCTCAGCTTCCATTCCTACTACTACCGCTCTCATCATTCACCCTAGCACACCTAACATGTAGCTAGGCTCTTCTTCAAATACTCCTGATCTAACTTATTTGTATCAAAATTTGTAATCCCAAATTCTTCATCTCCATATTGCTACTTCTCATGCATCACCATCTTTAGACTCTACATCATTCTTGGATACTCCTTTCGCACATGTTATATCTACCTATTCCTTACCACCTAACTTCATTTCTCCAAAATTTCCCATCTTTAAGGGCCATGAAAATCCATAAGAACATATTTGTGCTTTTCATGTAGCATGCCTAGACTATGTTGATGACTCTATATTATTAGCTAAGATCTTTCCTTGTAGCTTACAAGATTATGCGATACATTGGTTTTATGGCCTACCTGTCTATTCAGTACACTCATTCACGCATCTTGTTGATGATTTTCTCACTTACTTTTCCATTAACATCAGCTCTAAGATCTCTTATGCTCAACTTACGCAACTCAAACAAGGATCTAATGAAAACTTAGCGGATTATGTCTTGCATTATAAAAAAATTAGCCAAGATGTCCAATATGCCTATGGATGCTGAGCTTTAGGATTTGTTCATTTAGAGTCTTTTACCAGCACTCCAAGAGAGTGTTATATTTGATACTTCTTCCTTCGATCAACTCTATCATACTCTTAAGCTACGTGAAACCAAGATCCTAGCTATAGGCAAGCTTAAGTATCAGGAACAAGTATCATCCTCCACGTGTTTTCCAAGTAAGTCAACATTCAAGCCATTTATGACTATACCATCAGATACAAAATTTACTGTCAACGCAGTCCCTACTACTAAGGAGATTCAATTGTAACCACATCGAAGTACATTTACTAAGTTTAGTGTTCCCTCACATATTTTATTACCACAACTTGTCAAAATTAACCTCATCACGCTACCCTCTCCACTACAGATTGATCCATATTGACCAATAGGGCATAATTTCAATGAACATTCCTATTGTGACTATCATGAGTGTGTAGGACACTCCATCGATCATTGTTACCGAATACGATATCTCATAAAGGATTTGGTTGACAATGGTCAACTTGAGCTTCCGGAATATGCAACATCTCTACATGTCAATTAAAATCGTAAGCTCAAAATATTTAACAACCCTCTACCCAAACATGATACAGAAATAACTAACTCATTGGCTAATTATGTCTACCACGCAGTGTCTCCTCTTACTTCATGGGCCCTTGACTTTTTTCATTGTACATACTAACGATTCATCACTAGTCATATCTTTTTCTAACCACGACTATCATGCAAATTTTACATCTAATCACATACATATCAAAGCATCTATTGGCTCGATCCCCATCAATAATACTAAATTTTACCCCTCTTGGCCTATTACCGCATGTTCTATTCAATTTCTTCATGTCATTGGTTACCCTCAATCATAAATTGAATACCCTCTAAACAAACCATATGGTATCATCAAGCTACACGTTACGATTAGTCCTCTCACTTTTCTTATCCCTTTCCGTGGTAGGCAATCAGTCAATGGTTGTGACATGCTACTCGGGCTCAATTAGATTCGTCATTCTCAATCCATTATCTCTATGAATCATTTACAACTCAAATTCATTCATAACAATCAAATTATCTCTATTGACGGCGTACCACTATTAATTTTATGGTTTCCATCTTCTCGAGCATCAATTCATGCATCTTCTACATCATCTATCACATCCCATTATATATTACTAAAAAATAATCTAGTCCTAGCTCACCTACTTGCACATTATCTACACGACCTCACCATTTTGCTAGTCCTATACATAGGTATAGGCCCATTCTTAGGATAGTTACTTCATTTCGACATAGGTCACCTTAACTAAAATTATGAATTTTAGAATTAATCTAAACAAGTACAACAATGAAATAACTGAATATAAACTAAAATATAAATGCTAACTAATTTTATTTGATATTCTAAATAAAATTAAATAATTTAAATAGGAGGGAAAAGGTACTAACCTAAAATAAACTTACCTCGCAGTGATCTGAAACTATACTGGAAGATGCATAGGTGGAATAGAGCATATGACAACACCTCAAGAAGTTACAACAGTAGATGAAGATTCAGCTAGATTGGGGTGCCTGTGGGAGGATTAGGGTGCCTATGGGTGCCCTGGTTTGCAGTATGGTGCACCCTAGTCTGTAGAATAGTTCAGAAACTGAATCTGAGTTGGTCACTAGGTTTTCACAATAACTCAGTCTTTATCGCATGTGTATGTCGCATAGCTTTGTTGATGTCATTGTAGATCTTTGATGAATAATCTCCTACAAAACCCCACACAAAATCATCAAACCCTAAAAAAGAAAGATGCAAATGAATGGGTCCAACTGTCCTCAGCTACCAAATGGATGGACTTACACTGACTGCTACACTACATCTCATACCCAATGTAGTTCTATGTGCATGTGTGTGCAATTATGTGCCTAGGGTTCCCTAATGCCAATGACACTAAAGTAGCGGGTAATAGCTAGATGTAAGATGAAAATGGTGGATGGAATAGAATGAATACAACCCTTCCTATGTAATGTGTGATGGAGAATAGTGCCCAAATGTAGTCCTTTGCCTTATATAGATAGCTAACCCTTAGTAGAATAGTATTCCCTTAAGATAGTGTGTATGTTGTGTTTATATAGGGATATCTTGCTCAAATTTTGACACTAATGACCTGACATGATGACTAGTACCTAGGGGAATGAGAGGGAAAACTACAAAGACTGACCTTGAGACTCTAAATGAGAACCAAGTGCAACCAGGACTAGGGCACCTAAAAATGAGGAACGGGGTGCCGACAGGTGCCCCAATCCCTTCCTAGGCACCCTAGTCAAAGACTAGAGATGACTACTGAGTAAATAATGACAGCTGAGACTCCATGAGAGATGACCAAAACTGTGTGAGTAACAGATGATTGTGTAAGACACTTAATGATAATGACTGACTAAAGTGACGATAGGACTAGGGGATGAGCCATTAGTGAATAATTTTCTTACGCGAGATCCATATATAAAACAACATATTTGGTAGTATAATAGTAGTAGTAAGTGCGTGATTTTGTGACTACATTTTCCCCCACTTTATGTTGGTGAGTGGAAAGCTTGGTAACATAAAGTAGATAGAGATGCATGTACTTGAGAGAAATTTGGAGAATCCCATGTTGTAGTAGAACATGCATAGATGTGGTAGTAAAAGTGTGCTGAAAGAACCATATAGCATGTTGAACCATGGATCAACATGTTGATCCATGTAACATAGTGAAAAGTGTAATAGTGTGATGAAGTGCACTAAATGAGAGTGATGATTGTAATGTTGGATGATTGATGATTTTGAATGTGTATGATGATGATAAGATGGGGTAGGGAGTGATCAATTCCCAACCCGATTGTGTGTATACAAATAATCGACTGGAGGATTTGGGCGTCCTGATGTCAGAGGAAGAGTGTAGGGAGAAAAGTGTGTTATTCTCCAATCTCTAACTACATCCTCAAGATCTAGCCAGTGCAGATGGACTCAGATCAAAGATTTGTGGTTTTTGGATCCAAATAATTTTGATCAAATAGTTGACCCATATAGGAGTGGTATAGGAAAGGAACTCTTTCCCCCACTCCATGGGTGTCACTATAATGTGATGGCTTCCAAGTTAGGTCATCTGGAAGAAAATTTGAAATGTATGATGGCTTCCAAGTTAGGTCATCTGGAAGAAAATTCCAAATAGATAGAATAACTTCCCAAGTTAGGTCATCTAGGAAAGTAATGAATGTAACTCCCAAGTTAGGTCATGTGGGAGGTCATATATGTGATATAGTTTTGATTGAATGATGATTGTTAGAGGTTTGAACACGTCAATATATTGATTGATTGATTTTCTAAATTGATTACTTGATTAGTTACTTGTAGAGAGATTTTATGTTATTTGCCCCCAGGTTATGTCATTAGGGGGAATTGATAGAAATTGATGTATGGAAAATTTTTAACACTTTTTCCCCCATGTTAGGTCATTAGGGGGAAGTGATGAAATGTTGCATATAGAATTTGTACGTTTGTTGCCCCAAGATTAGGTCATTAGGGGGAATTGATGGTGAAATGTCACACAATAAATTAGTAAATGTTTGAAAATGAAAAATTAGTAGTATTGATCAAATGCATAGTGATATAAGGGGAATTATAGGATGACCCCAATGATATGCCCCCCTTTTGGTGAAAGGGGAAGTGATGATAAGAATGAATGCTAAGCTGAAAGTAAGCACGAGATAAATAGGAAGTGTGATAAAGATTGTCAAAATTTGTTTGAATTGATGAAGGAAATGTGAAGGAGATTATAACATACGTGTAATGTGTACATGGTACGATGGTAGGAAAAATTCTAAAAATAACTCCTCAAACAGGGTGTAAATCATAGTAGAAATGCTCAAGATATGAAAAAAATAGAGTAGTGTGTATTAGTTGCGAGAATAGGCATGAAATAATGACCATAGTAAAGTAGGTGATGAAAAGTAACTATAAGTAGTGAAGTGAAAAAGTGTTTAGTCACTTCATTTGGTTTTGACATGATTGTGAGAGTGAGTGCTAAGTGAGTGAATATGCCGCAAGTGAGAGTAGCACGTCCTAGCCGGTTTGAGAGGGTGGTGACCATCGTAGCATCATGGACGATGGCAAAATTGGTAAGTATGATGTTTTTTCAAAAAATGTGTGTGTAGTACTTGGTTTTATTAGATTTTTATA
This sequence comes from Taxus chinensis, assembly GCA_019776745.2. Lineage (NCBI taxonomy): Eukaryota > Viridiplantae > Streptophyta > Pinopsida > Cupressales > Taxaceae > Taxus > Taxus chinensis. The sequence continues at coordinate 168,866,396 of CM034151.1, forward strand.
AATTTGAGATTATGAAGTTTCTCAGTGTTTTAGACCTAGACAAGAGTGGTGAGGGTGTGCTAGTGACCCTTGGGACAGGAGCATCCAGACCTAGGCTCTAGTGTCCTGGTCTGGGACCCCAGTCTTGCATCTAGGTGCCCTGTTAGAATGTGTATATTTTATCTATAACGGTGTCAATTGAGATTTCTAGTGTATAGTGATGTGATAAGTTAGTGTATTTGGACTTGTATAGTGTTCTAACACTATGTTTGTTTTCATTTTGTGGTACGTAGAGGGATATTCACTAAAGGGAATTCTGTGGAGGTCATCATTTGAGTAATTTTCTTGGGCTAGGCCTATCAGATGATGAGTGGGATGTTATGGACCATGTCATCTTGTGGCACATAGCACAGATGGGGGATATGCCCCATAATATGCCTATTTTGACAACTTTATGTGAGATTTGGTGTGTAGATTCTACGTTTTGGTTGCCTATGGGTGAGATGACAGTTACTTTGGAGGATGTGTATCGCATACTGTGATTTCCAGTTATTAGGGAGAGAGTACAGGTTATGTCGTTGGAGGATATGGAGAGATAGATGTGAGCTACTAGATGGTATTTTTTGGGGACTTTGAGTACCTACCAAGGCCCATATCAGTTTGGATGATATCTTGAGATTTGGGGTTCCACACCTACGGAAGTTCATAGCCATTGTGAATGCTTCGTCTATAGCAGTAAAGGGAGGAGGTGTAGGAATCTTGTATAAGATGCATGATATATGTCAGTGGATAGAGGAGGAGAGCACTAGATACGTGTGGGCGAGGTGTGTGTTAGACAATCTATACATAGATATTTATAGGTTTACTCATGATGAGCATGATGGTGGGATAAGAGCCACCAAACTATTGCATGTATGGGTGTATAATCATATTATTGTGTTGAGGCTAGTTGGAGGTCCACAAGGAGAGTGGGCCAGGCTAGAGATATAATGCAAGGAGGTGGATTAATGTTTGTGGGTGTAAGATGGACACATGATACTTACAAGGATTGATAGATATGATGGGGCATGAGGCCATTAAATGGAGGCCATATCATGATGATGAAATATGGCATGAGGATGTTGTAGATATTTGACGTATTCATAGGACTACATGGTTGGATGATTGATTTCCATGAGTGGTTGAGATTTTTTAGGTAGAGAGAATATCACAATAGTTTGGCATGGCTCAGGACAATGCCCCCAGAGCCATATATATGGTTACAAGTGATTAGATCACTAAGGAGGGCTGGAGCTAGACTAGGGCCCATAGGAGAGCAGCTAGTACCTCCTAGGCCAGATGAGGTAGACGCAACAATAGAGCCAATAGATTCTGATGATGCAGGTTATACAGAGGAGTATTGCACATGGTGGGTGACACATCGATGGGTACTCTTGTTTCCATTGTTTGTAAACATAGCGGGGTTACCGTGGGGAGGAGGAGGAGAGGGGGGAACCCATGCCCCCAATAATGTAGTGGCAATTATAGTTCGGAGCATAAGTATTTATATATTTTTTTCATGTACTTTTTTATTTTCCTATGTCATAGTGATGGTTATCTAATTCATTGTGTTATTTGTTTTGTAGGTGACACGTATTGGTCCCTGATAGTAGACACATCCATCTACACATTGACATGGAATGTGTTGACCAATGTACTTGGTGGAGGGATACTTGAGTGTGTGGATGATATCATGGGTGAACATGCCCATTTATTTGAGCCGGTGGCCATAACAGTGGCAACATGCACTTTGATTTTAGGTGAGAGGGACGAGGCATATGAGGAGACTTGACAAGATAGAGAGGCGGTGGGTGGTGCTCCCTTAACACATGATGTATTTACATGATACATGGATTTACAACGTCATTTTTCAAAGCAGTCTACAGAGGTTACCTTATTATAGAGGTAGGTTGAGAGGTATAAGATTGTGAACATTGGCACAGAGTTAGTGGTGAGGCCTCTTGTTCTAGGGCTCTCGCATTACCAAAGAGTGATAGTGACTATGAGATTTGATGTGTATTATTGTAAATGATATGGGGGAGTTTCCCCCAGTGATGAGACATTTTTATATGTATAATTGTTGTAATGATGATGTATTTTATATATATGGATAGATGTTATTGATATATGATGATTTTATTTCATTGTTTATCAATGACACAATATGACTCAATGTTTTTTGTTGTTATTATGTTGTATATCATTCTTGTGTATTGATGTAGATTCACACTATAATGTTGATAATGATAGACAAAATGGGTAATTTGAATGATGATAGATAACATGTGTAATTTGATTGATGAGTTATATGAAATGGTTGTTGAATGGAATTTGTAATGTGTGGTTAGTGTAATGAATAATAATTTAATGTGATCGTAATATATTTGTATGATGAAACTAGGAGAGGGGGGATTAATGATGCCCCCAGTGTGTGAATGAATAGGCTCATTTAGCTAAGACCCCTCAGCAGTCAAGAATGATTGCCATGTAAGTTTTCTAAAGAGTGTGATCATCTTAGAGAAATGATTGAGTGCGTCATAGATGAATTGACTAGATGAAGCGATGAAGTACATGATGAAAGGTTCTTAGAGAAAAACCCTCAACATTCATGTAAGAACCGTAAGAACACAAGTGTGTCATTGGGGGGTAAGGTGATAGTAATCACCTACCAAAGACCAAGGTGGCGCAAAGAGGTGGAAGCATGTGGGATGGAAGTAGCATGAGTGTATGAACTGAACTGAATGTCATATGGAGTTGTGGTGGGATGGACAAATGCAGAGGGTTGTGATAGTTGATGTGAAGCAATAGCATGATTTGATAGATGAGATGGATGGATTGGATGTGGTGGATGTGATGGTATAACAATGGATGGACGTGGTGGAGATCGTGTATGAGTGACAACCCGTGGTGGTGGATGGATAATAACCTTAGTATTAGATGGAGGAGACAAGTTCAACATGGTTAGAAACGTGCTAACGAGGTAGAGGAGAGATGGACCGCTCATGTGAGAGAGACCAAAGGAAATGATGCCCTTATCCTCTAATTGTTGCAATCTATCATGAAGGGTAAAACAATCATCATCCCTATGGCCACTGATGCGATAATAATTATAATAGGGTTGATCACGTTGACGTTGTAGACGATGTTGTGGATGATGTTGATTAGAGGGTAAGTGAATTAGACACTCATTAAGTAAAAAATGCAACACATCATGTGGTCAAGTGTGATGAGAGAAGTGTAATGGCTCATGCAAGATAAATGGAGTAGGTGGAGAAGTAGTCTTTTGTGGAGGAGGAGAAGAAGTATGCTTATGTGATGGAGTAGGTTGAGCATGCTGGCTAGGTTCAAGATGGAGACTATGTAGGACACTCAATCAATGATAATGGAGGAGCACTAGATGATGCAATAAAAGTGGAGGTAGATGGAGGGTCAATGACATGTGTTGAGAGAAGATATTGTTCAAGGTATATGAATTTATAGCACAAGAGAGTAAATGACTCACATGTATCATATTATAATCTTTTCTTAAGCATGGGAATCAAACCATGACAGAAAATGAATTGCTTCTCTAAATCAATGGGTTGGAATATTAGTTGATGCATACAAGCATTGAACCATAAGATATAATCCGTGATAGATTCTGAATGATCCTTGATGTAAAGTAGGTAGGTGGTCATAAGTAACTCTAGGGCCATTGTTGATGATAAAATGACGGATGAAAGAATCCTCCATGTCATAGTAAGTACTAATGGACCCAAAGGGAAGATGAGTGTACCATTGCAACGCCTCATCAATAAGATTGTGTCGGAAAGCCTTAAGCAATAACCTATCATTAGAATAGGAAGTCATAGCCATGCGGTAATGAAGGGGGTGAGCATGAGGGTCACTAGTACCATCAAAACATGTGAATGTAGGCATGATAAAGTCCTTAGGAAATGTCAGAGTTGTGAATCTTTTTAGGAATAGGGTTATCATGTAATGAGTTATTGTCAATAGAAGCATAGTAACCCTACTTTCTAAAGTGAGAGACTGAACCTGAGATTGTAATTGACCTATGACATGCATAAGAGATAGGATATCCTATGAAGGAATAGTAGAATATGGTAATAATGTATTGAGTTGTTGTAACTTACCATTGTGAGTGACCATAGGAATGTCAAGAGAAGATAAAGGAGATTCTGATATTAAAGGCACACTAGGAGTGGGTATTAAAGAAGCTATAGTAGATGATATAGACAGAATACCCATAATAGTGGTAGGACTAGCATCAGAAACATCCCTAAGAGGTGAAACCACCAATGGAGATATAGTGATAAGAGGATATGGAGCCATAGATGTAGATGAAGTGATAAGAGAAGATGAAATGGTAGGATAAGAATAAGTAATAAATGGAGGTGACTCATATACAGTGCTAGACATAATATCAGGAGAAGGCAGTGATTGAATGAGGGATTCACACTTGGTAATATGAAAAGAAGGAAAAACATGGCTATCAACCGCCTTATCACCATCATATAGAGACTCAGAAATGAGAGTGTCGCTAAGGATACTATCAATAGGATCGTCAACATAATATGAAGGAGTATACAAGCTAGTATGAGATGTATCATGAGAAGCAAGATATCAGAAGTAGGAGAATCATGAGATGAAACCATAGTAGTGATCTGGCTAGAAGAAGAATCGGTATGCACATGTGAGTGATTGTCAATACCAAGCATGTAATCGATAAGAGAATCATCTAGAATCTCCTTAGAAAGATCAAAAGGAGGATCACTAGTAGCCATATAGCATGGTGTACAACGAGTAAAGGCTACTGGGTCCTCAACAATACTAATGCCAATAGGAGAATTTTCAAAACTAGTAGGCACATATTGTTGACCATCTAAGAGTTGTTGAATATCATCTGGCATAGTAGGATTATTATAGAGGTTCATGAGCTCAGCGATGGCAGCCTCATCATAGATAGGGTTGACACTAAAATGAGACATGATGGGCTGAGAAGAAGATGAACTATCTTTAGCCATTAGGGTTTGAAGCGGATCCTAGGGAAAAATATTCTAAAGTATGGGTTCACCAAAATGATTAACTAAAATTATGAATTTTAGAATTAATCTAAACAAGTACAACAATGAAATAACTGAAGTATAAATGCTAGCTAATTTTATTTGATATTTTAAATAAAATGGAATAATTGAAATAGGAGGGAAAAGGTACTAACCTGAAAATGACTTACCTCACAGTGATCTGAAACTAGACTGGTTGATGAACAGGTGGAACAGAGTATGACAGCATGCCTCAGGAGCTTGCAGTAGATGAATATTTGGCCAGACTAGGGCACCTGTGGGACGATTAGGGAACTGTGGGTGCCCTAGTTTGCATAGTATGGGCACCCTAGTCTCTAGAATAGCTCAGAACCTGAATCTGAGTTGGTCGCTAGGTCTTCACAATAACTCGGTCTTTGTCACGTGTATGTCACACTAGCTTTGTTGATGTTGTTATAAGTCTTCAATGAATAATCTCCTACAAAACCCCTCACAAAAGCATCAAACCCTAAACAATAAAGATGCAAATGAATGGGTTAGACTGTCCTCAATTTACCAAATGGATGGACTTATAACTGAGCATTGCACTACATCTCAAACCCGATGTAGTTCTATGTGCTTGTGTGTGCAATCATGTGCCTAGGGTGCCCTAGCGCCAATGAAGCCAAAGTAGTGGGCAATAGCTAGATGTAAGATGCAAATGGTGGATGGAATAGAATGAATACAACCCTTCCTATGCAATGTATGATGTAGAATAACACCTAAATGCAGTCCCTTGCCTTATGTAGATAGCTAGCCCTTAGTAGAAATAGTGTGCCCTTAAGATAGTGTGTATGTTGTGTTTGTATAGGGATCTCTTGCTCAAATTTTGACACTAATGACCCTGACATGCCTGACTAGTACCTAGGGGAATGAGGAGAAAATTACAAATACTGACCTTGAAACTTTAAATGAGAACCAAGTGCAACCGGGACCAGGGAACCTAAAAATGAGGACTGGGGCACCGACGGGTGCCCCAATCCCTTCCTAGGCACCCTAGTCAAATACTAGAGATGACCACTGAGTAAATAATGATAGTTGAGACTCCATGAGAGATGACCAAAACTGTGCGAGTAATTGATGACTGTGCAAAACACTTAATGACAATGACTGACTAAACTGATGATAGGACTAGGGGATGAGCCATTAGTTAATACTTTTCTTATGCGATATCGATACATAAAACAACATAACTAGACACTGCATGACATATACTACACATTACAACTCTTCATACATCTCGTGTCATGTGTCTTACATTATACATCATACACTCTACATTTAGTCTACATATTTTCACCATTAAAACATCTATACATTATATCAATCTTCATGATACATATGTCACACTCATATCATCAATAAACTTACATCACATACTCCTCATTCTACATAATACATAACATTCTTACATTACATACTATTCATCGCACATTACACATCACATTGTCGTCTTAAATCATCACACATTCTACATATTCTTCTATGCACTGCACTCACTACCCTATGATGCACTCTAGTTCCATGGTCCATACTCGACTGTCAAGGGTTTACAAATCAAATGGACCTTGTCATATTCACAAGTTCATCATGCCACCTTCTATCATGCGACATTACTAGGTTAGTGACATGTGCTATAGGCTAAATGGTCACCCATTCCTTCATCTTGTAGTGGTATATGCTTTAGGCTACATCATCACTCCTTTGATAATTTTTTCATGATATACACTTCAGCTATAGGGTCATGTACACACTTCATCACTAGGTTTCATATCATCAACATACATACACACTCATCACAACGCATTACAAACAACCCAGCTCGACCATTTCCCAATGACACACTCTCATCTATGGTTCATTCTTGACTACTAAGGGGAAAAACTAAATGAACCTCATTGCATACAAATCCATTCACTCAGGGGGTGTGTGGTTCCTATCATCCATCTTGCATTCCACTCCATCCATCCACAACATATTGTATATCTTGGTTGTTTTTACTTTTGCTTGTATTTTCTTGTTCATGTTCGCTTATTACTCATGCTAGCTAGATCTATTATATGTCATTATTTTTACCATACACACATGCGTGTTCACATCCTTTTCTAGTTGTGATCGTAGATGCAGGTCTCTTACACACAACATGGATGCTCGCCTTATACCACTCCTACAAAGGTTGTTGGGGGCATCCACATTCGTCTCTTACATGTGTTATTATTTAATTCTATACTTAGCACTTTACACTACTTGTTTATACATTATTTTGACATATGGGTTATATTTTTAAAATGCTAATGGGTGCTTCATGTCCAACATTCGTTTGTAGGATTATTTACTTCCATGGCAATCTATTTATTTACTATTGTTTTTCCCTTGTTTGCTATTATATGTGGGCCTTGCCCTTTGTTTGGTGTGCACACTTGTTTTTTGTAAGTGTCCATTATGGCCTTGAGTGTCTTGTGACATCGTGAGTGATGTCCCATATTTGCAAACTACTTTGGTGGTTTATGAGTATCTTCTTGAGTGTTTACTTACTTTCTAGCTTCTACATTGTTTGTGTAGTGTACACTTGTCATTTACATGCATGTTTGTTCATATTAACACTTGTTTTCTAGCCACTTGTTTGTGTGTGCCTTAGTTTCTATCAAGTGCATTCCCTTCCCCCTATAGGGCATAGTTTATGTGTTTGGTCCTCTTTTGAGGTTGTATTCTCCTTTCAGTGACGTCACATACACCCCCAAAGAGGGGGGGCTCATTTAGGATTTTAAACATTGTTCAGCGCTTGCTATTGGTATAGTTTAGTTCAGTCTCTATCCTTGACAGTGTGGGTTGTACAACTAGTGGGTTTAGACCAATCTACAAACCTCATACACATAGGCTTTTATAGTGTAGATTTTCCTTAGCATTCTGGGGAGCAATTACATGTTAGAGGATACAACAGATTCCTCCCTACACCACTTCGGCCAGTAGTGTCGGATCACCCCAAAAACCAAGCAGTATTGATATCTCTTTACACATCCTCAGGGAAGTAGTTACAGGTTGGATAATAATGCCAATTTCTCCCTACACTTCTTCGGCTAGGGTGGCATGAGATCGCTGAAAAAAATCGCAGTACAAGATATCCTTTCTTCACCCCTTTCTCTCATCATAGATCAGGTGCACATGTTCCTTTTAAATTTTTCATATTTCCATTTCATTCTTTTCATTTCTACATACATGTGTTTTTACACATATATACATGTGTATTTGACTACTTGATCATCTTCTCCTTGCAGGTCTAACCATATGAGAAGCAAGCAGTCAATAACAACAATGATGACATTTTGCGGAAACACACACCTCATACTAACATGTAGGTACATCACACACATTGACATATATACACGTGTTTATGCCCTAGATTCACTCTCATAACTTTTTTGACTTTTACATATTTAGTCTCCATGCTCCAATATTTTCACATTCCACGCTTTTTCTAGTCCATCGACACACTTTCTACATCACTCTACATGGACATCAGGTATGCATCTCTATCTACTTTATGTTACCGAGCGTTCCACTCACCAACATAAAGTGGGGGTGAATGTAAACATAAAATCATGCACTTTAGGCATTATTTAGCCCTGGTATCATACTACTATTCATATGGTTTTTGAATGAAGAAAGTACTAATTAACCCATGTCCTTAGGCCATTTTAATTTTCTTTCTATCATCGATGTCGACCTTCAGCACATACTTTCCCAGTCTGTTTTTGTCATTTTGCATCATTCTACCTCTGACTGGGGCGCCCGACCCCATATTGGGGCACCTCAGGGGCCTTGGTCCCATTCGGGGCACCCTGAGCCTTTTTACACTTTCCCACCACTTTTTGGGCATATTCTAGCCATTTGAGCTTCCTATCTTTTTAGTGGTTGGCCTTTTCAGGGTTAATTACAAAATTAGAACAAGAGAATAATATAAATATAAAGTTATGAGACCATAATGAGGGACCAAGCACTAAGCACTACTATCATCACCTAAGGTTACATCTATCAAAGGCTCTGTTTGCATCCATTTAGCTCCATCACAAGACACAAGGCTGGTTCATCCACATCACACTACATAGGAGAGAAGTTTAATCTATTCCATCCACCATTTTATTGCATTTCTACACATAGTTATTACTCGCTACTTTCACGAAGTGAGACTAGCACAAGAGCACCTAGGGCATGATTGCATACACACACATAGAACTACATCGGGTCTGAGATGTAGTGCAGTGATCATTTAGTAAGTCCACCATTGTGGCCGTTGAGGACAGTCTGACCCCTTCATATGCATCTTTCTTTTTTATGGATTTGATGCTCGTCTTGTAGTTTTGCAGGTGATTCCTTAGTGCAGGTATTGCGGTAACATCTGACACAGTTCAGTAGAGTTAGTGCAACAAGAAGAGAACACATGCGAACATCCAATGACACCTCATATGATGGTTTTAGTTTATTTCCGTAGACCAGAGCACCCATATCCTAGACCAGGGTACCCACGGGTGCCTCTGTCCCTCTCCAGGCACCCCAACCTAGTCAGAGAGCTCAGATATTTGTTTTCTTAGGCTTTTATGTGATCATTTCCTCTTCATGTTTTCCTGCTACACACTGTGACACAATTCAACACCTTCATCGGATCAGCTAAGCTCTATCTAACCCTTCTTGCACCTTAGGGTTTCATATTTTCATATCTTATATTGCTTAGGTCATTTTCTTTACGCATTTATATGTCATTTATTGTTGTTATTAATATTAGATTAACCTAAAATAATTTCACATTTTAGTTAATCAATCGGTGACCTTGGGGCGTGTGGAGAGCACGTGTAGGGAAATAATCCTTTAGAGATCACGGTTGATCTGAGTTTTGTCATTATTCATCCATCATGACTTGAAGGGGTAAATCCCTTTAAGAGGTGAATATGGACTTATGAGTGCCACATATCCTTTCGTATGCAATATGTTGATCATCAATCTCATTATGGGCTTAGGATGCAAAGCTTAATCATCAAGAAATTTTGTGAAGGCTATGGGTATTGATTGGTGACACATTTCTCTGTCATACATTACAAATCGATGCACCACTGCTAATCAAGGTTTAACTAAGGTTTGGGATCATCCTACTCTTCGATATTTACCATGTGTCTAAAAGGACACTTTTCCTCAATCAAAGCTTATGAGTCTTTGAGGGGCGGGGAAAAAATCGAAGGAATGTGGGACATAAGAATGCAATAGGTGATGTTTGTTGCTTATTCGTATAAAAAAATATATTGCCAAGATAAATCTTGAAAAACATTGTTTATTGTCAAGTGTCCATACTTTAATTAATTACGTTTAATAGTCCGTCGATTGAATAAATACAAGGAGTTAGCCATCATTTATCTATCTTCAAATCAAAATGCATGATTTTGATTAAGTGTTGCCTAGATTTTCATGTAAAGACTTAAAACTAGCTAGTAGAAGTAATTTTGACAAGTTTTAAGATATTAGAGTATCTAAAATGCATGAAAAATCCTTATTATAAGCCTTTAATTCTAAATTTTGTAACCATTTGCCCCAAAAATGAAGTGTGAGCTCATTTTGGAAACATTTTGGTGACTCACAAGGGCGTGTACCTGCTAGATGACCTAAATAGTAACATTTCACATCCATTTGGTATGGAGTCTACTTATAACCTTGAAAATTTTCTTTGAAAACCTAAAAACTCACCTTGAAACTACCTGAAACATTTGGTTTTCACTTTATTCTAAATTTAACCTTGGAGTTTTGTCAAAACCATTGAAAACATTAAAAATTTACCCCAAAACCTTGAGTTATCACCTTGAAGGTTTAGACTTAGATGAAAGGGATCTGAAACTATATTTTTAATTTAGAACCAGATTGATTTATCTCTACATCTATTTGAAAGGTTGGTTGATTTAGATTGTGCACAAGATCAAAGAGAATCTCATTAAAAATTGTGTACAAAGAGAGAAATCATATATGCCAGGAGTAAAAACATGCAGAGTGTGGTAACACTTATTATGATAAAAATAAAACCTAGACTACCTATAAGCTAATAAATTTCAATAACAAATAAACAAATCCAGAGATTGGTTGGAAAAAGTAACTTCCTTTCTTGATAAAATGCATCCATGAGATATATTTTGCAAGAAGGGCAAGTGGTGGAAGTGAAAACATCGTTTACACTTCTTCCCTTTCCAAAATATCAATTTCAAAAAGAAAAAACACATTTTCTTGTTGTTATGTACTTTGTTTGGGTAGGTGCATGAGCTAGCTTTTAACAATTTTAATGTCTTCCTCCTTCTTTAAAGTGAATATGAATGGTGACAACTCTAGTCTAAGATATGATCTAGCTAGATATTTGATTGAACATCAAACCTTTACAACCAATTTACCTCTTCCTCTAATTTTCTCATCTCTTTACCATTCAACTACATTAGCATGGCTATTAGACAGATCTTCCTTCTCTTTGAAATATGATTGAGTCGTGATCTCTTCCTAAACAGTTTATGTAATTGAAGGCTGAAAATGATCCTCGTCCTCACACTCAATAGACATCTTGAATATTTCAAAATCATAAAGTACTGAGGAGAGTTAATTCCTTTTCACTTCACATGTTTATTTGACAATCTCAACCCCCTCTTAATCCTTATGCAACTCTATTTGAACATCATTAATTTTTAATGACATTTATTTCTCTGTTTTAGGTTCAATCAAAGCTTTAATAGAGAGAAATATTTTGTTGGGTTCAAATGGATGATTTTTCATGTCTTTCTTTCTCTACTTGCTTCTCAAAAAACACTTCTCTTTCCATATTTAGATTTTCTTATTTCCCTTCTTCCTAAAATATATTGTTTCTCAGCCCCAAAATTGCTTCTAAATATGACACCATGAGTGAGGAAAAAGATTGATTATCATATTACAATAAGCTCTCACTAATGTCCTATTATCTTTGAAACTCAAGGGAATATATAAAATCGTGTAAATCATTCTCTTGCATTTTGTCTTCTTCACTCACAACTTCTAAATAAGAGAACCCTCCCTCTATTCCATTTATAGGTCTAGTTACACCTCTATTTGATTAAGAATGTAAACTTCGGGGATGCTAGCAAGGTTTTATTAATTTGTTCCTTTAACTAATCACCTTGGTGTCTCATCTCTTTACCTCTTCCTCCTTATGCTCAATAACATCATCTCTAATTATGGATTGATTAATATAAAAAGTAGGGAGTTCTTGAAAAAATTAATTTTTACACTCATGATCTTCCTCATATTCATTCTAATATGAAATAGTCAATTCTTGGCTATTAGTGATAGATCGTACCTTAAAATGACATTGTGTACTTGCAAGAGGTTAGTTGTTACATGATTCTTAGTGAGGAACTTTCATGATCTCAAAATATTTATCAAACTCTTCAACCCAATCCTTCAAAGATTGCAAGTTTTTTTATTGATTTGGCTCTCCTTAGACTGCCTCTCTAAGCGTATTGTTATATTTCTGTGTTTTAAAGGATGAGAAACATCCTTTTCCATTGTCACAAGTCTTGATATAGGCTTGACAAGGGTTGGCCAAGTGGTTAGTCAAGTTGTTGGTCACTCAAATATAGCAGGTTGTAATACATCATTTACTATTTTTTCATGAAGATCTTAGGAGTTAGGATATACTTTTGTTAAGGGTGGGTGAGTTGTGGTATATTGCACAAATTTTCAGGTGGATCAATGAAATGACAAGAAACATACACCTTAGGTTAAGGATACTACAAGGTTTCAAGTGCTCAAACATGAGGCTCATATCCATATGGGTTTGGATCTAAAAATAAGGAAAATTTAGAGTCCTTGGTTGATTTATAGGGATTTAAATGATCAAAAGGGTATATTATCTTTCTTGAGAGAAGGATGGAGCTTGGGTGGATCCAAGAAATGGTAGGAAGTATAATATTTTGGCTGAGACTATTCCAAGGATTCAAATGAATGAGTAGTAAGACTATGTGATGGTGGTAAAGGGTTATTGATTTAATAAAATATGAATTAAATCTAATTGCAGAGTAACTGATATGAGAAAATATAGTGTATATACAAATGTTAAACACTTAATCAATATAAAATGATAGGTAAATAGGAGAGATAAATGACTTAGTTGATTCTTGTGTGATCTAGGAACGATTTGAGGATGTGTAAATTTTTGGAAAATATTCAAATAGTATCGCAACTGCTCTCTATAAAATCAAGAATTTAAGAATAATTCTAGACATGGGTACCCAGTACTGGACAAGGGTGCCTAGGCACTGGTGACTATTCCTAAGCATTAGTGACTGTGCAAAAGCTCTTAATATACTTTCTTCTATGTCACTAGGGTTTCTCTACCACTTCTTATTAGTTACTTGATATTCACTCTCTGATTTCTGAGGGTACCTATAACCTACAAAAAAACCCTAGCTACCTACACAATCTCAAAAACACATCAAATTTGAATGAAAAATACAACATGTGAAGTCATCTGACCCCGACAGTCACCCGATGAGTGAACTTATGAATTAAGCTTTGTACTACATTCCAGACTCCATGTAGTTCTTTGTGCTTGTGTGTGAAATAGTGTCCTTAGGTTTCCCTTGCACCAATGACGCCAAGATAACAAACTCATAGCTAGATAAGATGCAAATGTGTGATATGAAATTGAGCACTTCCCCTTCCTATGTAGTGTATGCAACCCAAAAATGCAGTCCCTTTATAATGGTAGTGATAGTATGTAGATGATGATTTCCCCTTAGAATTGTCAGCCAGAATAATAGAGTGTATGTTGTATATATATATGGATATCTTGTTTGAATTTCAACACTAGTGACACAAAAGGATGACTATGAATTATAAAACTAGAAAGGCCGACCAAAAATGTCCAAAATGTGTAAAAAGAACAAAGAGGACAGAAGCGCCCAGAATGGACAGGAGCACATGGGCGCTAGTGTCCAGAATAGGTGTTGGTGTCCTGGGATAAATGATGACAGATGTGAAATCACATTGATAGATAGGGATCCATGTGACATGACCAGAATTGGGGTACAGAAATGACAAACATGAGAGAGAAAGACAATAGAAACAATCAAAAGAAGTGGATGGACAAGGGATTGTGTCACAAGTGAATACTTTTCTAACTTAAGATCCATGCATATAAAAACATACTTGATGGCATATTAAAATAGTAATATGTGCGTGATTTTGTGTCTACATTTTCCCCCCTTTATGCTATTTGAATGAAATTCAAGTCATGTCAAAGGAAGTAAGGAACATAAATGTATAGAGTTTGGAGAAGCCATGTTGCAAAGTGCACGTAGAATGTGAAACTTGTAGCGTTACTGAACCATGGATCAAGTTTTGATCCATGTGACATAAGTGGAGATAGAAAATATCATAAGGATCCCACTTGGAGAAATAGTTGAAATGGGAGACTTTAGAATGAATTGTTCCAAAGGATATTGAAGAGGTAGGGAGTGATCAATTCCCAACCCTTTTATTTGTAAATGGGAAATTTGGGAAGTCCTACCGCCAGAGGAAAGTGTTTGGGGAGAGAGGCTATTTTTTCTCTCATCCATGATTAGGCATCACCCAAAAGGTCCAACCACTAAACCAGAAAAATAAAGACCAAATTTAGTTAAGTGATTAGTTTATTTGTTTTAACCTGATTAAAGAACCCATATGTCTTCTGCAGTATAGGAAAGGAAATGAAATCAACCATTTCCCCCACTCCTATAGTAAGGTGTTCCAATTTAATAATTCTAGATGGATTCCAAGCTAGGTACCTTGGAAGTGATATTGAATGTAATGACTCCCAAGTTAGGTCATCTGAAGAGAGGTATAGTAAAGTGTTTATTGGAACGATTGATTGATTTTATTTGAATGATAGAATATTCTTTGAGATTGTGTACTTAGTAAATTACTCACGGAGAGTTTTTTTTTGCATTTTCCCCTAAATTAGGTCATTTGGGGGAATAAATTTGATCCAATACACAAAATATTGAACATAGTATATAATGATTGTTTCTTTGTTCAAATGAGATTAGCCATGTTGTAATAGTAATATGCTAGGAGTGTCGATTGATTATATTGTAGCTTAGAGAATTATGGGATGATCCTCGATTATATGATCTATTTGGTGAAAGGGTGAAGGAGAGAAATGAGCACCATTGAAAGCAAGACGCTATAAGATGTTGAAATAATGAAATAAATAGAGAAGAATATTATAAGTAATTGTAGTGTGAATAGGATATTGAATAGTACAGGTCCAGATGTGAATATAATGCCCAACCATATATGGTGTGGTGCGAGAGGAAATTATGATCTATATGGCGTCAAATCGCAAGTCAAAGAAAGTTACGAGGCTCAAGATATGAGTGAAATAAGCAACGTGTATTAGTTGTAAAAGTGGTTGCAAATAATAACTATAGTATATGGAAAAATTGGAATTACTATATGTAGTAATAGTGAAAATTGAATAGTATTTCATTTGTACCGAGATTGATTGAGAATTTGGAGCTCTGAATGAGGATGCCACATGTTAGAGTAGTGATTTTGAATATATTTCGAGAGTAGGAAATGGCCGACTTCATAGATGACTCCAATGAGTAATGGTAAGTGTGATTATTTTTGAAAAGTGTTCAAATATGTCTATTTTCGTTAATTTTAGAAAAAAATGGTTTTATGAAGCAATTTTTGGTAATGACAACTGGGCGGAAGTTAGGCATTTCTATCTGGGGAAACTAGTAATTGCATGTGCGTTAGTGACCTGATTCTTGAGCGCCAGTGACTTGATCTTAGTGATAAAATGATCCCAGAGTAGGGATTGGGTACTGTATTGTGATTACTTATGATATTTTTCAGTTTGAATGCTATGATAAGTGATTTTTGAATATGATTTGTACTAATGGAAGTATTTTTTTATTTTTGTGTTGTGTAGAGGGATATACATGAGATAGAAAACATTGCTTACGTTGGGCTTGTCAGATGCAGAGTGGGATATATTGGACCGTGTCATCCTGTGGCACATTGCTAGATTGGGGAAGGTACCCCATAATATGATCCTATGTTGACTAGACTTTGTGTGATAGATGGTGCACATATACATGTACATTCTGGTTTCCATGGTGAGATGACAGTGACCATAGAGGATGTATAATGGATATTTGTAATCCTAGTAGGAGAGAGAGTATAAGTGATGACTATAGTGGATGCCCATAATCAGATGATGGCAGATAGGTGGTATTTCATAGGCACATGAGTATAGATAGAGACTCATATTCATTTAGATGTGATACTGAGATCCGGTGTTAGATGGAATTATGAAATTTATTGCGTGATTCTATATTTCAATTGTAGTACAAGGGTGGTGGAGTTGGGATATTGTAGACGATGCATGATATTTGTCGCATGATAGAGGAACATGGGACTAGGTATGCGTGGGAAAATGTGTATTGGCCCACTTGTATAGATATTTGTATAGATTCACTCAGGAGGATCATATTGGTGGACTAGGAGCCACAAATTTGTTACATGTATGGGACATATGAGCATATAGTGATATTGAGGCCACTTAGTGGGCCATGGGCCAATTGGGATCGACCCAATGAGATATTTACAACGAGGTGGGTAGGCACCTGTAGTAGGAGGATGGATATAACCACCTATAGGTTGATGCTAGATTAGATGGGCCTTGGGGCCATTATATGGAGACTATATAGAGACTATGGTGGATGGGTAGAGGATGTTGTTCCTCTACGGTGCATTCAAGCACACCATGTGGTTAGAGGATGCTTCCCAGGGGTGACATAGTTGTTCCAGGGTGAGTGAGTATCTAGATAGTTTGGCATGGCCCAGGATGTGCCCCTAAGAGCCATATATATGGTTGAGATCTACTAGAGTGGTGAGATGACTATGAGCGAGTATATAGGCCTAACAGGAGCACAACTAGTGCATCCTAGTCTAGATGAGGTAGATGTGGCTATAGAATCCTATATAGGTTGATGATGTGGGGACCACCCATGCCTATAGTGAGTGGTGGGTGACACATCAATGGATGTTGCTATTTTAAGTAGTGGTGGATGTGGACCTTGTATGACACAGTTGGAGGAGTAGAGGGGCAAGCACTATGCCCCCAGATGTAGATGGTGTAGCAGTGGAACACGAGTGTGAACGTAAGTATTTTTCATTGATATTTGTTATTTTTTGTTTGCCTATATATTGCAAAGGTGTGTGGTAACTAATGGTGGTTTTTATGATTACAGGTGATTCCTATTGGTCATTGATTATAGACTTGTCGATACACATGTTGATGCGGAATGTGGCTCTAGATTTTCTTATGGGAGGTGGTATGCTAGAGAGAGTTGATGTTATTCAAGGAAAGCATGCCCATTTGTTTTAGATGGCTATAGTAGTGCCACATGTGTAAGTGTTATTGAGTGAGTTGATGAGGCTCATGTAGATATTGAGCGAGCTAGACAGGTCATAGGAGGAGGATCCCTAGCTCATGATGTTTTTTCTAAATATGTGGAGCTATAAGTTTGATTTGCAGAAGCATATGACTGAGATTACTATATTACAGAGTTCAGTTAGAGAGATATAGAGGCCGAGATCAACAATGTAGAGTGAGCGGTGAAGCTTCTAGTTCTAGAGCTCCCGTGATTGTATATAGTGATATCAATGATGATGTATGATGTATTGTATATGTTGTATTGATGCATGGGGGATTTCCCCCCAACAATTGTATTTTGAAACTTATGATTTTAATGATATATATACATATATATATATACATATATGTTGATGTATATATTTATTATATATATGTGATGTTGTTATAACACTATGTGATGATGATGTATTATTTGTGGTATCATATGGTTGTTGATGTATAGTGTATGATGCATTTGTTGGATGAATTGATATGTATTGATAAATATTTTTGATTTGAAATCCATGATGATGTGGAAATAATAGATAAGTAATGATTAGAAAGGATTTGTATGTGAATGAGAATGATGAGTATAATATGTGATGAATAGAAATGTATGTATGTGATGTAATGATGGTAGATAAATAAAATAATGATAGTAATAATGATGTGAGAGAATTAATAACAATGAAGATGAAATAATGTGTGATTGCATGTGATGAATGAAGGGGGGAAGAAGAGTGATTTCCCCCTAGTGTGAGAATGAGGTTCATTTATAAATTCCCCCTCAGCAGTCAAGAATGAACCATAGAACAAGAGTGCATCATCAGGGAAATGGGTTTGTCACGTGCAAGGAGATGCTAGAAAAGATATGACATGAAGCACAATGCATGAGTTGTGAAAGGAGAGGTTCATTGATGTAGTATTCCCTCAACAGTCAAGTGTGAACCATAACATGAGAGTGTGTCATAGGGTAATGAAATGGAAAGTGGATGTCATCTACCAGAGATTAAGAGGCCTCCAAGGCATAGATGGAGCATGTGAAGTAGCAACAGTGTGAGAATAAGTGCCAAATTGTATGCTAGATGGAATGGAACCAAGAATAGAAGGTGTGGTGGGAGGAAATGTGAAGCAAGGGGCTTAGGAAGCCAATGAGGTACTGTAGCAATGTGTGAAGAATGAGAGGATGTAACCATAGGTGGATTAGATGGAGGACACAGATGGATGATGACCTTAGGAGGTGGGCGGATGACTACTTTAGATGGAGGTGAAGGAGACAAGTGAACAGTGGTGGAAGCATGCTTATGCGGAATAGGAGAAAGAGAGCGCTCACGAGAGTGAGAGAGGAAATCAATGACACCTTTGTCTTCTAATTGTTGTAAGCGATCATGGAGAGCATAACAATCATTATCATGATGGCCATTGATGCAGTGGAAATTGTAGAAAGGGCAGTCATGTTGGTGTTGTAAGCGGTGAGGTGGATGATGTTGAGTAGAAGGTAAACAGATGAGCCGCTTATCAAGTAAGGTTCGCAGAACATCATGTGGTTTTACATTATGTGAGAATTGCAATGGTTCATGAGTGGGAGATGAAGAAGACTTAGGTGAATGCCGATGTGGTGGAGGGGAAGGAAGATGCTTATGTGGAGGTGGAGATGGGGACCATGGAGGGATCTTAATGGATGGAAGAGAGGAAACTTAGAAGCATAGTAGAAGAAGTAGAAGGGGTTGTATAATATGTGCAAAAATTAAATCTTGTTCTAAATCAATGAATTTATAGCATAAGAGAGTAAAATATTCACATGTATCATATAATATTTTTTCTTTCAATGCAGGAATTAAGCCATGACAAAATATAAATTGATTTTCTAAATCAATGGGCTGAAATAATAACTAATGCATGCAAGAATTGAAGTGTAAAATGTAATCTACAATTGGTTCTTTCTTTCCTTGATGCAAAGAAGGAAAACATTCATATGTGACTTTAGGACCATTGTTAGAAATAAATTGTCTAAGAAAAACATCCTCCATATCATAATAAGTACTAATGGATCCATAAGGAAAATGAGTATACCATTGGAGAGCATGATCAACAAGACTATGATGAAATGCTTTGAGTAACAAGTGATCATTAGAATAAGCAAACATGGCTGAATGATAATGCTTGAGATGTAAATAAGGATTGTCAGTACCATTGAAAATAGGAGAAGTTAGGCATGATGAAGTCCTTTGGGAAAGCAGAATTGTGAATATTTTTTAGGAATAGGATTGCCATGCAGAGAATTATTGTCAATGGAAGTATAATATGCTTTACTTTCGAGGGTGAGTGTATGAATGTGATATTTCAAAGTGCCAACAACATGCATGAGGGATAGAATATCATGTGAAGGAATGGTTGGTGAAGTGAGAGGCATATTGAGAGGTTGGATTTTTCCATTGTGAGTGATCATGGGAATGTGAGAAGAAGAAGTAGATGTGGAAGGAGGAGAAGGATATGGAAGAGGAGGAGAAGAACATGGAGTCTCTATGGGAATTTTAGATGTAGACTCAGGAGATACTGAGAGGTGTACTAGTGGTAGAAGTAGAATCATCATGAGTAATATCTTTAGAAGTAGAAGAAAGAGGAGTAGTAAATTCACATTCAATAGTCTTAAGAGAAGTAACATCATCACTAACATGTTCATGATTAGAAGCATAATCAACATCACTATCAGTCATATTTTCACAAGCAAGTATTTCATCAAGACTATCATCAACATACAAAGAAGTGGTAGGAGTACTAATATCAAATTTATCATTGCAATCATTAGAAACATTTTCAGAAGTAGGAAGAGTAGGAGATATAACTTTACATTCATCTTGACTACTAATAGAAATGGACATCATGCACATTTACATTTTCAACATTAGAAGTAGAATTATTGGTATCCATATTGTCACAAGTAAGAACATGATCAAGCAAAGAATCTTACAATAATATTATCATGTGCTATAATAGGAGTAGAAGAAGGTACAACAACATGGGTGACTATAGAAGATGAAGGAGAACATGAAGCAAATCTTTTGTCAGGGGAGACTATGTAAATGTTAGGGGTGTCATGGATAATAGGAAGAGTGTCTTGGAAAGCAAGAAGTTTTTAAAGAATGAAATAGTCACATTGAGGATTGCAGTAGAGGTCACAAAATTCAGATTCTACAGAATATCATCAAAAATGGGTTACAAGCATGTATCAACCATATTATGCTTGGGAGATGAGGACCTCTTTTTAGCCATGAGGGTTTTTGGGATCCTAGGGAAATAAGTTCGAAGAAGAGCGGGTTCACCAAATGATTTAATAAAAAATTAATTAAATATGATTGCAGAGTAACTGATATGATAAAATATAGTAAATATACAAATGTTAAGCACTCAAGCAATGCAAAACTATAAGTAAATAGGAGAGATAAATGACTTAGTTGAATCCTGCACAATATGGAACTGATCTAGGAAGTGTAAAGTGTTAGACATGACTGAAACAATGTCACAAATTCTCTCTGTAAAATTATAGAACTTGAGAATGATGTTGGACACGGGACATTGGTGATAGACAATGGTGCTAGGCACTGGTGACTGTTCCTGGGCACCGGTGACTGTGCAAGAAGCTCAGAATCTACTCTTTCTTCTGTGTCACTAGGGTTTTTGCTACTTTATGTCAGTCACCTGATATTCACTCTTTGATCATTGAGGGTACCTGTAACCTGTAAAACAAACCCTAGCTACCTACACAAGCTCACAAACACATCAAATTGGAATGAAATATGCAAAATGGGAAGTTAGGCTGACCTCGACGGTCACCAGATGAGTGAACTTATGACCGAGCATTGCACTACATTCCAAAATCCATGTAGTTCTTTGTGCTTGTGTGTGAAATAGTGTCCTTAGGTTTCCCTCATGTCAATGACGCTAAGATATTGAGATTGTAGCTAGATAAGATGCAAATGTGTGATATGGAATTCAACACTTCCCCTTCCTATGTAGTGTATGCAGCCCAAAAATGTAGTCCCTTTGATGATAGTGATAGTATGTAGATGTGATTTCCCCTTAGAATTTCCATCCAGAATAATAGAGTGTATGTTGTGTATATATATGGATCTCTTGTTTGAATTTTGACACTAGTGACCCAAAAGGCCAACTATGAGCTTAGGATAAGGATAAGAAAACTAGAAAGGCCGACCACAAATGTCAAAATGTGTAAAAAGAACAAAGAGGACAGAAGCACCCAGAATGGACAGGAGTGCCTAGGTACTAGTTTTTAGAGTGGGCACTGGTGTCTTGGGATAAATGACAATAGATGTGAAAAGATATAAAAATAGGGATCCCTAAGACCTGACTAGAACTGGGTACAAAAATGACAGATGTGAGAGAGAAAGACAATAGAAATAATTAAAGCAAGTACATGGGTAAAGGATTATGTCACCATTGAATACTTTTATTACTTAAGATCCATGCATATAACAACATACTTAACATCATAGTAAAATAGTAGTATGTGCATCAAGGATGAAGTTATCTTCATCGTGTGTTTACCCCTATGAAAACCACCACAGTTAGTATGATAACCATATTCATGAGTATGAATTGGGGCATGTGTGGATCCATCATGATAAGAGTTGTATCTTTGGTTTTTTAGGGAAACTTGGTGAGAATGAAGGTGGAGGACGAAGATATTGTTTTTGATGTTGTATATGTTTTAGAAAGGAATTTAAACGAGGGAAATATAGAACCATGATTAAATAACTTCATGAAAACAAGGAAACAAAAGTAAAATAGTTTGTAAATGATGGGAATGGTTCTTTAACACTAGTAGAGTCGTCAAGTGCTTGATATCAAGGTTCACAAATCAATATAGTTAAGAACACACCAAATATTAGCTAAAAATATGGGGAAATGCATCCTTTTGAGGACGATATAGTAAATAATTTCCACAAGAACAAAAAATTTCTATAATAACACACTTGACAAGATAAAACAAGCTTAAACAGGTCTCGCTCAACGTTTTGAAAACTATTGTCACTAAAATTGTGCACCCTTGAAAGATCTCTAAAGTTGAGGGACTTTGTGAATCTTAACAACAACATGGAATTATCTCTCAAGTGTGAGACTTCATTTCACGAGATAAACCTCCAAAGAAATGCTTGATCCTATACTAACTACTCTAATGCCATGTTGAGCAACCAAAAATATTCTAAGTATTGGGCACGTGAAGATAGGGCATTGGAAGCGCGTGGAGCTATAATAGTATTGAAGCACCCAAGCTAAGGACTTTGTTTTTTTGTGGTTAAGGGCTATTTTTGGAGATAGCATGGGGAGCACACATAGAGATGAAGACTTGTGCTACATGCAATGGTATTTTGGGAACAAGTGGTTGATAAGCCCCATGCATAGTTTAAGCTAATAATAGGATTTCTTCTTAGAGTTAACCATAACACATCTATTGTTAGAACACTTGTATGTTGTGCATGCTATTGTAAAGGTGCATGGCTATTATCAGCATGCGACCTATTTTGAGAAGTGCATGGGTGGTGAAAGGAAAGTCTCCACCTCTATAAATATGTAATTGAATTGTGTAGTTTAGGGGGTAGTGAATTATTATAGAGTTATGTTGTTGGTTTTGATGTGCACATGACTCATGGAGATACTTTACAGTGTAAGAAGCTTCTGTGTTTTACAATGTTTAATGCAATGGAGTATATTGGTTGGGTAATGGTGTTAGACATAACTGAATCTAGTTCTTGTATGGTTAATCTTATTATAGTTAATGTTTAGTTCATGATTCTCTAGGATCTAGATTTGGTTTATGTACTATGGAATGTTTATGTTTAGTTATAAATATGGAAATGTTTAAACATCATCTCACTAACATCATGCACAAACAACTCTAAAGAGGGACCTGGTACCTGTGTACACTTCAGGTGAGCGTTCATCTTAGGCTGAGTGATGTATCAGCATACTTGGGTTATTCATAGTAAATTCTAGACTGCATCGTGCTAGCCACCAAGTTACTCTAATATACAACTACACTAACCATGAAAAGGAAAAGGGGAAGGAAGAAAATTGAAAGCAACATGGTAATACACTAAAGTAGAAGGGGATATCTCTCCCTAAGATGAATAATCAAGGGATAAACACAAATCAAATAGTGAAGATATTAGCCATGGTCTACCTTGCATAAAATCGGGCTCTAATTCTCTACTTAAGTGACACAAAAAGATAGAGCCATGCCAATATAATCCACGCACATCATGAAATGACATAAACAAAATGTAAGAAGGAAATAACATAAGACAAAGGAAAAATATGAGCCACAGTCAAAAAATTATTATTGGTTGAGAGTATGCACATTCTATTACAATCATTGGGAAGGCATTGGATGCATTACATAGCTCAAATTAGAGGTATGCAACTTAAAATGTTCAACCACCATTTGGGTGGATTGACTTTACACTCATGTGAATATCCCTTTACAATAAATCTCAACAAGATTTAGAGAGAGAGGGAGATAAATGCTCCAAAATATCTCCTTCCCTAAGTTTATTCCTTCAGAAAGATCAAAAGGCTCTAAACGATGTTCCAACTCAAGATATTCACCCAAAACCACTCTTTGGCATGTTCTCAAGATATCTTAAGTGTTATGATGATCTATGATAAGTAAGAAGCACTTGTGATAAACCTTTGAGTTCTTAATGATCAAAAATTTGTTTGAGGATCATTCCTTGAGAAGACACCAATTCAATCCCATGAGATCAAGAGAGTAAGGTGGAGATTAGGATGCCACTTGGTTGAAAAGATCATGATTTCACTTAGACAACCCATATTTGGTTCAAAAATTTATTTTCACTCTTCCTCTGCATTTGTATGGGACCAAATGAGCATATTCTAGTTAGAAACACCTTTCAAAATTACTAAAGAGCATTTGTAACTGATTTGGGCGTCATAAGTCAAAGAGAAGGAGTTAAAATGCATAAATTCTATCATTAAAATCTCTCAAATGTCTCAACCAAACTCTTTGAAAATAAGCTTTGAGTGAAGCCCTCTATGTTACACTTCTAACAACACCAATTTCAGGTCAAAAGGAGTCTTGAGTTAAAATTTATGGCTAAATAATTATTCCCTAGTCAATCACCATGGTGATGTCCCCAAGCTCATATTTGCATTAGGGAAAACTATCAAATTTAAGCCAATAAAAATCTCTATCAACAACTATTTGGCCTCGTGGATCTCCATCACATGTTCATCTTGCCATGTGTCCTCCATTTTTGACCTAGGGGTGTGTGGATAGCATGTGCAGGGAAGTGTTGGTGTAGGCTATTATTTTCCTTGTATTTTCCTACTTGGAAATTTCTCAACTTTATTGACTCGTCTTGCTTAGGTATCCTTAGTGTCATGGGAGTTACTATGACATGTCTTACATATCATAGAGCATCGTAGTTTTCTATAGGAGTTACATTCATATCATGGGAATATAACTCCCCTTCTTATTCTAGGAATATTCTCATGGAGGAGTTAACCAACACTCCAATTTATACACTACTCTTAAGCTATTTCTATTAAGGTTCATAGAGGTTTAATGTTGAGTTGGATTTATTCTCATCTTTTACAATTTGTATCATTTAATTTTTTGTACTTGTAGTTTGTGTGTGTGCCTAGTCATGCCTTTGTGTAATTCATGTCTCACATCTCTCATCGGTGCATTTTTTATCCAATTTATCTATTGTAATCTCTGATATTGTATCGTATCTATGTTTTGGTAATCGCGTTACTCACACTGGTTTATTGCTAATTACTCTCAGATTCATGGTTTCATTAGCTCCTTGTGTGAGTTTTTTTAATTTACATTGGTTTTTGTGTAATATTTAACATTTTTAGGTTAATCTTGATTTTTGTGGAGTTTGTTGGTTTTGTGGTTTTTTGGTGTATGCGCAAAGAGCATAGGAAGTTTTAGGGTTTTCCTCATCGGATCTAGTTATCTATAACTAAAATTGGTGGAAAAATTTTGGAGGTAAATTATAATTCCAGGGACTATTATAATCATTCAAATTCGGCATTGGAGGCCTATTGTAATCAATCAAGCTCCTTTCACTTGTGGGTTAGTGAGTGCATCCAAAACAACCTTACGGCAACAAAATCTTGTTTTTGCGACATGAGACTCTATTTCTCACTTAGGACCTTAGTTCTTGCTCTTCTTCCTATTTTTTCCTTTCTTGTGTTTGTTAAGGTGTCACTTCTCTTGTACGTGTTGAAACACATTGTAGTCTCCCCTCTTGTGTAGACTACATTAATTACAAGTGAGTGACCAAAAGTTTCACACCACATGAACGCACCTGATTGTAGCCAACACACTAAGTATAAAGTGCAATAAATGGGGGGATAAGACTATTTTTCCTTAGAAGGTTCTTTTATCATAGCTTCCAACCTTCATCATTTTGTTGTTCACTTACATTCAAATAATTATTTGGATTAGAAAAATGGGATACTAAATCATTGCACCATTCATGATTTTTTACCCAATATCCTTGGAATTATTCCTGAACTCAATAATCCTTTACAACAAAATGACTAGTCGAACAAAGATGGCATGTTATATGAACTAATTTTTCTAGCACTATTTGAAGACCTTCTACATCAGATTAAGTTCACTGAGCACCCTTACACTACATGGACCTTCATCCATTAGTTACATGGAGATGTTGAATCTCCATCTGAAATTGATTCCTCCTTAGTTGACATCTCACCTATGGAAGATAATGAGTTTATTGATGCATTCTCTTATGATATGGTTGCATTGACACATGTTACTTCATCATAATTCAATATTGATCCCTTCAGAGCTCACAGAAGTTCTCCTCCATAGGATGTAATAGTTAAGTGCTCACCCACCATACATGTTTCATTATATCTATGGGTTTCTCCTTCGAGAGCATCTATAGATTCCCTTGATTCCATCATGGAGATCCCTCCACCCATTATTGCTTCAACAAAATTTAGTGTTGCTTCATCACAGGCTTCCAATAATTCTCCGTAGTAAGACAGTGGTTTCATTGACTCAGATTTAGATGACATGCTTGAGTACACATATTTCACATTATAGCATATTCTTCGAGATCACCTCCTCCAGAGCTCCACCTACCTAACAATGCAACCATGTTTGTGGAATTTCACCTTGAAGAACTTGACAAGATTATCTCTGCATCTCTTGATATATTATCTCCATTGCATGTTGAGCAACCTCTTGAGACATTTCATGTTCCATCTTCCTCTTCCACAAATTACAGACTTTTGGGTTCATTATATTCCTTAGAAGTTCATCAAAAATAATCTTGCAGGGGGTTGGATAGTCCTCTTTTCCTCCCCCTCCTCTTCTTCTTCTAGAAAGATTGTATTTTGTAGATGGGTAACTAATCAAGCCTTGTTTTCAGTACCCATATGATGCATATTTCTTAGTTGTTTTAAGGAGTGCTCCTCTTTCTGTCTTGGCATGCATCTTCCTAAACCTTAATGAAAGGGGGTATTGGTGTGAGTATTTATTTTTGCCTTTTATTAGTTTACTAGGAATTTTCCACCTCTCGCGTGGTGAGTTGTCTCACTCAGGTGAGTCGTAGGTATTTTAGGAGTTATATGACATATGACAAATTTCTTCATAGAATCTGTCATTATCATATGTGTCATAGAGGAGTTACATTCTATTTGTTAATTGTAACTCCTTTCTCCATCATGGAGGTATGATTAGTCTACGCATGGGAGTTATACAAGACTCCCAATACATACTCTCTCTTTTGACCTATGAGAATGAGTATACCCTTTCTTTTTGCATTCACAAGTTCCTTGAGCTCATATTTTACTTGCTAATTACGTGGAGAAATTTCATGCTGTCGTTCAAGCGCAACTCTATCGTTGTACATGCCATTACAAGATATATTTTTTCCCACTTTCATGGTATTACTTGGTTCATTTTCCAAAAAATATTTTTGAAGAATGGAGGATAGGGCCCAGTTTGGTAGGAGATAAAACCCCATAATGACTTGTTTGTTTCATTTCATTTGTCCTCTATTTTTGTGTTCCTACTCGGCCAACTGATGGTTTACAAAATGACATTAGACATATTTGTCCATGTCCATTCTGCTTATCGGAGGGTGATCTTTGGAGAAAGTTCTACTTGTTGGAGATTCTTTATAAGTGCTTCATCCAATTTTTTTTTTTATTAGGTTGTCTTATTTATTCCCATGTTATCCTTTTGTGTACTTGGGTACCTAGCATGACCTTATTTTCAGGCCCCAGTTCTTATATCCATGTCACCAGCTTCATCATCTTTGGGGTGTGGGGCTTCTAGCCTTCTTCACTTCATCTTTTCTCTCTTTTGGGGGGGAGTTTTTTTCCTTCAAGTTTTCTCCTTTTCTCTATCTTATGAAAGATTTTCATTTTACTTGGGTACCTCATCACGCCTTGTTATCAGGACCCACCTTTCTTTTCACCCACTTGAGCTATGCTTAAGGGGGGTGTTGGTGTAGGATATTATTTTCCCCTTATTTTCCTACTTATAAATTCCTCACCTTTGTTCACTCATCTTACTTAGGTTTTCTTAGTGTAGTTTTTTACATGTTATAGAGTGTCGTAGTCTATTATAGAAGTTACATTCCTATTTTGGGAATGTAACTCCCCTTCCTATTTTGGGAAAATTCTCATGGAGGAGTTACACAAAACTCCTATTTATACATTTCTCTTGAGTGATTGCTATCAATGGTCATGGAGGCTTCATGTTGAGTTGGTTCCATTTTCATCGTTTCCAAATTGACTCATTTGATTTTTATACTTGTAGTTTTTGTGTACATGTGACTATTCTTGCTTATGTGTAATTCATGTCTCACATCTCTCATTGGTGCATTCTTTGATCTAATTGATCTATGGAATTCTACGATAGGAATGATTCCTATAGAGGGCACGATTGAGCTAATCTATGCCACTTGTCATCCATTGGTGGCATGAAATGGTAAAGGTCCTTGAGAGGCGGAGATGCACCAATGACTGCCAATTTTCCTATCATATGCTATGTGTTGATCATCAATCTCATTCTAGACTTAGCAAGTGAAGCTTAACCATCAAACAAGTCTATGAAGGCCTTGGGTGCCAATTGGTAACATGTGTCTTCTCAGCCATATGTTTCAAATTGATACTTTGTCACTAATTGAAGTTTAACCAAGGCTTGGGATCATGTTGCTCCCTAAAACTTATCCTTAATTTTTTGAGGTGTGAGGAAAACCTTAAAGGATTGTAGGATGTGGGAACGTCAATATGTGATATTTGTCACTTATCGATCTAAGAGAACATATGGATAAGTTTAATCTTGAAAGGTGTCATTTACTACCAAGTGTATAACCTTCAATAAATTAAGTTTGATAGTCTGTCAATTGAAGAAATATAAGGAGTTATTCGCCATTTTCCCATCTTGAGGCCAAAATGCATTATTTTTACTAAGTGTTGCTAAGATTTTCCTGTAAAAACTTAGATCTAGCCAACAGGAGAAATTTTGACAAGTTTTAAGATATTAAGGTGTCTAAAATGAATGAAAACCCCTAATTAAAAGCCTCCAAGTCTAAAATTTGTAATGAGTTTCCCTAAAAAGGAAATGTGATTTCATTTTGGTAACATGCCTTATATAAATGCTTAAATCATGCACATAACAACTTGGTGGTTATTGTTGTCCAATTTTGCAATCCCTACAAATTAGACAACTTAACAAACCTAGGTGTTGGCAGTAAAATGGAATGCAATGTATTACAGATACCAGGGTAGCTAGTGGATGGTTTGGTCGAGTTGTAGCTGATTTGATGTTATGCGATGAGCTAGGTGAGCTACAATTGTAAAGTGTCCTAGCTAGTTATAGTCAAGCGGATTAGTATTTTTACATGGTAGCATTTTTACATGTTATCGACCGAAAGAATTATAGCCTATCAACATCCAGTTGTAGGAGTAGGAAGTGGTGGAAAAGGATTGGCGGTATCGTAGGCAGAGAGAAGAGGGCAGATTGCATAAGTCACAAAGTTTTGGACTCCATTGGTAGCATAAAAGGATGTTACCGGCTAGTAGCATGTTTATATGCTACCACAGTCAGTAGCATGTAAGGATGTTACTAGCCGATAACATGTTGAGTGTTATCGATTGGTAGCACGATGGAGACAGTGTGAGTAGTCGAGTGATGACACAATTCAAGGTGTTGGTAGCATGTACAGATGCTACCAGTCAATAGCAAAAATCATGTTACCGGTCGATAGTGGAGGAAGACAAAGGATCAAGGTGGTGTTGTAGGAGCAGGTGGTGGTATGGTTGTTACTGGTCGGTTGTAGGGAAATTTTCCACTTGTCGATTGCATGAATACACAACCTGTCAACAATAAGAACATAAGGCATAAAACATGCTCCTGAGCGATACCAAAAAGGTTATGCGATCGATTAATAGGGGAAAGAAGTGCTACCATCCATTGGAAGGAATGTTGTAACCGAGACCCCTCATTTGAAGGGGGATATTCTGAAATGTAAAGGAACTCTGTCAAAATTGTTCCAAAAATTTCGTGAGTTGCAGGCCTCAATTTGAGCATTCTACAAAGGATTCTTGCCTTGTTTCTACTTTGTAATGGATTGTGCATCCTTTTGAGCAATAAAATTCATGTTTTGTGGCTTTTTCTACCCTAGCTTGTGTTATATTGCATTTCTTGCCTTCCCTTGCATTTTAGGTATATTGTGCATACTTTGTTCTTCTTACAGGACTAAAATTTGTTGTGCTCCACGAAAATGGAGATTTGAATGTTGTTGTGGACTGTGGCACTTCTGTCTGCCCTCTCCTACTTCGTTTTCTTCCTATTTTCACTCACTTGGAATATCTCCACCCCTTGTTCTTGGTGCTATCACCTCCCTTAGTTTAGGATTTAGATTTCATGCATCTCTCTCTCTCCCTGGTCCTTTGGAATTATAGGTTAGTGTTAGGTAGTGGAATTTCCCTTTCTAGGTGTAGTTTTAGCATTAGGAATAGGTAGAGGAAGTCATCCTTCTCTAGAGGTTTGTCTAAGTTCAAGTCCCACAACTTGCAGATAGTCCCATGTTGCCTCAATCCCATAGGTCAATCTGATTTGGGATGGGTGCATATTTGAGCTCCAATAGTTTTGGCATGCCTGGTGGGACAATGAAAATTTATTTTCATTATTCTGAGTTCTTGGTGTGTGACTCAATAATTTCCAGCCTTTGGAGGCTTATTTCTACACATCTAGTGACTCCATATTCAAATCAACTGGTTTCAACAGTTTAGTGCTCAGGTTCATGAGAAGAATTCAGACAAGGTCTATAATACAAAGAAGGAGCTTTTGAGTACCTGCAATTGTCACCAGGAAGAGGAAGAAGAGGAAGAGAAATTCAAAGGTCACCTTCACCACCAAATAGAACTCTTTCCACACCACCTCCTAGTAGGCCTTTCTTGCAGTCTACTAGAGTTCTTAGACCTATCATAATGGCACAACATAATCAACCATTTGTTAATTTTACTGGTAGTAGTCCTCTTGCTCTTAATACCCAAAATCCCATTCCAACATCTACACTTAAGAGTATCCCTTTCTTCACTGGGGAAAATCATACCACTCCAGTTGACCATATTCAAGAAGTTGCCAATGTTTGTGTTATTCATCAAATTGTTGAACAAGATGTGGCTATTAGGCTATTAGCCTCTTCATTCAAGGGGAGAGATCCTCAATGGTTCAGGAGTTTGACAACATGATCAATTACTAATTGGAATCAGCAAGGGACATCCTTTGCAATTAATTTGGAGAGAAGGTAGATAATATCTCCTTGCTTAAAATTTGACAACCATAAAGAGGGCTCCCAATGAGCTCATGGAAAACTTCAATTTCAGATTTCAAAAGACCTGGGAGAGAATTCTAGCCCTTGTAAGACCAACTCTAGAAGGTGCATTTCTTTACTATTTAAGAGCATTAAATTTTGATATTGCTATCATGATTCAATCTATGGGGGGTGCAACATTTCTTGGGGCCTATGCATTAGCCATTAGGGCTGAAAATTGTCTCATTCAAGCTGGAAAATTAGCTCCTAGACCACTTATGCCCTTATACCCTGAGTCACCTCAAGTTTCCCAACCTTCTATTGCTCCTATTCCTGAGCATAATTCCCAACCTACTGCCTCCACATCTTCCTCTCCTGCACAATAAAAAGAGGATGAAGACATGAAAGCCTTAATTAGAAATTTTTCCAATAAAGTTATATCTTTGGAGAAGCAGCAAGCCCAGTCCTATAGGAATTATTCCAATCAGGGGAAGTCTTCAAACCAAGGCTTTAATCAAGGTTATCAGCCATACAGGAATCAACAACCTAATCAGAGGTATGGAAAAAATCAGCAGAATAATAGGTGGCAGGCTCAAAAT
Source organism: Taxus chinensis (assembly GCA_019776745.2). Taxonomy (NCBI): domain Eukaryota; kingdom Viridiplantae; phylum Streptophyta; class Pinopsida; order Cupressales; family Taxaceae; genus Taxus; species Taxus chinensis. The sequence goes on from CM034151.1 coordinate 168,898,413, forward strand.
TCCTCTCTTCCACTTGTAACAGTTGCTCCTCCTCAGCCACCTCCATATTGCTAGCTCTAGTCAAGCACTGGTCCCGGTGCAAAATAATGTGATATAGGAGGCTGATTGGTGTTTGTCATGCAATCAACCACATAGTTCATATGGTTGTGCATATGAATTGCATGACCAAACCCTCATGGTTAAAATCCTACCAATCAACAAGATCCATTGGTAGAATAACCTAATCCTAATGTGGAAGGAGCTCAACAGGCCAACCAGGACAACAAATCTCATGTTCTTTGGAGTTGAAGATTTATGTGTGGTAAATCAAGTAGTGGGAAGTTCTAATAGACCTCAGATTAATGTTGTTGATAATACGAGGTTTAAGAAAAGAATGTTGGAATCTCAACCTGCATCCTCTTCTAATCAGGGAAATATTGTCAACAAGGAGAAAGAAGTTACCACTGATAAAAGTAGAGTACCTGAGGCTCCTAGCAAGGAGGTTTCTCCCCAACCAAATATGCCTATTTCAGCCTTGCAGTAGTCAAGAAAGGAGAATCATGTACCACATTGCAGAAATCCATAGGCCTCCCTTTCAATATTGTGGAGAAAATGAAGAGGACAAATGTCAATGTGACAATGTGGGATGCTTTGGCTATCCCATCACAAAGGGACCTCCTATGTGAAGCTCTCAAGAAGCTTCCCCTAGCTGACCCAGTGATTCAAAAGACACATGTTGCAGTCAATATTTGCCAAGAAAAGGAAGAGAAAGTAAGTAAAGTTATCAAGACCCACCATTTTATATGTCATTAATTGTGGGTAAACACTTGGTGCATAATTGTATGATTGACTTAGGGGCTAGTACCTCTGTTATGCCAAAGAAAATTGTTGATGACTTAGGTCTTAAGTACACCCTTGTTTCTAAAGGTGTCTTGTAACTTGATGGCTCAACCGTTGGTGTATTAGGAGTCATAAAAGATTTGAAATTAACCCTTCATTCCCACCCAAGCCTAACTATAACCCATGATATATCAATCATTGACTTTCCTCCCATGTTTTCCATTTGCTTGTCAAGAGACTTCACGACTAAGGTAGGTGGTTATTTGTCTTCAGATTGGACCCATATGCTCTTAAGAACTAGGTATGGTACAAAATTTACCATACAAGTTGAAGCCTATATTTTCTTATCATATTGAGTCTTATGATCCCACCCCTCCCCAATCAAATTTCCTATACAAGAAAATCAATGAACATGAGTCATTTTTAAAAGAGCTTCCTATTCCTCCTCCTTTTCCTGATCTCATGTTAGATGAATGGGCCAAATCCACTCTATGAATGGGATCCTTATGATGAAATTTTGAAAACTAGATCTTGGTAACTTATTGCATTCTTGAAGAAGGATCTACTCTACCTACACCACTAAAGTAAGAAGAGAATAGTCTTTTTGGACTATGGAAGATGTTCTTTGATGCTTCAAGAAGTAGAAATGGAGTTGGGTAGGTGTTGTGTTGATTTCTCCATTGAATGAGAAATTTTTCTTTCCCATAGATTGCAGTTTACATGTTCCTAATAATGTGGCAGAATATGAAGCATTAGTGCATGGCTTGTTGATTGTTGAAAAGAGGAAAATAAAGGCATTACAAATTTTTGGAGACACGGAATTGGTGATTCATCAGGTAAGAGGGAAGTGTGCCACAAAGAATAAGTTGTTGAAAGCTTATAAGCACAAATTTTGGGACCTTTTGGAGAACTTTGATGCTCTCAACCTGCAGGTGGTGCCAAGGAAATTAAACAAAGAGGTAGATCAAATGGCAGCCCTTGGATCACAATTCTCACATGCTGAGGATTTTTTCAAAGGAAATGAGCATCATATCAAGTTGATAATCAAGCCATCCATCTCAGATAACGAAACCAGCTAGTAAGTGTTTGACAGTGATGAAAAAATTGTTTAGTTCATAAAAAATGAGGCTAAATTCTCCTCAGAGATGCAATCTGATTTGCATGATAGCTATGGTGACCAAATTATTCAGCTAAAAACAAATAAATTTCCAAAGGGACTGGTCACCTTGGAGCATATTTTTATCCTAGATGATGAATTCAAAGGGGATGAAAAGAATATAGCAGCAAAGAAAGAGGACTGTCAATCAAGTCACTATTGCACAAGGCAAGGAGCTTCTTCTGGGGAAGGTATGTGATGATAATGAGAAACAAACTTTCATTTCCTTGTGTCAAAAATTTAGTGATGTGTTTTCTTGGGATTATGAAGATCTAAAGGGATTTAATCTAGATATTGTGCAACATTCCATAGATCTTGATCCCAATGTCAAGCCAATTAGGAAAAAACAAAGGTCGGTCAACCCTAAGATAGAGCCCCTCATGAGGAAGGAGTTATCCAAACTCATTGAGGCAAAAATAATTTTTCCAATCAAGTACTCTACATGGGTGGCCAATCTTGTCCCGGTTAGAAAGAAGAATGGGGAAATCAGACTTTGTGTTGATTTCCAAGATTTGAACAAGGCTTCCCTAAAGGACCACTACCCTTTACCTTCCATGGAGCAGATTTTGCAAACTGTTGCAAGGGCGGAAAGGTTCTCCATGTTGGATGGGTATTCAGGTTTTAATCAAATTAAGGTTAGGGAAGAAGATCAATTTAAGATTGCATTTACAACCAAGTGGGGTACATATGCCTATCAGAAGATGCCTTTTGGTTTGTCAAATATAGGTGCCACATTTCAGAGAGCAATGGATATTGCTTTCAAAGGTTACATTAATGAGTTCATCCTTGTATACTTGGATGATATTACCATCTTCTCAAAGTAAAGAAAGGATCACATCAGCCACTTGGAGAAGGTATTTGAGAGATGTAGGGAATTTGGGGTGTCTCTTAACCCCAAAAAGTGTAATTTTGTAGTCCCTAGGGGTAAGATTTTGGGACATATTGTTTCAAAGGATGGCATTGCCATTGATCCAGACAGAATTTCAGCCATCCTTTCTCTCTCTTTGCCAACTCATAAAAAATCCTTGCAATCATTTCTTGGCAAGATTAATTTTGTTAGGAGATTTATTCCTAATTTTGCAGGATTAGTCAAGCCCATCACTTTGATGTTAAAGAAGGATTCAAATTTCAAATGGACATATGAAGGGAAGGAAAGTTTTTCCAAGATCAAATAGGAAATTTCTCAAGCTCCTACACTTGTCAATCCTAACTATGGTAAGGATTTTATTTTGTATGCATATGGATCTGATGCTAGTATTGTTGTTGTTTTGACACAGCAAAATGATGAAGGTATGGAACAACCAACCTTCTTCAGTCAAACACTGAAGGACTATGAATTGAAATATAGTCACATTGAAAAGAAGGTTTTCGCCATCATGAGAGCTCTAAAGAAATTCAAAAGTGTGTTGTCTGCCAATCATATCAAAATTTTGGTCTCACATTCTAGTGTGAGAGACTTCGTTATGGGGGCAGATATCAATGAGAAGAGAGTCAGATGGGTCACTAAAATAATGGAGTATGATGTGACTATTAAGGCCACAAAATTGGTAATAGGGAGAGCACTTTGATAAAATTGCTTTGGATGCTCAAGATAATCAAGAGACCTCCTTCATGAATGAAGAACTTCCACATGATGCTGAAATTCAACAGAATAAAGAAGATGCAACCAATAATCATAGTTGGATGAGTGATATGATCACCTTTCTATCTACCGGTGCATACCCTCTTGGTCTAAATAAGGCAAAAAGGAGACATTTGAGGCTGCAGTCCATTCCCTTATGTACTAGTGGATGGCATTTTATTTAAAATAAATATTGATCGATTCCTCCTAAGGTGTTTTGAAGGTGAAAAAGTAGAGAAAGTTTTAATAGAATTTCATGATGGCTTATTAGGTGGTCATTTTTCAGCCAAAGCCACAAGAATGAAAATTCTAAAGGCAGGTTACTTCTGGCCCACATTATTTGTTGATTGTCACAAATGGGTCAGAAAATGCAAGGAATGTGCTTTCTTCACTAGAAAGAAGAGGTTGGCAACCCTTCTACTTCATTCAATCCAAGTAGATCATCCTTTTGCTCAGTGGGGCCTTGACTTTATTGGCATGATCAACCCTCCATCAAGTGTTGGCCACAAGTGGGTCTTAACAGCTATAGATTATTTTACCAGGTGGACCGAGGTTGTATGCCATTGAAGGAAGCAACTGAATCAGTCATTCTTGACTTCCTTGAGGAGATTGTCACAAGGTTTGGTATCCCATAGACCATTACTTCTGATAATGCAAAGGCTTTCCTAGGATCTAAGATTTTTTATTGGGCTCTTTTGGACTTGGTGTTTATTTGAAGACTTCTTCCAATTATTACCCTCAAGGTAATGGTTTGGCAGAATCTACTAACAAGAACCTGATTAGGATTATGAAGAGAACAATGGATGTCAATCAAAGACAATGGCATACCAAGGTGAGGAATGCTCTTTGGGCTGACAGGATTACAATGAAAAAGGCAATTGGCACTTCCCCTTACAAGCTTGTTTATGGAAAAGAAGCAAGGCTTCCTTTGTCACTAGAATTTCCTTCACTTGAGTTGGCCCAGTAATTGGAATTTGAAGGGGCAGATCAAAGAGAGATCAGGATTGTAGAATTGGTTGAGCTTGAAGAACTGAGGAATTCTGCCATGATCAGATTAGAGAAGCATCAAAAATCAACCAAACAATGGTTTGATAAAAATGCCAGGTTTCAGATGTTCAAAGTTGGTGATTTGGTCTTGAAATGGGATGTTGACAGAGCCAAACTAGGGAGACACTCCAAATTTGATGCAATTTGGAGTGGTCCATATATCATTAGTGCTTGCAAAGAAGCAAATTATTTTGAGTTGACTGACCTTGATGGAGATGCACTACCAATCCCAGTCAATGGGATTTATCTTAAGCATTCCCATTAGGTTATCTTGTTGCATCATTGTACATATTAGATTAGATTTGTAATTCCTCCAAGTGCTTGTCAGCACATTGTTCTGTTGGTATTGTAGGTCTACTTTTGTATAAGTTTGTGCACACTCTGCATGTTTCATTTGGACATATATGATTTTCATGTTTGTACATAGTTTGTGCCTTTTTTTTGTATGCACTTTCTAGTTTCAGGAAAGGGTTTCATGATGGAAGTAAGTGTTTTAGTTCAAAGAGTATTCATTCAACCTCAACAATTAGCTTCAGTTTTATCATCAGTTTCAGATCAAAGTCAAGTTTATGCAGTACTTCAGTGGATTCAGGGGTGATTTTTTCAAATATTAGATCAGTTTTCATTTTTTCAGGTTAACTCCATGCCCAATGGATGTTTTAAGGCCACTAATGTTTTCAATATAGTAGGTAGATTACCCTGTGAGTCACGAAACTATTATCCAATTTTGCAACCCCTACAAATTGGACAACTTAACAAACCTGGGTGTTGGAAGTAAAATGGAGAATATATTACAAATACCAGGTATCTCATGGATGGCTCAAGATCAAAGTATGAAGAGTTGATCTTGCGTGGCAAGTTGGGATAGTCACATTTGTAAAGGTAGGAACCAAATTGGTTTAATGTTTGGTAACAACAGTATACCACCAAGCGATACGCAGTAGGCCGACAGTGAAGCATTACCAGGATGATACCGACCAGTGACAAAATTATTAGCTAAAAAGACCGGTAGTAGCATGAAAAATGCTACCAGTTCGTAGAAATTTTCAAACCAAAAACATGTACGGATGCTATCTGGGCCAACAATTTTTGGTAGCATGAATGACGTGTTACTAGGTGACAACAAATAATGCACTGTAAATAAAAAAATGCTACCAGCCAGTAGCATGCTAGATGGTGGTCGGGTCATGAAAGACACTTGGTGTTGCAGATGGCGGCAGTATGGATTGGGCCAGTATCAAGGAAATGTGCTACCGACCAAATGAATACATGCAACCAAACGACATAAGAGAATGATAGAAAACATGCTACCGAGTCACACCAAAGTTAAGTGTAACTATGAAAATCGTCCCAACTGACAATAATTTTGTTACCCAAAAAACTTGAATTATGCAACTGGTTTTCAAGGTTTAGCACAATTACAACCAACTGACTACAGGAATATCAATGATGGGTCGAGCATTAATGAATGTAGTATAAAGTACCTCAATGACCAGTTTAATGAGGTATGGTGCCCATGTCTTCTCCTACAAGCAAGGTACCATTAGAAAATGAATTAACAAGGTTTCCCATACCTCTTTTCAGAGATTTAATGCAGGTTGTTGGTTGGTGGCAGAAAATTCAAGTTTCCTTCTCTATATAATGTAAAAACACCCCTCATTTGTAAAGGGGGATGTTCTTAAAATGTAAAGGAACTCTATAAAAATTGTTCCAGAAACTTTTGTGAGTTGTAGGCCTTCAATTTAAGCATTCTTCAAAGGATTCTTTCCTTGTTTCTACTTTGTAATGGATTGTGCATCCTTTTGAGCAATAAAATTCATGTTTTGTGGCTTTTTCTACCCTAGCTTGTGTTATATTGCATTTCTTTCCTTCCATTGCATTTGTAGGTATATTGTGCATACTTTTTTCTTCTTGTAGGACTCAAATCTATTGTGCTCCACAAAAATGGAGATTTGAATGTTGTTTTGGACTGTGGCACTTTTGTCTGCCCTCTCCTACTTCATTTTCTTCCTATTTTCACTCACTTGGAATATCTCCCCCCTTGTTCTTGGTGTTATCACCTCCCTTAGTTTAGGATTTAAATTTCATGCATCTCTCTCTCCCTGGTCCCTTGGTGTTTTAGGTTAGTGTTAGGTAGTTGCATTTCCCTTAATAAGAGTAGTCTTAGCATTAGGAATAGTTAGAGGAAGTCGGCCTTCTCTGGAAGTCTGTCTCATTTTGAGTCCCACAACTTGGACAGATCATGGTTATATAACTATCTTGCAAGAATGACTCATACGGAATGCCAATGCATTCTCCACGTACACATCAAGAGCCCCATATTACTACCACTAATTGATACCCATGACCTATGTCTTCATATGATAATGATGTCAATGTCTTGATATATTTTAACACACATAACCACAAATTATACTTGGATGATGACTATAATATCTTTGGCACTATTGATTTGCATATTACGCACATTGTACCCCTTTATATGGGATATTTATATAATCATCCCGTTGGTAGGATCATATGATAACCTTCATATGCCTCCCTTACTCACATTTATGAGTGAAATCACTAGTATATAACTTTGTAATGCTTATATGATTACTTTTTAAGTCAACAATGGCATTTTCTCATTACACAATGTTTAGTCTTGTGAAATCTACTATATATCCCATGATTGTGGGAAAACTAGATGATACAACACATTTCAAGGGTTTTATGTGATTTTTGAGTTAATAACTATTACCTAAGACTTCGTCACCTTTTTCTGTTATTATAACCTATGGCCCATGGCCCTTAGTACATTCCAACTTGGATTTTTTATTTATGTTATTTCTCATGGACAAAATACAAAAATAATAAAATGTGGAAAAAAAATACAAAACTAGAACACGTATGTGATAGACTTATTCACTACATAAAAATGTACGCAACCTTTAGCACTTTACAGTTCCTACATCCTACACATTTGTTACTTATAGTATATGTGATATGGTTGCATATGCCCTTAATCCATAGACATGTATGCCTACTTTTTAAATTATTATAGCATTATGCTTTAGGGGAAAACCACTACATTAGGGGCATGCCTACATCACAGGCACCTTATATATTAAGCTTACCCAAATCATTTCTTTTCATACTGGTCCATTGGTGATATAGAACTTTTATCGTTTATCTTACACTACCTTATGTTTGACGTCATGTGTCACACTCTACTTAACTTAATGGTTACAATGTTTACTTCTATATATTGATTTGACACACTTCATGCTTTTTTTATTGATCACTACTTAGCTACCTATTTACTATATACTACTATGCTTGCTTGACTACTAGTAGCCCAAAGATCTTATTTGGCTCTTTCACATTATTTTATGCATTACTTGCTCTAGGCACATTATTTGTTACACATTATCTAATTTATTAATTTATCTTTGCACATGATCTTCTATATTGCTTATTTTGGGCATATTGTTTAGCACACATTGTTTGATTCATAATTTTTTACATGCACTATTTTCTCAATGTGTTGTTTTTTCTATGCATTTTTTTGCATCATTTTCTATATGCCTTGTTTTCCATGTGTATTATTTTCTTAATGCACTATTTTCTCTATACATTGTTTCATACATGCCTTGTTTTCTCTGTGCACATTTTCTTTATACAATGTTTACTCTATGCTTTATTTTTCCCATGCACTATTTCCTTTGTAGATTATTTTATCTATGCCTTGATCTCTTTATGCCTTGTTTGCTATATGTATTTCTTGATTTGTATGTTATTTTATCTTTGTACTATTCTATTTGCCTTATTTTCTCTAGGTTTGATTTCTCTCTACCCATTTGGTTACACTTGGTGACTATCACCCATATTTATTCTTGGATTCATTGATTGATATATATCTAAGTTGGAGCACATTGTTTAAAACATGTATTGATTTAACCACATTTTTTATGGCACATTTCTTGAGACACATAGTGTTCGAGCCACATTGTTTGAGACACACATTTCATGAGCCACATTGCTTGATACATCTATTGTTTAGATATTTTGTTTGAGATACATTATAGGATACTTATTGTTTGATATATGATGTTGACATATATTTGTTTGATGCACATGGTGTTTAGCATACATTGATATTCAATTCATAGTTACTCAACACATACAGCTAACTAATACTAACATTATTCAAGTCATCATATTGATGTCTTATCAATTATCTTTGTCTTATAGACATTATTTAGTCCCGGTCTCATACTACTATTCATATGGTTTTTGAGTGAAGAAAGTACTAATTAACCCATGTCCTTTGGCCATTTTACTTTGCTTTTTTCATCACTGCTGACCTCCAGCATCTACTCACCCAGTCAGTTCTACCATTTGGCGTCATTTTATCTTTGACTGGGGTGCCCCAGGTGCCCTGGTCCCATTTAGGGTGCCCTGAGCCTTTTTACACTTTCCTACCACTTTTTGGGCACTTTCTAGTTGTTTGAGCTTTCTATATTTTTAGTGGTTCGCCTTTTTGGGGTTAATTACGAAATTAGAACAAGAGAACCATATAAATATAAAGTTATGAGACCATAATGAGGGACCAAGCACTAAGCACTACTATCATCACCTAAGGTTGCATCCATCAAAGGCTCCATTTGCATCCATCTAGCTCCATCACAAGGCACAAGGTTGGTTCATTTGCATCACACTGCATAGGAGGGAAGTTTATTCTATTCCATCCACCATTTTATTACATTCCTACACATAGTTATTTCTTGCTACTTTCACAAAGTGCGACTGACATAAGAGCACCTAGGGCATGATTGCACACAACACATAGAACTACATCGGGTCTGAGATGTAGTGCAACACTCAGTTAGTAAGTCCACCATTGTGGATGCTGAGGATAGTTTGAGCCATTCATATGCATCTTTATTTTTTAGGGGTTTGATACTTGTCTTAGGGTTTTGTAGGTGATCTCCTTCATCACTGATTTCCAGCGACATCTGACGTAGTTTAGCAAAGCTAGTGTGACAGGAAGCGAAGGCAGTGAATATCCAGAGACACCTCAGAGGAGGGTTTGCAGATCTATTTCACGTAGACCAAGGCACCCACGGGCACACTTTCCCTCTCAAGGTGCCCATGTAGTCTCCAATTATCCCAGTCTGTGTTTTTCAGATGCTCTCATGTGATTCGTTCTTCATTTTGTTATCCAGTTTATTCACACTATGCAACATAGTCCAACACCTTCGTTGAATCAGCTAAGCTCTATCTAACCCTCTTTGCACTTTAGGGTTTTATATTTTCATAGCTTAGATTGCTTGGGTCATTTTCTTTATGTTACTGTTGTTCTTTATATTAGATTAACATAGAATAATTCCACATTTTAGTTAATCATTTTGGTGAACCCAAGCGCTTTCACGCTTAGGATCCTCATTTTTCCTCTATCATGGCTCCCAAAGTTTCTCAAGTTTCTTTATCTGATTTACTTAAGAGATATCCCAATTTCCAGGATGTTTTGCAAAAATCCCTAGACACCATGTATCTTGATGACAATATGCTGCCACACAAAATAAGTCCTATATTCACTTGTCTATTTGATGACCCTAGTGTTCCTCCATCTAATCAACCCTTATTGGAATCAATTCAAGCTCTACATGCTTTATTTCAAGACAAATTTAAGGCCATGGAATCCATGATTACATCTCTCAAATATGAAATTCAACAGCTTAAGGATGCTTCTCAAGTGCATGTTTGTTCTCCTTCTACATCTCATTCTCATTTTATGTCTGCTACATGTGCTCATATTAGTGAGCCTCAAGTCATACCATTACCAGAGCCTCTCATCCTTGATCACAATACTCAACAACATGACCTTCTTACTGAGCTCCTTAGTCATCACTTGATCACTTTACCGCCTACTCATTGATATCCTCCTTATCGACTAGTAAAGTATCAAGGGCGTCCATATTTCCACTTTCATCGAATCAATGGACATAATGACAATGATTTCCACACTTTACAATGAAGAATCAAACATCTTGAGCATTAGGGATTTATCCCATTCGCTACACAACATTCTGTTGCAAGCCCATCTACAAATTCTACATCTCATTGGGCTCTTAAATATCTTCCTTCTACATCTAATGAGCATAAGACTATCACTTCTGAGGTACTTTCTTTGGTCGGTCAAGCTCTACCTATTCAATCCACTCAACCTCCTCTCAAGGATGATCCCACTTCTCTTCCACTCAAGCTATTTGCAACATTACCAAGTCAAACTAAGCAATCACCTATCAAGATTTGTTCTCCATCAACTTCTCCTACTAAATCATCTACAGTATTACCAAGCCTATCTAAGCAACCTCCACTAAATCTCAGTTCAATCTGGCCTCCACTCAGGTATTCCACAACATCCCTAAACAAGCCACCATCATGTAAATCCCCTTCCCAATCACCACTTCAGCAGCCAATCATTTTTGTCAAAGCAACTAGCCCTTCTACTGTTGGTTAAGACACATTGCAAATTCCACCACCGCATGGTCCTACTGTTACTCTTTCCCACCATGCTTCCATCACTTCATGAAAACTTGGTCTTTGGTAGGTGACTCTTGTCACCCTACCTTCCTGATGACACACTCATATTCTTATGGTTCTTATATGACTGTTGAGGGATCTATTACAGTAAAGAACACTATTTCATCTTACATTAACATATCTATCTATTACATAACCACTCATACATATGTACCTCTACAATCATCTATCACTCATCACACATACCATACAATCTCTCATTATTTATCCCATTACTGAATCAATCTTACAAAATCTATGATACTTCACCACCTTCATACATCATTTATCAAAATCATTTAGTACACGCATCACCACACACTTGGGGGCATAACATTACACCCCCACCTTAGCATCAACACATCTCTCATAATTGCATAGTCATACATCAATCTCCTGCACATAGGCATATTTATCTACACTTTAGCATTCGTCATTACCTGATGACACACTCTTGTGCTTCGGTTCACACTTGACTGTTGAGGGCATACTACACATGAACCCCACACACTGCACAATAGGTACTACACATTGCGACTCTTCATACATCTCGTTTCATATGTCTTACATCTTACATCATACATTCTACATTTAGTCTACATCATTTCTACACACATACTAGTACATCATCACATTTACACATCATATTAGTGTCATATGTGTCATCCCTATTGTCTACAAGTCTAGCATCATATACTACTCATCCTACATACTACATTGTACGCACTCTCACATTATTAGACTATCTACACATCTTGCATTACATACTATACATCACATATTACACATTTTCCACATCATATGGTTGTCTTTTATCATCACACATACTACATATTCTTCTATGTGTTACACTCACTACCCTATGACGCACTTTAGTTCCTCAGTCCATACTCGATTGCCGAGGGTTTACAAATCAAATGGACCTTATCATACTACACACGTTCATCATTTGACCTTCTATCATGTGACATTACTAGGTTAGTGACATAAGTTATAGGCTAAATGGTCACTTATTCTGTCATCTTGTAGTGGTATATGCTTTAGGCTACATCACCACTCCCTCTATTCATCTCATTGTGATATACGCTTTAGGCTACATCACTCATACACTCATTGTGATATCTCATTTGCATATCATCACACACTTCATACACACATCATCACAGTACACACTCATCACAATGCGTTAGACACATGACACAGTTCGACCATTTCCTGATGACGCACTCTCATTTTTGGTTCATTCTTGACTGCTGAGGGGGAAAACTAAATGAACCTCACTGCATACAACTTCCATTCACTCAGGGGGCATGTGACTCTTATCATCCATCTTGCATTCCACTCCATCCATTCACAACATATTGTATATCTTGGTTACGTTTATTTTTGCTTATGCTTACTTTTTCTTGTATATAGTCATTTATTACACATGTGCTAGATAGGTCTCTTGTATGTCATTATCTTTACCATACACACATGTGTGTTCACGCCCTTTTCTAGTTGTGATCGTAGATACAGGTCTCTTACACACAACATGGATGCTCACCTTCTACCACTCCTACAACGGTTGTTGGGGGCATCCACATTCGTCTCTTACAAGTGTTATTGTTTCATTTTTTACTTAGCACTCTACATTACTTGCTTATACACGCTTTTGACATATGAGTTATCTTTCTAACATGCTAATGGGTGCTTCATGTGCAACATTTGTTTTGTAGGATTATTTGCTTCCATGGCTATCTATTGTTTGTACTTACTTGTTTTGATTGCTATTGTATGTGGGCCTTGCCCTTTGTTTGGTGTGCACACTTGTTTTTTGTATGTGGCCATTATGGCCTTGAGTGTCTTGTGACATCTTGAGTGGTGTCCCATGTTTGTAACCCACTTTGGTGGTCTATATTGCTTTCTTGTGTGTTTACTTGCATTTTAGCTTATACATTGTTTGGGTAGCGTACACTTGTCTTTTACATGCATGCTTGTTCATACTAACACTTGATTTCTAGCCATTTGTTTGTGTTTGCCTTGGTTTCTACCAAGCATTCCCTTCCCCCTATAGGGCACAGTTTATGTGGTTGGTCCTCTTTTGGGGTCGCATTCTCCTATCAGCAACATCACATGCACCCCCAAAGAGGGGGACATCATTTGGGGTTTTACACACTACACAATGCTCTCTACCTGGTATAGTTCAGTTTAGTTTTCCATCCTTAAAATTGTGGGTTATGAAACAAGTGGGTTCAAGACCAGTCTACAGAACCCCATACACAATGGATTTTATAGGACATGGTTGTCCTTAGCATTCTGGGGAGCAGTTACAAGTTGGAGGATACAACAGATTTCCTCTCTACACTACTTTGGCTAGTGGCGTCAGATCACCCAAAAAACTAGGTAGTATAGAGATCTCTTCACACATATTCAAGGAAGCAGTTATAGGTTGGATAATAATGCAACTTTCTCCCTACACTTCTTCAACCAGGGTGGCGTGAGATCACCCAAAAAATTCATAGTTACAAGATATCCTCTTCTACACCCTTTTCTCTCATCATGGATCAGGTGCACATGTTCCTTTTACATTTTTCATATTTCCATTTTAGTATTTTTACTATATACATGTGTTTTTGACATATATACATGTGTATTTGACTACTTGATCATCTTCTCCTTGCAGTTTCATTCGTATGAGAAGTAAGTAGTCAACAACAAACAACTACAATAGAGGCGTCAACAATAACAACAACAACATTTTGTGGCAACACACACCTCATACTAACATGCAGGTACATCACACACATCGACAACTACACACACGTTTCTACCCTAGGTTCACTCTCACCACTTTTTGCACTTTTACATCTTTAGTTTCCATGCTCCACTATTTTCTCATTCCATGCTTTGTCTAATCGACACGCTTTCTACATCACTCTACATGGATCATCAGGTACACATCTCTATCTACTTTATGTTACCGAGCTTTTCGCTCACCAACATAAAGTGGGGGCAAATGTAGTCACAAAATCACACACTTTAGACATTATTTAGTCCCGGTCTCATACTACTATTCATATGGTTTTTGAGTGAAGAAAGTACTAATTAACCCATGTCCTTTTAGCCATTTTACTTTGCTTGTTGTCATCATTTCCAACCTCCCGCATCTACTCGCCCAGTTAGTTCTTCCATTTAGCATCATTTTATCTTTGACTGGGGCACCCCAGGTGCCCTAGTCCCATTTGGGGCACCCTGAGCCTTTTTACACTTTCCCGCCACTTTTTGGGCACTTTCTAGCCATTTGAGCTTTCTATCTTTTTAGTGGTCAGCCTTTTCAGGGTTAATTACAAAATTAGAATAAGAGAACCATATAAATATAAAGTTATGAGACCATAATGAGGGACCAAGCACTAAGCACTACTATCATCACCTAAGGTTGCATCCATCAAAGGCTCCATTTGCATCCATCTAGCTCCATCACAAGGCACAAGGCTGGTTCATCTGCATCACACTACATAGGAGGGAAGTTTATTCTATTCCATCCACCATTTTATTACATTTCTACACATAGTTATTGCTCGCTACTTTCACAAAGTGTGACTGGCACAAGAGCACCTAGGGCATGATTGCACACACACACATAGAACTACATCGGGTCTGAGATGTAGTGCAACGCTCAGTTAGTAAGTCCACCATTGTGGTTGTTGAGGACATTCTAAACCCTTCATATGCATCTTTCTATTTTAGGGGTTTGATACTTGTCTTAGGGTTTTACAGGTCTCTCCTTCATCACTGATTTCCAGTGACATTGCACAATCCAACAAAGCTAGTGTGACAAGAAGTGAAGGCAGGTGAATATCCAGCAATACCTCAAAGGAGGTTTGCAAACCTTTTTCACAGACCAAGGTGCCCATATCTCAAACTAGGGTGCCCACATGCGCCATTATACCTCTCTAGGTGCCCCAGTCCAACCTACTATTTTATATATGTGTTTTTGGAGCTTCTATGTGTTTTTTCCTGCATTTGGTTCATCCAGTTTATTCTGCAACACAGTTAAACACCTTCATCGAATCAACTAAGCTCTATCTAACCCTTCTTGCACTTTAGGGTTTTATGTTTTCATATCTTAGATTGTTTGGGTAGTTTCCTTTAGGCTTATATCTATTATTTATTGTTGTTCTTTATATTAGATTAACTATAAAATTAGAATAATTCCACATTTTAGTTAATCACCACTCATTCTTTATTGATCATATCTGATGCACATTACTTTTACAACCATGACTAGTACATGTGTTTTATATGGTTTACATCCTAAATGCCTTGATTATAGTATTTATAAATAACCACATTCTCTTTGGAGCTAAGTGATACATGTAAGCATCCCTCTTCTCAAAAGCGGTATATTGTGGGTTCCTCTAAAAGTTCACATGTATCATGTCCAAGAACACAAGGCAAACATGGGGATAGTATTTCACATAGGTTGTATACATATATTCAAAATATATTACAAGTTTATATTTTATTTACATGGACTTGGGATGGTTCGCCATCATAGATACTTGTCTATATTAAATTTACATGGATTTGGGATGGTGCATCATTATAGATTATAGGTTTATGCCATATTTTCATGGACTTGGTGGGAAAGTTCATACTTATAGGTTCACATACATTCATGAAAATTATTTAGATGACATTTACATTAGCTGCATTCAAGCTCATGCTTATAGATTCAATCAAACCTATGGTATTTATTCAATTTATATGGGGCATGCATTATGGAAAAATCCATCATTCGAGTTTATATCAATTTTCTGATATAACATGAAAGAAACTCAATGCTAGTTCTAATAGTGATACCAACCTAATATTAGTTCTCATGGTGAAAGAAACCTAATGTCGATTATTATTGTAAAATCGTCTTGATGTTTGTTCTCACATAAGATATTTACACATTTTGCATACAACACATCAGGGACAATCAAGTGTATATTTTCTATGGTTTATGTCATTTCACACATTTTAGATATTCTTATATTGATTTATATCTCTAATAGGAATTAAAACATAATTTTTCCATGTGGTTACAAATTTCACATTAGATTTCACAACAACACACTCATCAAGTTTCACATGTATCATCCTCTTTTGATTTGGATGTGAGGTTTGCATTTACTTCTTCTTGTTGCTTTTAATATAACACTTTCAATACTGACTTAAAATGGGGGTCATTGTAGTACCAACATTGTAATTTGCCCACCAATTGAGCCAAGATCTACAACAATAGTTTATCCAGAAGCCAACAAAGGGTGATTCTGTTGAAGTAGCACAAACAGTTGAACCTAAATCTATTTAAAGGATCACTCGAAAATTATCAAGGAATATCGATGACCAGTCTTAAACCTGTGATGATGCAAGGGCATCACTCATGTGTCTAACAAGGAGCCATTTTGTATGTAGAAGCTTCACTGGGGGTGGTAGAGTAGGTTAGAGGAGTTAGGGGCTTTGAAAATTCAATTTTTTTGCCTCTTTTGGGTTTTTTCCCGCCCAAATGCACATTTGAATTTCCAAATTTGTTAATAAGGAGTTTTAGCTTGTTAATGTGTGATAGAAGGTATAGATGGTTAAAATGGTGTATGTTATGTGTTTAGGCATGTTGTAAGTGACTCCTTGGGGTGTAAAGTTGTTAGAATGTTCTAAAAAGTCAAAAATACACCTTTTATATGGTTTTTGTGTACAAGGACACATCAAAAAACAATCAGGTTTAGAAAACAAGTGAAAAGAGAAGGAGAGACTCGAAGGAGGGAGTTAGTCATCAATGTATTCTCATGAGGAGAACTAAGATGAATTATATTTTGGAAGGAGAAATCAAGGAGAAGAAGGAAAATGACTTTGTTTTGTGCTAAGACTGTTGTGACGTTGATTTCTTCAAGACAAGCTTATGGAAATGTAAATTTTGTTTAAGAATGAATAGAATATTATTTTGGTTTCCTTTGTAGAAACATGTACATGTTTGATTCAATATTCTTAAGAAGGGATTTAAGGCTATAAGCTTTGTTTTGATCTTATTGGTTCTTGACATGTTACAACCCTGCCACCTACAGACCAGGTCAGGTATGAATCCATGAACCTATTGCATCATTCAATTGGTTATTTCTTACTATCAATATAGGAATGTTGAAGGGCTTAACACATACCTACAGTTCAATTTTTGTATCTTGAAACTATACCATTAGCAATTTAAAAGAGTTTTGGTCTTCCCAGTTTGTCATAGAACCCTAGCTAAGGTTTAAGCACATTTCTTTATTTGAAGGACCAAAAGGTAGATATGAATGCTAAAATTTGCAAGATATTACTTGAAGGATGTGTTCTCACATATTATAAAGGAAATAATGCACAACAAGTCTCCATTTTCTTGTAAATCGCGACACTTTGCTTTTAGGGTTGATTGTTACAAAAGGAGACTAATTGAAAGCTACAAAATAGTGAAAAAGGGGTTTGTCTTTAGAGTTGGTTAATGAAACTCGATAGGTAACTTGAACAGAGAAATGGGTATCTATAAGTTCCTTATTTAGTTTTGAAACCCCCTGAGTAAAAATTTGTGCTTGAAAACCCCTTGTGACATGGCTACAAAAAATGTGATCTAGTTTAAGAAAAATAGGATGTGACTGTAGGGGATTCCTTGGGAGTGGAGTCATAAAAATTTGGAAGAGTCTTTTGGAGCTAAAAGGGTACTAATAAGGCTTACATTTGGTCTAGAGTATTTGAAGATTGTTCCCAAAATTAACCTTTGGATAGTGGTGTTCTTAAGAACAAGACATGGCAATTATGAAAGAGGTAATGAAAATTTGAAGATTCCCTTTGCTTTCCATCATTTTGTTTGTTGTTATTGCATAAGAAGAGCATATATATAGGGCAATTAAAGTGCACAACTCAGAGAAGACTACAGAGAAGTAAATTTGCATGATTGAGAGTCATTTTAGGCTCGAGAGGGTGAATCCTCCAGCAGGGGGTTAGGATAGTTTTGGTGTGATTATTTGCGCTAACTTGTTGGATTGGAAGGGTGCTTGATATTCCTCTACATAATTTGGTATCAGAGCAAGGTTTTTCTCTTAATGAAAGAAAGATTGAGAAACAAGTTGTGAAGAAAAAGTTTACAAGAAGACAATCAAAATACCACCAAAAAGAGTACCCAGGGGAGGTTAGAGAGGACAACCTATAGAAATGAATGGGTTACCATATTGAGAAACATATAGAAAAGATTGGGAGATTTAGAGATTTCTCATAGAAGAGGTATGGTCTTAGGAGAAGAAAGTGATAAAGATGAAGAGGTAGAAGAAGATGTGGTAGAAGAAACAATTGCAGAAGAAGAGGGACTAGACATGAGGCTCTTGAAAGCAGTCATTGGAACAAGTTCAAAGCCAAAAATGAAGGTTCCAGAGTATGGAGGAAGCCTACATCTAGAAGACTTGATAAACTGAATTGTTAAGATGGATAAGTACTTTGGTTTTGAAGACATAATAGAGGCCAAAAAGGTAAAGCTTGCTCGTGCTAAATTAACAGGGCATGCAACTATTTGGTGGGTCTTTGTGTAAGAAGAAAGAAGGAGAATAGGAAAGGATTAAATCAGATCATGGGACAAAATGGTTTCTAAGTTAAGAGGTAAGTTAATTACATCTAATTATCAGAAAGTTTGTTTAAAAAAATGCAAAATTAAGGCAAAGAGAAATGAGTGTGGCTGACTACATTAAGGAATTATATAAGTTAACAATGAGGTCAGGTCATATAGAGGGAGATGTTAAAGAAGTATCCAAATCTGTGAGTGGAATAAGGCTTAAAATTCAGGATGAAATTAGTTTGTTCACTTTGAAAAATGTGGAAGAAGCATACCAAACAACCTTGAAAGCAGAAGAGAAGTTGTCTATAAGGCAAACAAAATATTTTAGAGGCAGAGGTAGAGGAATTATATGCAGAGGAAAACATACAAATAGAGGATAACAACAACAAAATCAATAAGAGGAAGCAAGTAGTTCACAAGCACAAGGCACTTTAAGAGGTGGTTATTTAAGAGGCGGTTATTCTTATAGAGTAAGAAGTAATTTTGAAAGAGGAAGAGGTGAGTTTATAGGTAGGTGTTTCAAGTTTAACAGGTATGATGGTCATAAATGTTATGAATGTCCAGACAACTCTCAAGAAAGTGGCAAGTAGAATAAGAGAAGTAAGAAATCAGATTGTACATGTTGATGAAGAGGATACTATGGGTTTAACAACAAAAATAAAGGAACTTGAGACATAGGAGATTCACTGCACTGTTTAGAAGAGTCTTACTCAAACCAACAAAGGAAAAGGAACCATCCTAAAGGAAAACATTATGTGGGACAATCTGAATATCTCAAGTAAGTGTTTTAAAGTTATTATAGATGGATGTAGTACAGATAATATGTTTTCCTTAGAGATGCTTGAGAAACTATGCCTTATGAGGATCAAATATCCAACACCTTACATGGTGTCATGGGTTCAAAAATTTCATCATGTTATTGTAAATAAGAAGAGTATGGTTAAGTTGTAAATAAGAGGATATAAGGATGAAATAGTTTGTGATATAATGTCTATGGATATGTGCCATGCACTTTTATACAAGCTTTGGTAGAATGACATGAACACTATAAAAAATGGAAGAGATAATACCAACACCTTATATAAGGATGGGAAGAGGCATACACTAGTGTCTCTAAAGGATGATAAAGGGAAGAATGTCAGCCCAAGTGTGTTGATAACATGTGAAAAATAGTTATTACATCATGTAAAAGAGGATGAAATGGAGCAGTATGTTATGGATCTTCAGAAGCTAAGAATTTAAAATTCTAAACTTACTTGTTTAGTTACTGATATCTGTTCTTCTTTGGGTGAGTTCTTTGAAATTTTGGAAAATGACTCACCTTGTGAGTGGGAGAAGAAAATAGATAACGAATGATTCAAGGATGAGTTAGGTGCTATCACATCAACTTTAGAGTATAACAAAGAAAAAATGTATGGTGATCAGTCTCCACTACAGGCAATACATTTTATTTTTTAATATTTTTTAGATGTAATGAACAAATAATAAATGAGACAAGGTGTAGTTATAAACATAATGCTTTCTTTGGAAATAAGTGACTAAATAGAATAATATTTCCATAGTAAATTATAGGCAATGATCTAGGACAAGTTGGAAAGGTAAAGAGAACAAGAAAACAAGAGCTAGAAGGAAAGAAAGGAGAGGAAGATTATAAATAACTTGTAGTATATCTAAGTCAGGATAGTCATGAGAATATCAAGGATGAATTTTATACAAAGAAGGAGAACACAAAACACATTGAAGAATAAGTTGTATTTCATGTTATGTATCTTGATTGTGCAAGTACAAAAATCAAGGACTTGAAGATGAATAAAGAGAAGAATGAAGATAAGAATGAAATATACATCCTTGAAGACAATGCAAGAGTAAAATATATACCATGGGATCTCAGAGGACATGAAACAAAACAAGTCAGATGGGATGAAAAAGAAAGGCATGAGAACGTAAAAAGAAGCTTTAGCCCACTTCAATGAGCCATCAACGATTCTCCATAGTCATTAGTGAAACTCATGATTTCTTTTAAGATGGGTAGTTTGATGCAAGATCATCAACATTGAAGAATTTATATTAGGAAACTTTTTGGTTTTGTCCATTTTAGGAAGGTTCTCATAGGATTTTAAATCTATTTTCTAGGTTTTAAGGTGGTCTAGAATTTGAATTTGGATTGGTTTCTCACTTTCCCATCTAAAAAAGAAATTTTAATTTTCAAACTAAGTTGGGCAATTCTGGCTTGATGAACTAAATTCTAGGGGTATATGTAGTTGGGATGGATGTATTAGCCATATTATCATGTTTTTAGTAACTCTGTAGGGTGAAATTAAGAAGATTACATTAAGCATGAGGTAAATAAACTATTTACTTCTGATTTACATATCATGAAAACCTCAAAAAACTAGTTAAGTTTTTAGAAAAGATGAGCTTCCTTTGAAGGAGGAACTCGAGGGGAGTTAATTATCATCTTTTTTCTCATAGAGGAAATGATCATGATGTATGTAGGTTTTGGAATGAATAAATCAAGAAGAATAGATAAAGACTCTACTTATTTAGAGCCAAGAGCTCTTTTAGAGCCCTCAAATTTTCTCTCAAGTTATGAGAAAATGATTTTTGTCACTTAATCAAAATGAAGGTCATTTGCATATAGAAGATTGAATCTAAAATTACAAGATAATCTTGCTAGATGTTATACATTTTGTTTTGGAGGACCTATGTTTATGAAGTGTTTCTGTTTTTCCAATGTATATTCTAAACAAGGTATGGTACTCATAAACAACCTTATTCTAGACTGCCTATGTTGCTTGCAAAGCATTATGACCATTGCGTCAGTTATTCAAGGATTGTGTACTGTGAGGTTGCTTTTATGGTTTCCTGGTTTGCAGTAGATGATCTATAATCATTTGATAGCATGTTATCTCATCCATCATACTATAAAGTTTAATTCTAAGAATTTGTGTTTCAAGGAATTTTTCATTTGATTGTTAACAAATTTGCCTCCCCAGACCCAGTCAGGCGTGAACTATCCCAAACATTGTTATTATTTAACTGTATTATTAGAGTGATCTAATCATCACATGAATGATAAAGGGATTTAAATAGAACCTAAATCTGGCATTTTAGCCCTTTTCCCTCATTGATTTTGGTGCATTTTATAGACCTTCTGTAGCTCGATCATCGGGTACTCAAATAACTTTCCTATCTAGGGTTTATGACCAGGAATGAGTTTTGAAGGAAAAAAATGTAATTATCTGATATCCCCACTTTTGCAGAGGGGGAAAATGTACACTAGCCGTCCAAGGTGATATAACATAGCCTTTATAGGTTTTATGACCATTGAAACTATTCTTGATCTAGTGCATAGCTTTGAGAATTCTTAAAATAGACACTGTAGATACTCAATTTGCAAGCCTTGCATTTATTAAGCCTTACCAATAGCTAGTCTTTGGATGCCTTAAATAACGTGAAGTCGGAGAAAAAAGCTTTTTTTTTGTGAATAATGAATGAGGAAAAGGGTATTTGGAAAGGTATCTTGAACTCACTCATAGAGTACTTTTACATATTCTAACCACTGAGTGTCTCTGATCTATAACATTTGAGCCATTTAGAGTTGCTAATTGGGTCAACAAGAGTGATTCATGTTCAAATAAAAGAGGTTAGGGTTTCCAGGAAGGAATTGAAAATTCTTCTTAAAGTAGGAAATCAATAATGGGTATCCTAAATGGAAACTAGTTATTTCTTAAAATCTTGGTGATTACTTTCATAAACAATCTTTCTATTTTATCTTTGAAGGCCTACAAGCCCATATGATAATATTATCAAGAAATAATAGAAAAGACATAAAATATTAACTACATGTCAAGTTTTCATTACATCGATAACCTTAAAGGAGGGGCACAATATCCCATGTTTTCTTCTTCATTAATGAATGCCTTTATTGATAAGAACCTTGCATATAATAAATGAATAATTTACATAATATAACACAACAAAAGAGATATGGGGGGCCAAGATGCCCAAATATTCAATATATGAAGAATAATACCCTTAAGGTAGGGCAACACCATACAATGCTCCTTAAGGAAGGAGTAACTCCACAATCTCCCAAGATGGGAATCCACTTCGAGGGGGACACCTCCAATATACCTCTACCAAGTAGAAGACTCAATCATACATACATGACCCCTCATAATGATACTCACATCCTTTAAATAGGATGGGTAACACCTAATCCCAATGTAGGCCGACATTACCCAATATAATTAATTCCTATGTGAGCCCATATAACTAACTAAGGGGATGTGTGCCACATGTCGGCATCTCCATCAACCCATATACATTATAATATTATATCCCATGTGAACCCATATATAACTAAGGGGATGTGTGCCACATGTCGGCATCTCCATCAACCCATATATATTATATTATCATATCCCAAGGTACATAGCATTGCCTCCCTCTTTGACATGTTTCGTCCTTGAAACATAAGAAGAAGCCATATAATGAGTGTGCTTTAAATTATTGCACACTTGTCACCATGCTCGATCATCCAACCACCCATATGAAATCCTAGTGGGTGATGTTGCTCCAAACATGATTCCATATTCCATTTTGCTTATATGATTCCATCCTGATCCATATGTGTTCCTCCTTGACATCCATGCATATCCATAATTATTATTCATGTGATTCCATGTCATACAATTATTGTTCCATTGATTCCATGTATAGCCAAAAGTATTACTCCTCCAATTCCCTGTATATCCATATAGATTTCTATCCTCATGTTTCCTAACATGTCTCCATGATTTTTTCCTCTCATGATGGTGTGGGTGTCGATATGGTGCCTCCTTCGTATCCTCAACCTTATCAACCTTTTCCTCAACTTTCTTGTCCTCTTCCACCTTGTTTGTTACTTCTTTTTCCTCTTGAGTAGAGAAATTATTTGAGACTTTATGTTCTTCATCCTCTCCTTCTTATTCATCCTTATTCCCTTCTTCATCATCTTCAAATTCATCTTTATGATCCAATTTTACATTACTTTTTTCTTTGCTAAGTGTGATATCTTGCAATGTAATTTTCTTTCTCTTGTACCATAATTTCATGAATTTATTTTGCACATTAAGATTAATTGTTCCCAAGCTCTCTAACCAAGGATATCCAAGAACAATATCCATACCATCCATATCTAAAGCATAAAAATCTGAATGTAAAACATATTTATCCATAGAGAGCTTTAAATCTTCAAAAACTTGAATATGCTTACCATCCACTTGAGATTCCTTAATATGTTTTGCTTGTACATGTAGATTTTGAGCTACATCCATATTGATGAAGTTATATTTTCTACTAGGGTTTATGGAAAAAATTACCTTTTTCCTTTGAATACACCCTTCAAACTGAAATATTGAAGCTTCCTTCTTTGGAGATGCACTATCATGTGTAACAGCTTCATCATCAACATTTTCTTCTTCTTCTTCTTCTTCTGCTATTTCCTCTTCCTCACTATTATCATTAAATTCTTCTTTTGTTTCCCATATGTCCATGAAAACTTGTTCCAGTTCCTCCAAGGACCAATTAGACTTTTCCTTTTCTAACTCAGAAAACCAAATATGTGCAGGGCCACTAATCCACAATTTGAAGAACCAAATATCTGATGGTTTAGAGAATTTATGCCTAAATTTGTTCCACCATTCTCTAGCATCAATCCTACTATCTCCAAAAAAAGTTACCATCCCCATGATCCACAAAACTAGGGTTTTAGGAATAGACCCTTTTGATCAAAACTTGTTCTAACCCTTTTGGCTAAAATTCGGCCAAAACTCAAAAATCACAAGAATACAAACCCCAATTTAATTTTTGAGAGGTTTCTGAAAATGTAAGAAATTCAGGAAAATTCCTCAAATTGCGGCCTAAGGAGCAAAATATTGAAAAAACATAAAACTGTAATAACTCTGACAAAATAGATCCAAAAATTTTGAAATTTTTACCATAGCTTTCTGAAGGGGATTCACAATTTTGGTAAAAATTTAGAAAGTTATTTCCAAAAACGGCAGCCTGTAAAGCAAATTTAGGTGAAACCCTAAAAATGCAATAACTTCCACAAAACACTTCAAAAAATTCTGAAATTTGGACTGTATATTTATAAAACCATTCTGCAACTATGGTAAAAAAAATTGAGAAAATATTCGTATCCATTTCCAAAATATAGCCGAATCAATAAAATTAGGGTTTAGACCCAATTTTGTTTTGTTGCCAAAATCGATGCTCTGATACCACTTGATAAGAACTTTGCATATAATAAATGAATAATCTACAGAAGATAATGCAACACAAGAGATATGGGAGGCCAAGATACCCAAATATTCAATATATGCAGAATAATACCCTTAAGGTAGGGCAACACCATATAATGCTCCTTAAGGAAGGAGTAACTCCACAATCTCCCAAGATGGGAATCCACTTCGAGGGGGACACCTCCAATATACCTCTACCAAGTAGAAGACTCAACTCATACATCCATGACCCCCTCATAATGATACTCACATCCTTTAAATAGGATGGGTATACACCTAATCCCAATGTAGGCCGACCCATTACCCAATATAATTAATTCCTATGTGAGCCCATATAACTAACTAAGGGGATGTGTGCCACATGTCGGCATCTCCATCAACCCATATACATTATAATATTATATCCAATGTGAACCCATATATAACTAAGGGGATGTGTGCCACATGTCAGCATCTCCATCAACCCACATATATTATAATATTATATCCAATGTGAACCCATATATAACTAAGGGGATGTGTGCCACATGTCGGCATCTCCATCAACCCATATATATTATATTATCATATCCCAAGGTACATAGCATTTAGAGCCTTTTGAATTAAGTGAATCAACATATTGTTGTTTATTGTACTATTGTCCATAACTGAAGTACTATTATTTGTTTCCTATAAGTGTTGATTAAGAGTTTCTTTAAAGAGTTCTCGGTTCTCTTGAGTCATGATGATTCTACCTTGAGGGGGTCTTTTCCTTTGCTCACAGTGGTCTTGTCTTTCTCATTGGTTATTGATGTGCATGTTGAGGACTACATAGATTAGGTTATGATATGATTTCATATCAATAGGGAAATCCCCAACTTAAAGCTTCCTTAATTTCCGATAGAGTTTTGTGAACAAATAACACAATTTATTACAGTTTGACCGTTTTAGGTTTTACAAGTAATGTTCCCTGAATCCAGCCATGTTCTCATGTCATTACATATAACCATGTCCTACAAATTGCATACTCCCAAACTTTTTGCTCCACGGTACGTAACTCCTCCATTTCCATCTTGTGATTTCCTTTCCCAACATTGATCTTCTTCTTCTTCTAATGATAACATATTGTTTCCCACTTCCCATTCATTCCATAGGTTAAGAGTTTGATTGTTTGTTGTCCATGCATTGAAGTCTTATATTATCAAGACTTCTCCCAAGGTGCTAAAAAATGAAATGTCATTATTTAGTGATGTGTAAGGGTCTTCACGATCCAACTTCTTCTTCTCGATGATATAAGTTCAAATGCCTAAATTGGGTTTATGATATTATTTTAGCTGAAATAGGTGTAGTTCCAATCAAATCCATTGCTATGATTCAACTTCTAAGATACCTCAATAAAATTGAACAGATGACAACAAGCAAGTGGTCCAACATTGATTCAAAAATACAGCCAAATTTTTTAACTGGCCTCAGACCCCTATAGGAACTTGTTAATTAACTCCAAAAATATTATCAACTTAAAAGGAAATTGCAATGAAAAAAATGAATACCCACACACTGTAAACAAGTTGATAACGAATTTCAAAAAAATAAATTCCCGCGTCACCGGGTTCAAATGTTGAACCGATTCATTAACACTTTTGATTTGCAAACAAATACAATTTACAAATGAAGTTATGAATGTGTAACCTGGACCAGATAATATACTCGTTGATTTGAGCGAATTCGAACTGGCCTTCAGAAGAACAAATAACAGTTGATTCCCAATGAATCCGAACTGATCCTTCTGAAGTACAAATAGTCTCCTCCATGAACAACTACCACTTTGTTGTATGACTTCAAACAACCTCTACGCAAAGTGAAGATCTGAGTTGAACAATGTGCAGAAGAAGAGATGCCCCGATTGATACGCAATGAATTTGAATCGAAACATAAAGGTGATCACATACCCAGTTGATTCTCAATGAATCCAAACTGGATAACAAGATGATCCAATATTCAGTTGATCCCCAATGAATCCAAATTGGAAAACAGAAGATGACCACATAACCAATTGATTCTCAATGAATCTGAACCAAAAAACAAAGGTGATCGCACACCCAGTTGATTCTCAATGAATCCGAACCAGATAACAAAATGATCCAATATCCAATTAATTCACAATGAATCCAAATTGGAAAACAGAAAATGACCACATATCCAGTTGATTCTTAATGAATTTGAACCAGATAATAAAATGATCACATAACCAATTGATTTGCAATGAATTTGAATTGGAAAACAAAATACAAATGATCTCCTCCACATCCAGTGAGTAACAATAATCCAGCTTGCAATGATCGATGCAGAATATCAAATCTCCATCAGTTTCCCCCAATGAGGTGCACACTTAACAAAGGCTCGAGATGGACTCCAAGCGCTCAAATGACTTCCGCAACACAAAAAAGAGTCATAACACCTCTTAAACAGGAAACCAATAGGTCCATGAAGAGGGTCTCAAAATTATGGACATCTTTCCAGTTTACCCCGAGAGCCATAAATGCTCCTAAGTGCCTTAAAAATGAACTTGTACAAAACTGCCTCAATAAGGCACAATCACGTAAATAGACCGCTACCATAGACATATCCCAAATCTGTTACAAAATCCCCTCAATGGGACAACAATGGATCCATTGGAAGTGTCTCAGAGCTCTGGACATATCTCTAGTTTACTCGAAGTTACAAAAATGCCTCCAAGTGCTCAAAAAATGCATTTTTACAAAGGTGCCTCAATAAGCCCTAAGTGTAAACACAAACTTGTGTTACAAAATCACCCACCGAGCTCCTTTACATACATGTCGAGCCACTATGGCATGGTAGTGAGGATTAAATTTTGTGACCGATGGGTCAAGGGTTCGACCCCCCTCGCCCACCGCCATGTCGATCACATTTACAAAGGGATTTAAAATTCCATATTCACGGGGGAGTAATGTTGGGTGATGTTTAATTTTTTTTTTGACCACCCCATATAAATGTGGCATGGGCCGCACAATACAATGCTTTTGCCACGTAGTGGCTGCCAATTTGTGGAGAATCGTGGATCAGTGCATTGAACGGTTTGAATTGCCACGTGGGTGGCCGCCCCATAACAATCCGCCGAGTTGATTGGAATGGGCAGTGGGGAATATATGTGTAGGCCAAGCAATGTTGACATGCCACATTCTGGCGGTGGAGAATGTAAGCCCACCCAATGTAACAACGAGCCCGCTGAGCTAAATAAACTCGCCTTGCAATGTGTCGGGGGGAATTTGTGAGCTCGCCCAACTGAGTTGGCTCGGTATGAAATGTGGTAGTGGCGGCAGGCCACATAGTGGCCTGCGGACCCACCACGTGGTGAAATGACGATGTGGCGACAAAGGCACCCCTATGTGAAAAGAGTGTGTTGACCCTGGTCGAGGCCTCCCGACCAACAAATAGCGGGATCCACCTATATGCATATGAGTGTCGAAGACCTGCATCGTAAAACCAAAATTTTGCTCCTCCGCTTACACTCTGCTTCCGCCACGTGTTGCTGTCGTATTGGTTAATTGATCCTGCCGGGTCTGAATGTTGACTAAACTTTGATCAACGATAACTTGAGCATACGAAGTCCATTTTCTGTGTTTTGTGTACTGACATAAAGCTCACTGAATGCTCTACCACATTGTCATAGTTTAGGGAGATTTAGGGAACTCATAACGTCACAAAGTGTCCATCGAGTCAAATGTAGTCTGCAAAGAGCCATTATGTAGGAGAAAAAGGTCATGGGTGAATCAAAACATCAAGTGGATGAAAAGATGGAGTATTGAATGTAATGCATGGCCCAATGACAATAAAGAAATAAAAACATTTGTAATAGATAAGTTCCACAAAGCTATGTGGGAAAAAAATGGGAGAAAAAAGAGATACTGCCTCAAAGAATTTAACTACATTTGTGATCATCAACAAAACACCTACATAGGGGCCCTCATCCCTTGGAGAGCTAAGATTCTCATAGCTCAACTAAGGACTAACTCTCATCGGCTTAGATGCGAAACAAGTAGATGGAAAAGGCCTAAAGAAAAATGGGAAGAGAGACTGTGTCTTTTGATTAGACGAGACAGTGGAATCATAAAAACACTTTATAATAGAATGTAATGCTTATAATGACATTCGTTTGAGATATGCAATCAATTTCACAACATTGTCATTACAGGATATGTTCAACGCAGAGGTGATAATTAAAATGGGAGACTTCATCATCAAGACTAATAGAAAAAGATTAGAAATGATGAAAATAAAAGAAACTGGTTTTAGTATCTCATAAGGTATTTTTATTACATTATAATTTTTCATTTCATTACATTATAATTTCTATTTAGCTAGGTATAATTCGAAGAAGCTCTCTCTCCCATGTATAGCAAAGTTTTCAATGAACAAATGCTGTCTCTGCCCATTTCGCTCCAAACCAAGACTCAAATCTCTCTATATTTTGTTTATACTATCTTCCCCAACACTTCCCTGTCCGAAATACCCTATGCGATCACTTGCATTTTGCCTGGTTGCAGACATTGGTGATTGCAAATAAAGATGGACGCCGGAGTGCGCACACTTACAGTGCTAAAAACTTTTGAACCTTTCGGCCTGACCGTGGAAGCTTCTGATAATGGCGATGGAAAGCCTAACGAAGGGGTATACAAGTATGTTTTATTTGATTCACAGCTTATACGAGCAAATGAAGACATCATTTCCGCCTCCAGCAATGATTGCGACCACGAGCTTTTCATTCGCGGAAAACAGTAAGCGGTTCATTCCTTTTACCTGCCCTCTTTCATTCCCTCGTTGCAGTAAGCATTGCATTTTAGTTTCAAAAGAAACCACTCATTCATTGTATTTAGCCTCCTCCATTTCATTCCCTTGATTACAGTAAGCAATGCATTTAATTATGGCAACATATTTCTCGAAAGAGCCGTGTTCTATCCACATTTTGTATGTATGTGTCGGAGGATCAACTGGCTCATTATCAAATATTGAGTGTAATTAGGGGCAGTAGTTCAGTGGTAGAACTTGTTAATTCTGGAGAAAATGAGCCACACCCGAACTGTGACATGGAGCCTACCAAAAAGCCCGGGCCGCAAAAGGGCTATTTGCTCAATGTTAGAGCACCCAAGCATGCAAATGGGAGGTCTTAGGTTTACGTCCTAGCTGCTCTATTGAAAAATAACAGTGAAGTGCGCGTGGGAGCTCATAGGTTCCAGCCTACGTTATTCCATGGTTTTCTTGCAATATATTCCTCCAAAAACGAGAGCCTGGGAAAATAATTTAAAATATGTTACTTTCTATACTTGTAATTTGCTGGGCAATAAGCATCAGGTCAATATTTTTTTGATGAATGAACCCAAGGTTTGCGTTGTATCCACCCATACCTACAGTAAGTATCTTCAATAAACGAAAAACCAGGTAATGAAAAGTGCAGAAGCTTCATTTTCATTCCACAATACCAAGTTTACTAACAGAATAACCTCAAGCACCCACTGTCCATGGACCATATACAGCAAGGAGACTAGGCCGGACATGGCATACCTGACACAAAGACAACACACCACAAATTGAAATTAACATGACTTCTAAGCCTGACCGCTACAGACCTTACAGTATCAATGGACATGACACCCCTTTACAAAGTTACAAGAACTAATTAGACAGCAGGACCTTTTTCTATAGCCGGGTCTTTTTCCTTGCTTCTATACTCTTTATCTGCAGATGAACCAGTATACATCAGCACCTCATCCAGCTCCACTCCCTGTTACTTGGCTGCCATGTACGGTGTACCAACCATGCTCAAACCTGCTGTTTGGCCTCCTCCGCAACCAGCTTCTGAAATTCAGATATATCCAGAATTTTTCCATCTCTGCATTAGAGAGAATAAAAGGACCTCAATTTTTCCGTGGTTCTTTCACGCTTTCAACTAACATCCCCTGCATGATTGCTAACTTATTCCATTGTTACCTATGCGGATAATGGGGCATTGGTTTATTGACCGACGATTATGCTCAAGAGCACATCCTTAAGTAGGATGGCTTGTAGGCCATTTCACGCATCTGCATTACATTTCTCTGTCATTGACACTGGATCCTGGTCAACACCTGCACTAGCCAGCAGGTTAGCAGCTCTGTTCACCTCCCTGCATCAGTACTGAAACTTAATGTGTGCAATCTGTTGTACTAGGAACCTGGCTTCTTGGAGAAGGTTATTTAATTTTTAATTCTGGGTTGATCCCTTGATCATTACTCTAATGATTATTTGAGATTCCTCTTTAACAACCAAGGATTTGACTGTATATTCCAGGGAGAGTTTCATTCCTTCAATTAGGTCCATAGTTCAGCATCATTATTTGTACCAATGAGCATGAACTTCATTCCAGCTCCTTTGAAGATCCCATTGCTATCTCTTACCCGGCATCCTGCTACAGCCACCTCTGGGTTGCCCATTGCAGTCCTGTCAAAGTTTCTTTTGTGCCAGCCCCGGGGTGGAGATCACCATTTTGCCTCCGTTCTTTCTTTCCTTATCAAATCTTTCCTTGTGCTCTGATCTCTAATTGGGATTAATTTAATTGCGGGCCAGCTTCCCACAACCCTTTTCTCTCAGCCACATTAAGTTTCATGTTCCTCTTTTTGGTGGATAGAGGCAAGCTCAGACAATGCTCCTTCAATTTTGCTCCTGCATCTTTCCCATGGGACATTTTTGTTTACAAATATCCCCTGATTTCTCTCTAACTAAATGCTCCATACAACAATGGCTGGTGCAGCCTTTCATAATTTCTTACTTGGAACCAGCCATGATTGAAAGAGGCTCAACAGTGAAGCTGGTATGATCCATTGAAGGCACAACTTTTGCAAGATCTTACTCTAAAGTTTTACTGAATAACTGCAATGTAAACTGAGGAGGTTCATAGACACAAACAACACATTCGAGGCCAATTTTCTTGAGCCTGTCGCGAGTCAAAATTATGTTTTGCATTGACAGCCGTGAAAAAGAGCAGGCTTTTTGCATTCCATATTTTGCTCGTATCAGTTTACATGGCATGTCCTTCCAAGGCCATTGAGCACGGGATTCCAATTTGCATCCATCTTACACTTTAAAACAACCTTCATTATTTCCTGTCCATCTCATAAGCTTCAGGTCAATGTTTTTGATTAAATTGTATCCTGCTACTTTAGTTTAAGGCCTTGGTTTAATATTGTATACAACAATGCTCTAGGAATCTAGACAGAACAAGTATATTCCATAAA
Source organism: Taxus chinensis (assembly GCA_019776745.2). Taxonomy (NCBI): domain Eukaryota; kingdom Viridiplantae; phylum Streptophyta; class Pinopsida; order Cupressales; family Taxaceae; genus Taxus; species Taxus chinensis. The sequence continues at coordinate 168,930,787 of CM034151.1, forward strand.
TATGTAAAGGAACTAGATATTTTAGAAAAATATATAAAATAGGAGATAGAATAGAAATATAGGAATCGGTTGTGAATATGATGCAGTGATCTTTTCATTTTGGGGCATGACCTTCTTAAACTTCAAGTCACACTCATAACTGTGTATCCTTGGATGTACCTTTGTGTGCAGTAAAGGTGCACTTATGTGATTAGAGTGAATTATGTTGGAGAACATCCGCATCGTACTCTACCATATGGGAAAGATGTATCCAGAATGCTGGATAGATTGTTTCTGCAACTTCTGCCTAAGGTCATTGCCGTGGATAATTTTTTGTATTTTTATTCATAAAAGAGCTATGACCTTTCGTCGGTTGAGAGCAAAGCCTCCCTCGACCCTCCCCCCAATCAATAGGTGGCCTGCACCCTCCCTCCCTCCCCTCTTCCCCCTTCCTATATATCTTATCTTATCTATCTAGGGATGGCCCTATAGAAAGAGGGGTCCTCTATATACCGTTAGCCCATATAGATATAGCCCCCCTGGCCCGGATAGAGGTATGTCCTAACGAATATAACTATTGACATGTACTATATAAAAAATAATGGTGCAGAGCATGTCTGTTCTATTATTGACGATGCTTTAAACGACAAGATTAGTTCATTCTACTCATAAGATATTGACAAGAGTTTATTTTCTGTTTTGGCATGCATCACGTTAATGAGACAGGAACTTGGTCTTGTCATAATAAACTCCCACTAGTTATTGACTAAGGGGAAGAGTACATCTTTAAACTGCATTAAATATACAACATTACTGTATGCAATCCATTATATTCTTAATATTTGTAATTTGCTGGCCAACAAGCCTCAGGTATCTTTTTAATATATAAATCCTTAAAATTGTGACAATTTTAACTGCCGCTGCTTTATTTTATGGCCTTGTATGCATAATCTTTTCATTTCACGACATGACCTTCATAAACCGTTTCAAACTCTCGACTCTGCAACTTCTGCTCGACACCAATATTATGGATAAAATTGCATATTTTTACTAACCTAAATAGGATACAGTAATTTTGGGTGCACAACAATTGATCATGGACATTTAATGGGACAGAGTGCGACTTTTATTTTTCTGAAGAAGGTTTAAATTACAAATGTAGCATTTACACAGTATCCAAAGTTTATTCTAATTAGATCAGGGGCTTGTCGTGTATTATATTGAAGCGCAAGAGTGTGACCCAAGTTCAAATTCTCCAGGATTACGGCAGCCCACAAGTCCGTAGCTTAATGGACATGTAATGAGGTTGTGGTATAACCGTATAATGATTATGGGGAACATTTGAGTGTGGCTGAAGGTTATCCCAGAGGATGCCCTAACCTCATCCAAGAATCATCCAGTAATTAGTAGGTAGTAATTAGATTTAATGCTTTATATTGGCAGGCAACATTATCATGAAATTGAAACCTGTTCTTGTCATAGTATGTGGCCCCTACTTACTAGCTAAAGGGGCAGTGTATGTAATGGGCTCAAGACATCTCACAAGAAGATCATAAGTGAGCGTTTAACATGAGATTGATATCCATGCAGAAATGAATGAAGGATATTAGTGATAATATCCACACAGAAAAGAATGAAGGATATTTGTGATGATATCCATGCAATTGAATAAAATTTACTTGATATAAAGATAGAATTTGTTCTAGTTTAGCTAGTCAGTTGCATTTCAAGCTTTATTGCAAGTTTTTATATAAATTAAGCGATAATGTCCAGTTAAGTGGAAGCACTTTAGGGAAATCAAATGAAAAAAATTAGAATATTTGAAGGATACGATTTCCTTCTCTATATAGTGACATCCAACTTGTGTGATGCCAAATGTGCCCAAATTGAGGGGAGACTACACAATTAGAAATATTGAAATGGAAATCTTGTGCACATAGTTCAATGCAAGGCATCAGACAATGCTACGAAGGGTTACATAAAAAGTTTGGACAAGTTTTAGAATGTTGCAACCGTTGAGAGTCCTAGGAGTCTCAGGCATGTCTGGCAGAGATGGTAAAATTACAGAACCCATCAACAACGGTTCAGAAATTCAGTAGGTTGTAAACTGACCGATAAATTTATCTTCAATCAAAGATGAAATTGTTAAGCTCAGCAAAAGAACAAAGAGGACATTGTAATCCACTGAATGCTTATTTGCATTGTCTAGGAAAAAATAAATTGGTAATCCTGGCAAAATAACAAAAAAATTGCTGGGTATAGTATGCAAGGCAGAATGTCAGAAAGTACCTTTTGATAGTGAGAGCCTAAAGGATGAAATCCAACAATTCAAGGCTGACTACGAGTTAATACCAGAACATACACTGCTGCATTCCTTACGACTGCTTGACTATGAGTGGCACACTCCCTCTGAATCACCATGATTTCTTATGTTATTCCAGAGCCCAACCTTTCTTTTTAAGGGGAAATAGATGAAGAAGGATATGATAACCAAATAGCGAGTTTTTGGTCATCATGCCACTCTCGTATTGATGCACTACTAATTAATTATTGAATCCCTTAGAATTTTCCAATTTCTCTTGCCACAATTTCTTGTTTGGGTTTAACCATTTATCCTTTTACATAACGTGGCATTTCTGCTAATCCTCTCTCTTATTTATTTGCAGTTTGGTATGGAGCTCAGGTTGTCAAGTTCTTAAAAGATATAGTGCACCATCGACAATAATTATGGTACTTTTAATCAAAATTTTAGACTTTTGATTGTATCTTTAAATAAATCATAGATATTTTACTACTGTGAATACACGTATTAGGGTACCTCATTATTTGATCAAGTTGTGAGATTGAGAAACCCATTTCCTGTTTCTATTTTCCACTTCCAGGTGCAATTTTTTGTTTTCTAGTTTATGTTTTCAACTCCAGCATATCATTATATATAACACTCATTCATTTTTTGCTGTAATTGTGCTTGCTTGTAATGTTTGAGAAACTATTTACTTCTTGGTGTTAAGCTGTATGTAATTGCAAATTTTCAGCTAAGTACCCCATTTTGTTTTTAATGCTATAGGTTCCGAAGGTTGATGGATCCTAGATGTGAAAAGGTTGGGGAGATGCCAATCCCAGGGTGGTAATTACTTCACTGTACTGAGTCAATGAACGATAAGAAAAAATAACCAACTAGAGGCTAAGAATAGCACTCTACCCAATGCTCAGAAGCCACCAAAACTTGAGCTATACTAGGATATTTTGTCCAAACAGTTGTTACAATCAACTGCTTGGAGCAAAGCAATCCCAAAAACCAACCAAAAATATGATAAAAAACTTCTCAAGATCTGAAATGCAACTGAAGCAGACTGAAGAGCACTGCTTGGACTAAATCATTAACAGCATCTAGATGAATGGATCAGTCCAACCGATGTTACATTCCCTCTCATTTCAAAATCAGAACTCTTACATAGTCTGGTCTTTTGTTTATTTTTCTGTCACATAATACAGAGAAGAGAAGAGGAAGCAACCAAATAGTAAGCATCATCAATACACCGAATTCAAAACTGGAAGCAGTCCATTTGCAACAGGGTTCTTTGATCTCTCCTCTTTCTTAAATTTTAAATACTGAATCATGCACTACCACACACGCATGACTGAAAACTCATTCGAAATCCTGAAACCCATAGTTTTAAAACTTGGATCCAGCAGCCAAAATTTTGACATGGACTTGGCAAAACTCCGCAAATTTAAATGCATTTAATATCATAAAATAAACAAAATAAGTACATGATGTAAAATACTATTAAAAAGCATAAGAAATGAATGTAAAGGGTGCATATATTTTCTATTAGTTTAAGACCAAAAAAGAGTACAATGCACATCATAATATCATTCGATGATTGAGCATCATTAGAGAAAATTACAAATCCATAAAATATTTTATGATTGTCACATTCCCCTCCAGCTCCTCATAGTGGATGGCTGAGCCCTCAGAGTGGAAGGTAAAGATTACTCCTCAGGAACAAAATCATCCTCGGTCATGTCATCGTCCTGTCCAACCCCTCCCAATGCTTATACTTCCATTGGTGCGTTTGTCATCGCTGCCCATTAGGCTGCTTTCCTATGAAAATCTATGATCTCCTCTTGGGTAAACATGGGTTCCCGATCATCGGAAATCTAGTCATAGTATGGATCGATGTCGTCCAAGTCGATTGTATCACAAGTCTCCTTATTGTGCACATTTTTGATGTGAAGACAAAGATTATATTGCACAAAAACAAAGTCATTCAGTTGTTGTTGTGTCAACTTGTTCGGCTTCTTTGCGTGAATGGCCTCAACGATGCTCCAATTGTGTTCACACCGAAAAGAGCCAAAGGGCTGGCACAAAATACAAATGGCTAGCCTCTAAAGATTTGGTGTTTTCGCATCATAATCTTCTCATTGCAAATCTGCAAATAGGATATTTATAATTTTTTAAGTAAACTAGAGTTGCATTTGTTAAGGAAATCTAGCATCTACAAGACTTCAAATAAAGGATTCAATTTCTTTTTACCTATTTGCTGGGTCATTCTCCTTTGAATGCTTAAATGCAAAGAAAAGAGCCTCCCCTTTGTGCCCTTGTAAATCTGCAACTCATCAATAATTGTGTCTCTAAGGGTTTCGTTATGTGTCATACTCTTTGTGGATGTGTTGAGGCTGCCTATAATCTCCTCACCAGTCTCGAAGGAATCCGAGAAGAAAATTTTGGATTTCCAAGTTGTAGGCCATTGTATGTATATGTTGGTGGAGCTGCTTGTTCCATCTCCACTCAATTGTGTGCTGAATGAGTTCACATTTTATTCAATTTTTCCCATGATAATGTTGGATGGCATCCTAGGCCCTATCCATGGCCTCACATAGATAATCCATTGGGTTTTTTTTTGCCATCCACCAAGCATAGAACCCTGACCAAAGGTTTCGTCACCTAAAAAAATAGCATGCTTTTTAAAAATTAAAATTAAAAGAGCATTCATAGCCAGCAAAGAGCCTTCTTTTTTTCTAATCTTTTCTCCTCATAGCTAGCAAAGAGACATTCATCTCTCAGTTAATTTCAAGTTTCACTTTAATATGGGAGTATTGGATACTTTCACACCTGGATTCCTTCAGCAAACCATTACTACTAAAATATTAAGCCAAGTACATACACACAACAAATGGATCAAAAGTCTGATTATTGCCTCAGTATTCACAATCCGGCTTTTCCAATACAAGGGAGTCCATGTATAAAATCTCCATTGTAAATAATTAATGGAGACAAGAAATGAAGAGAAAGACTTTATGATTGAATTTTGTTAAAAGAAGTGTAAACAAATAATTGATTCTTATTAAGGGAGTACAACATAGACCTTTGTTAAAAAGAGAGTGAAAATATTATATTAGATCCAATTAATGGGAGTAATAAAATTGTTAGGAACGGGTGTGTTGGTTTTCAAACTAAATGGGGAGAAGCCTATAAAAGATGAAGCAATGAATTTTGAAAAGGGGATCATCATCTTTGGAGAGCACTCTTGTAATGCACTTACAAACATTTCATGTGTGGAAAGTTGAAGGTGGGTGGTGGGTTTTTGGAGAGAGGCATCTTGTGTGTCCTAACGGGGGGTACAAAGTACAACCACGGGTGGTTCTTGGATGGGCAAGGTATGATTTATGTGATATTTCTCCTCCATAGATAAACGGCCATAACTCAAGGTGCCTGAAGCCTTACACACGAGAGAGGCAAACTTTTGTTGATACAAATAAAAGTTCTGTATTTCATTCTTATAAATGACTGTAATTGATTTCGCTAACTTGAACGATTTCTATATTAATGCAGTAATGTAATTATTTAATTATGTTTCTCTGTTATTTGTATTTAAAACACGAATTCATGTCTCTAATACATAAATACATGCAAATAAAAGGATAATGTAAACACTCTGTTCAAAATTATGTTTTAAATTACTTTCTTAATGAAAAATGGTGATTCGATTTGTTAACAAACTATAAGGACTGTCTCTATGTACTCCCTACTAGTAAAAATGAGGATGCACAACCATTTTTAATTGGCTTATACATCGACCTCTAAAACCACCTCTTATATTTATACATTCCGCATTGCCAGGGATAAAACCCACAAAAAATTCCTATTGGGTCACTTGTCGTTGAGTCATATGCCTTATATTTCGTGAACGGTGAAACCGGCGTAACCCGAGTCTCAAGGATTATGCCATGTGGTGGTATCTCGGGTTTTTGGGTAAACCATATTGCTGACTCTAACCTTTTCGACTACCTGAGTACACGTAAGTTATGCTACTCGTTTCTATTTCATCCCTCATCGTACCACAACTCAAGTTTTTGGAATGCTGACACGTGTCAACATTTCTGATTAGCTCATTCTTGGGAGTCGCCTCCACGACTCAGGCTCACTTTGTATTGCACAACATCCATCCACCCAACTTGGCAATACGTGCCACCTTTGGGTAACTTCCCATTTAGACCGAGTACTAGACCACACAAGATCCCTTAACTCGAAAGAACGTTATTGTGCCATGTGTCTACACCTCATACCCCATAGCCTCCACACATGAATTGATGCCACATCATCCTCTTATGTCCGCACCTAACAACTTGTCAATCTGACTAACGATACCATGCCATGTGGAATTGCTGACTAGGCTAACCAACTCACTTTGGGTTTTGTTACAAGTCCCTTAAAATTAACTACGTCTCTCTGCACTACTACTGACTAAATTAGACAAAGGAAATTACATCCATAAAATGCTTTCAACTCCAACAGTCTCAAAACCACACAACACAACAGAGAAAAAATCCTCAACCACCCTTTCTCGAAGTAGAAACACTCTCTCTAAAAAAGAACACTTCGACTACTCATCACCTACGCTTTTCATAGGCAAAGAAGAGGAAACCCCTATCTGTCCCATAAGAAGTTCTTTATCTTAGAAGCATGGGTACGTCCCCCCCTCCCGTACCCCCCGAATACATACCTAGTATGGATATGTCTCGGGTATGTCACAACGTACCCGTAGGGTTTGGCGGTGGGGGACTTAAAAGAAGTTTTTTTTATAAATTTTGACTTGGTCTATGACCAAAGAAACCAACCCTAACTCTTGGTGATCAAAAACAGGTTAGGATGACATCAAGTTCTAGGCTAAAAAAATTAAATTAATAATTAGTAAGTATTGTTATTTAATCATTTATCATTTATGTAAAGGCAATGTTTTTTAATTTTTTTCAACACCCTAACTCTGTGTATACTCTCACCTCACGCCTTTATCCAATTAGTTAAACGAAACAAGTTGGCATCCAAACAAGGCTGAGGATTTGGTATATGTACATTCCAATTTGCACTTCTTGTCACACAAGTCTGAGGACCCTCATAAACTTTGGGATATTATTTCAAAGACTGCAGACTTGGATGCCTCCACAACCACTCTTGCCCAATTTTCAATATTTGATGGCAAAGATAACATTCAAGGGAGTTCATAAGGAGTGGAGAGCGGAGCTACTAAGAGTGGAGCTGGCGGGAGTGCCATGTAAGAATTTGATTTTGAGGAAAATCTAGATGATATATTCTAGATTGTTTGTATTCATGTTGACATGATATTCATATTTCATATGTATGGTAGCCACATGATCAATGAGAATGCAAAATCTTAAGTATATTGAATGTTTTGAACTTTTGCTCCTACTATATTTTTCAAGTTTTGTATTTCTTATGGACTAAAACACGAGTATATATATGTGTGTGTGTTAATTTTTTTTTAATATATATGTATGGATGTACCCAAGGGTTTTTCAAAATCGACCTGTCCGTGTACCGAACCCGTACCAATGTCCTGGCAATGCAGCTCTTTATTAAACAAGCAAAAGGAGGCCAGTAAAATCAAAACTGAAAACACAGAACTGGACTCTCTCACACTCCTCTCCACTCATCTCATTCAGCATTCAAAAGAAACATCATCAATACCGCTAGAAAGAAAAGGAAGAAGGAAATCCTTACAAGCCTAAGTTTCATATATTCCACTTAAACTGCAGAGATAACTATTAGTAGATTATCAAAATCCAAACTAGGCAGCCACCATTATGCTGGAGAATCAGCCTCAAAGGGAGTTTATAGTAGTATAAAATAAGTTTTACCAAGCTAAAGTCTCAAAAAAAGTTACAAGTGCTTAATTCGCATCGATAAAGTCTTCATAGGCATAAACAATTTCATGTTCATCATCGGATTCTTCTCTGTAAAGTGTTGAAGCAGGCAGAGGGATGAGAGTCCCAACAATAATATCTATACAACTCTGCAAATGCTTCATTCTCAGGTTCACCTCCATCTTGCCTCTGGCCTTTCCATGATTTAGATGACTATTTCCATTGTGGATCACCAAATTACTATTGGATTGACATGAACTGTCTGCAGTATCTTCCATAGAAGTAACAGATTGGCTATTAGCTATGTCATACACATTCCTTCTTCCAAGAGTTTGCTTAGGATCCTGCGTCATACTACTGACAATCTCATTCTTTGTGGTCACTTACCCCTTTGCCATTTAACATACCTACCTTTATGCATTCTTTAAGACAATTACAAAATTATTCTTTATCAAACTGTGCAGGTGGTCGTTGAAGTTGTCTACATGATTTGCAGCATTAGGGTACTCATATGACTACCATTGTCAGAGGAAGGCTTCACCTATAACTATCAAGAGTCGGGCATTGTCTAGAGGTTCTTCTGCTGGGAGGAGGCAATGCGCTAGCCAAAATTTGGCCTTCCTTTTCCTTCACAGTGGGAGGAGAGGAATCCATCTCAATCTTGTGACACACCGAAATGAGAGGAATCCATCGCCTGAAGCCTTCACTGCATTCACCTAGACTGGAAGATTTAAACTTCACTTCACACAGCCACCATAGTGCCACGAAAATCATAGATCACAGCCATTTCAAGAAGCAGGGGGGATAAGGGAAAATTGCTTTAGGGGAAAAATTAAGGATACAGGCACAACCAGAAGAGCCATGAAGGGCATAACTCTACCATGCTAAGATGAAAGCATGGAACCCATTCTAGACACCTAATCAAATCCATAAACGACTTTGACCCACGAAAAAAAGCCAATGATTATAAAATTTAAAAAACGCAGCCTACCATTTCATCAACCTCACATGAAGGGAGTCCAAACACATCACACGCTATGCATGCTAGAAAAATTCAGCAGAGTAGAACCATTTCACTCCTCACCCCCATATGGTCATACTCTCCCATCCCAAAAAGAAACCAACCTACCTGATCCAAACTGCTGAGAGAAATGACAAAGAGGCTATCTTTAGTAAGGCGTAAGGCGGCACCATAAATTTTTAATTACAGGAAACTGAAAGTGGCAAAGTGTGATTTTTACCCTCAGCAAAGACTGTGTTCCTTAAGTAAAAGAGAATGGGGATGCACAATGTTTACAGCTTCATCCTTGGAATTGAATAAATCAATCCCAAAACTAATAATGAAAGGAAAGGGAAATGGGACTGGTAAATTAATCATAATAGAAGCACCTCCATGCAAAACTTTTTCAATTTCGAAAAGGAGAAGAAAGAGAAAGGGATAGAAGTTGTCGTAGAATGATCAATAATTTTATTACTTAATTCATTCTCGTAATAAAATAGGAGTGTGAGTGCCAAAGATCCCCATCCGGCCCTCCTAGCAAAACGCAGGGGCTAAATTCATAGAGGTGAAAATCACAAAAAAATGCTTTGAAATAACTGTGTTTTTTTCTGTTTGGACGTTTATACCCCAAACAGCGATTGTCACCGATTTTCCAGGAGTTTTATCACCATAAATCACCGATTTATCAGCACAACAAAAATCGCAATTTTCCTAGAGATAAATTGTTTTCATGCTTCCAAATGATTTATCAATTTCTGGAACAGAGACCCAACCTATTTCTTACACAAACCACATTGGCCCCCACCTATGTAACCCAACTGACTTTAAGCCTCTGTTAATTTTAATTCCTTGGATACTCGGAAATGCACCTAGGGCACTAAACCTGTGTACAGACGTACCGGAAATGGGTACAGTTACTGAAACGCAGGCGAAACATGCCCGAAACGCAGCATAGTGACATACCCGGGCCATACCCGAGCCGTTTCAGCGGTAATTTCTTTTTTTAAATTCCAAAAAAATAAAAAATACGCTCAAAAGCAAAAAAAACCCACTTTAGATTTTTAGTTTTTTGCAAATTTAGGAGCTCGAGTATTATCTTTTCAAAATACACTTCATTTCATTTCAAAATATTTTAAGTGTTTTCAAAGTATTTTGTGTGTTTCATCTTTGATGGACTAAAAGAGTATTATGCATTTTTTATATATATTTATATTTTTTAATAACAGATTGTACAGATGTTTCTTTGCTCTTTCATACCCAAGGGTTTTTTTAAAATTGGCATTTCCGTTTACCCGTACCCTAAGTCACAGGGTTCAGCGAATTTCGGGCAATACGTTCGAAAATTGCCAAACTCTGATCGTTGGCATTAAAAATGTGAATATTCGTTCATGTTCGGTGGCAAACAAAAACCCTAAAGTTTAGCGATAAGTGTGACTATGTGAGTGCTCTAGCTTTCAAACTGAGATTTCTGAATCTGATTAAAGGGTGTCAAGGGCCTGCAGGCTGCAAGCAAAGCATTCAAAGTGGCGTTGTCGTCAAGGGCCTACAAGTAGAGATTTTACAATGGTGAGTCCATTGACATTCATATCGCTACATCTCTATTTATGGTTCACCATTCGCCAAGACTGAAGAGCGATCAAATTTTTACCATTCACAGGTCTGCCATTTGCAACTATACCACTAAGAACCTGTTCAAGAGGAGGAGCCCTCGCCACCAATGAAGTAGGTTTCTAAATATCTTTGGAATATTTAGCTTTTGCCCCTTTAGGTATTTAGTTTGTAGATTTTTTTAATTTTTAGTTTGCTTTATTATTAATTTTTAACTTTTCATTACTTTATACTTTATTTAAAAGTTTAGTTATTTTAGTTAAAAAATCTTTTTATTTTATTTCATTTTTTAATTTTTTACTTTTTAATATTTTATAAAGTTTAAATTTAAAATATTAAATAAATGATATAAATTATAAAATTACATTTATTAATATAAAATATAAATTACATTTATAATTTAATAATATTTTTAATTTATGATATTATAAATAAAAATATTTAAAGTTTTTAAATATATTTATAATAAATATTAAAAAAATTGTAAATTATAACAGTCGAATTGAATCACGTTTTTTTTTTCTGAATTTTGTTGCTGCTGAACTTAATTCAAATTTTATCTTCACCAAACTTGAATTTGAATACAAACCTTGTGACTTAGCCTGTACCTGTTTCTTGGCAACCTATTTTAATTCTTATTATTTACCTATCGTTGATATTTATTATAATGGTTATTTTTTTAATGGATGTTTTTAAGAAGAACCATACCCTGGGTCTGAAAAAAATGGACTTTACCATACCCGCAACAGTACCAGTACATGTTTCCTAGTAAGTTAGGTTTGAGAGTAGCTTAATGCGTCCAATATTATATGCTAGTGCAAGAAAAAAATCCTACTCCAAAACAAACAACATTCAAATGCTTTCAAACCACTCACATGCAAACAAACAAGAAAGCAAACCAAAAATAGAAAAGCAAATTGCATAAAAGAGGTTTTTTGAATACTTAATCTGCAAAAATTGTCAAGCAGGAAATATAAACAGACAATATACGATTAACTAAACTTTCCTATTTTGTTCAAACAGCATACAAAACCTATAATAATGCTAAAATAAAATATATAATGGCTATTTTTAAATATTTTATTTATGGATGTTTTGAAGAAGAACCATACCTAGGTTCTGTAAAAAATAGACGTTTCCGGTACCTACACCAGTACTAGTATATGTTTCCTTGCAATTTAGGTCTTGAGGTTAGCTTAATGTCTTTGATATTCTATTCTACTGCAAGAAAAGAAATCCTACTCTAAATCAACCAACAATTACATGCTTTCAAGCCACTCACATGCAAACAAACATGAAAACAACCCAAAAATAAAAAAAATGAACTGCATACAAGAGGTTCTTTGAATACTTAATCCACAAAATTTGTCAAGCAAGAAATAGAAACAGACGTTATGCTATTGATAAGCTTTCCTATTTTGTTCAAACAGCATACAAAACCTATACTAATGCCGAAATAAAAGAGATAGAACAGCAATGTGTTTATGTTTACTTCTGCAAATATTAGCCATCCTATACAAGCAATCTGCTGTTATAGTGACGATGAATGACTGAAACAAGCCTGCAGATATACTAGGACAACAAACTTCTTCCAAACGATAGGTGGTGATGATGCTAGGAATGCAATATGATCAAATTTTATATGCGAAAATGCCTCGTAAGGCTGACTGAGATTGAAGATCAGACCTTAAAGAGATTGGAGAAATCATTTCACTATCTAGTTGCATGTAAAACTGATCCTAAATATCAATTTTCTATTCTATCATTTTTTTAAACAGTTAGCATGCAAAGGCTGAAAATGGACAATGCAAACTACTAACAACTAACTTGAAAAATGAGTTAAATAACTCCTAAATGATTTGTAGATATAACGTGCGAGGGGGTTGGGAGTATGAGGCGATTACCAAATGATTGGGTGACACACAAGCCTCATAATCTCACGGATATAAAGGTAAAAGTAAAGGTAGTTTTTAGGCCACTGCCAAGCAAGACATCAATTTGAACTGAAAATTATGAACCAAGAATTAAATGAAGCAGAAAAAGGTTTAAAAACTGCCAATCACCAACTAAAAAGCAAGAAAATCAACAAAGAAATGCCTGAACTACAAAACCAATGCCACTTGGACAAGTATAGCACAGGTGGAATTGTGTGATGGCCTGTGTCCTCATAAAGATGATATTCGTGAGGGCATTATCCCTTATTCCTACGTTGCCAGGATACGGATACGATACGCGGATATGTCAATTTTAAAAAACCCTTGGATACGATACGTCTTGGATACATCCGTACATATATATATATATATATATATATATATATATATATATTTGTTTTTTTATGTACATCTATTCATTTTACTCATTTTTTAGTCCATAAAAAACTGAAATAGTAATACAAAACTTGAATCAATGTTCAAAACATTCAATATACTTAAGACTTTGCATTTTTATTGATCATGTGGCTGCCATACATATGATATACGAATATCATGTTAACATGAATACGAACAAAACTTGAAATTTGAAAAATATACTAGTAACTAGATCCATGTTCAAATTTTCAAAACAAACAATATACTTAAGATTTTACATTTCATTGTCCATGTGGCTGCCATACATATGATATAGGAATACAAACAAATCTAGAATATATCATCTAGATTTTCCTCAAAATCAAGTTCATGTGTGCCACTTGCGCTAGCTCCACTCTCATTAACTCCACTTTCCGCTCCTTGCGAACTCCCTTGAGCGTCATCTTCGCCATCAAATAATGAAAGTTGGGCAAGCATGGCTATGGAGGCATCCAAGTCTGTGGTCTCTGGAATAAGATCCCAAAGTTTGTGAGGCCCTTTAGCATACTCCTCAGACTTGTGTGACAAGAGGCGCAAATTGGAGTGCACATATACCAAATCCTCAGCTTTTTGTGGGGGAGAGGGTGTATTATTTTATTCATTTAGTGTTGAGGGTTCAGTTTTAGGGAGTAAAAAAGTCAAACATTAAAAAAAAATGAAATAGAACTAAAAAATTACGTATATAATGCTGGATACGTACCTGATACGTACGGGGTACGTCAGGATATGTCACGGATACGTCTGTACGTATCCGCGACGTACCCTGACGTACCCTGTACGTTTCAGGCACGTATCCGCCACGTATCTGCCAAGTATCCGTATCGGATACGTATCCAAGGGGATTCGGGGAGGGTTTTGGAGTATCTGTGCAACGTAGCCTTATTCCACTGCCTTGATAACTTCCAAAAAGCGGTAAACACTAAGCAAGAACTGCAAACTAGCTATTGAGATGACTAAGGGATGTGATGAAGACCGATATGAGTGTAGAAACAGCAGAACAGGACCAATTTGAAGGCAATTGTGGACAGAGTACTGGCTCCATCAATTGTTTGATGCCCTTAGTTCTCTAAAATGTTGAAAAAGCATATTATAGACCTACAAGGAAGAACTGACTAGCTGTAGTATCATTGCAGGGATAATAAGTGAAAATACATTCTAGACACACCCATGACCCTTCGTTTCCTCTCCCCGACCTTTCATTTCTTGTTCCAGCAAAGATAACCAAACTACCAGTTTGCAGGACAGAACATTTGCAGGCATAACTGCCAATGACGGATTTGCCAGCTTGGTTAGAAAAGAAGAGAAGCTCAAGGGTAGACAACTGATTCTTGGGGAAAGTTGGGAATGACAATTGGATAAGTCAATGAAGCTAGTCAAGATATTGTTACAGTCTGAATATCACATGTGTGCAAGGGTAAACAAAAATGCAAAAGCAATAACCGAAAACAGGAAACACCTTTTGGTGATGGAACACTATTAAATACACGGAGGTTTTTAATCATCAATGGACACAAATGTGGCACAGTGGAACGTAAATTCTGGGTGCATACAGTTACCATCCCTTTTGATATGTTGGGCTAGAAAAGACGAGGGGCTAAAGGGGAGAAAACTCATTTGGAGAAAACTAACTCTTGGGGAAAGTTGGAAATGAAAATTGGACAAGTTAAAGGCAATAGTCCATATATGGTTAAGCTCTGAATATCACCTGTGTGCTAGGGTCAACAAAAATGTGAAAGTGACAACCGAAAACGGGAAACAGATTTTGGCGATGGAACACAATTAATATGGAGGTTTTTAACCATCAACGGACACAGATGTGGCACTGTGGAGTGTAAATTGTGGGTGCCTACAGTTACCATCCCTTTTGATATGCTGGAGTATGGAGTCAAACATGCTAGCTAACCACTTGGCTTAAGCAATGATGGATTTCGGCTTCCAAGACTCAATATTGCTTCCATTCATAGCATTGACAGTTATACAAGAATAATCTTCAATAGTAACCTTTCTCCACCTTCTAACTATAGAAATCTGCAGACCCTTGTGCTTGGCGATTGCCTTGCATCAATAGCATATATCAAAACTGTCGACTGTTAGAATCTCTCAACATACCAGCAGCAGCAGCAAAGCCTGGGTTACCTTTTGCAGTCCCATCAAATTGAGTTCGAAGACAACCTGAGCAGGGGCAGTGAAACTACCTGAGGCTTCTTAGGACTATACAAGGTTGACCCATTATAGGAAATCCCGATGAGTATTTTACCATTGCATAGTTGCAAAAATTATTTTTCAAATATGAAGATTTCTATGCTCTGAGTCTTGTCTTTGAAAATGGAAATCGGATGCGTGGTATGTGATTTTGTCACTATTGAATTTAGCTTTTTGTGTTAGCAAAAGTTATTCAAAGTCAATGCTACGTGGAGTCAAAAGGTATTTGATCATTCGAGTTATTTCTTATTTGTTTTACCATCAATAATTTATTAAAAGATAACCTTGTCCATCCATTAGTCCACCCACCAATGCATCCACATTCATATAGATGTCTATATTTATATTATATGCACACATATATACATAAATTAAGTTTTTATAATATATGACATGTAGAGCTTGAGTATAATGTAATAAACTTCACTGCTTTCCAATATGCATCATAAATTACAAATCTGACTAATAAATTGAACTATAAGTAGTTTACATCATTCTCATATATTAAACTACATATTGGAATGCAAGGCTATCAATTGTAGCTTGATATTCTAGAACTCTTTAATCTGTAAGTGGAGTAATATTTTTGTTACAATATCTTAAATACTCACTTGTTATACCTAACGAACTAAGCATTATGAATATCATCTTAAGCTGATCATATGAATGTTCATGGGGAGAAGAATCTCTGGACAATGTTACAGACTCCCTTCCCAATACTCGCATAGATATGTCAAGATCAACAACGAGTCTTTCTCACTCTTTACAGCCCCATGAGACGAATTACAGCCTTCTATCCGGTTCTACTTGCAGGTGGAGGAAGTAAACGACAGAGTCTTTTTGACCCAGATATAGTGCATAGATCAGTTCGTCCCCGGTTGGACCTTCACACTTCCCTTGATCACCACCAACAGAATCGGATGCACACACGTAGCAGAGGGCAGCCCGGCTCCATTCGTCCCCCTGGCTGTCGCTTCAGTTTCAAATCTCAGTAGGGGAGGAGGTTTTTGCCCCCCTCTTCGGGTTGCCAGTCTATCAGGGGCTTCTTTTCGTCTGCTTATAATGTTAGGAGGGGTGTGGCTACCATTCGTGAGTAGACCATTGGTCCTCCTTTGCCCCCCACCCCTTCATTCCCTTCGTTGCTTCTCTCGTCTTTCTCCCCTGCTTGCTCCATTGCCCCCGCTTGTGGGGGTATTGGCTTCGGGTTTCATCTTTGCTTTGTCTTTTCTCATTTTTTCTGTTTTTGGGAACTCGTTTTGAGTTGTCCTTGCTTGCACTTTGTATATTGTTTGGGCTGCAGTCCCAGTGACCTACTTTTGTGGTCATTCGTTGGACATTAATATATTTATCTTATCTTATCTTATCTATATAATACACAGACCCTTACATATTCATGTACATTGTGTGCAACACAATTCTTCTCAAGCGCTAAGGGAGTGTTGACACATAAGCAGTTCTACTAAGCTGTCAAGGTGTGGAATGGAGTACCCCATTGCCACAACTATTGTTGCAATATTTATAGGCACCATTTGGTGTTTATTTTTGACCTCTCATTCCGATTTTGGCTCAATAATTCATTTATTGAACCAAGTTTGTTGTGTCCATTGTACCTCATTTTATATTATCCTTGAGAGATTGAGAGGACCCTTAATATGAATCTCAGTTATGCTATCAAAGAAATCCATATACCAACTGCTGTTTGTGGGTTACCAAGCAAACACATTGACTAAATGCGCTCCATTACAAATTACAAGTTGATTGAATGGGACAGAATGTCAGCTTCAATGTCAAATTGCTAGCTTACAAGTATGCTTTCACTTGTTTTCTATTTCGTATAGTATTTGTTTCTAAGTAAGACATTTAGACGAAATTGGGACATATAGACACACCTTTACTTATAGAATTCTTCTCTTAACATACATGCTGCTATCAAACTATTTTGATCCAACCAATTTTCTGTATCCATGAATAACTGAATTTATATTATCCTCACGACATCAATGAGAGTCCCCTTAGGCTCTTTTTGTACGACGGCAGGGTACTGGTATGGCTATGCCCAGCAGTCAATCTGACTGACAGATTTTTGGTTGAAATGTGGTATCCATAGCAAAAATATTGCTGAGGTTTTTAGTTACAAATCATGATGATATCTCTGCTAAATCACTCTTAATATTCTCTTTAAGGTTTCTGTATTTTATATTGCCTTCTTTCTCTAAATGTGAGTGAATTTTATACTGAATCTCTTGTGATGATCATGAACTGATTTGTCAGGCTACTTGGTGCCACATGGGATCGATACCCGAGCCACTTTTATGTATTTTGCATCTTGATACCCTGACAACTTACACATCATCTGGTAAGTGGCAAGACATTTTAAACCTTTTCGAGAATCTTTTTGTTGAGGAAGGTATATAGCTTTTCAAATATATGACCTTTTGGACCAGTCTTGTATACAGAAGTTACTTTTGTTAAAGCTAGAAATGTCCAAATTTGAAACAAAATATCTAATACTATTCATTCAAGTGTTGTTAGTTGTGAAAGGCACATTATTTATCTTTGAGTTTGCATTTATCGAACTAAATTTTACATCACGTTTGCTAATTTTTTTTCATAGCGATCAAATACATCATATAGAATCATATTATTTGGGAGACTTAGCATATATGAGGGCTCTGACTTCATCATCGTCTAAGTCATTGAGTGCATGGGCCTTTGCATTTTGTTGTCTTCACTCTTAAGATTAATGGGACAAATGTAGGTTTCTTCATAGGAAGTTGTATGGATCTCCTTGCATTTGTGTTGTCTTCACTCTTAAGATTAATGGGACAAATGTAGGCTTCTTCATAGGCAGCTGTATGGATCTATCTTTATTTTGGTTCTTTACATTGGAAATAACCATTGAATAAGACACCTTTTGTTCAGTCCTTTGTTGTTGCATTCTCAAGTTTATCAAGCAACTTTTTCAATTCTGATTATAAGCGTCAATTATCTCTTTGGCCTTTTTTGTTCTTATATGTCACAATTTCATCATCATCTCTCAACACTCAAAATTCTATCTTAAAGCCATATTTCAATTGTTCCAAATTCTGAGGATGGTCTCAAAATGCTCCATATAACAGTCAACCGCAATCTCTCTAAAGGTAGCTGGGAATGACCACAGTCAATAGGCTTCATCAATCTGACCATTTTTTGATTTTTATGGTCTCACAAGCCCTGTGATGTCTGAAAGGGTCTCCTCTCTCATCTCCCTTGAACTTAGGTAATTTCTCCCTATCAGATGGAAGTGGATTTGGCACCATGTTTGCCATTCATTTTTTCTGAAACTTGGTGCAATAACGATTCAAACTCTCCTGCCTAATTTTTGGCTTTTCACAGTGCAAGCTTTTCTTGCTTTGCTAGAATCCTTGCAGGCTGGCTTTTTGCTCCTTCAGTCATCTCAGAATGTGCTTCCTCTTTGCCTGATAGTGATTCCGCAATAGAAGTCAATTATTTTTCCTGTTCTCTTTGTTCATTCTCTGTGTTGCTGATGAGAAACTGTTCCACTCTCCGATTCTCATGTTAGGCAGTATCTTCCTCATCTGAGAAGATGTCACATTGTCTCATTTCTCCTATGTGGATTTTCTTCAATCTGATGGTACAATGCAAATCCTTGACAGTGAAGGAGATCTATGCTCTGTAATTCTTAGCTCTAAATGGGATGGATTCTTGTTGCCAACTCGTTTATTACATTTCCTCTCTCGTTTCTCTGCCATTTGTGAAAACCTTCTGAATTACTGCCCTCCTTTCAGTGTCTATTGTCTCTTTGAATTATGCTGCTTCTTTTGTGAGTTGAAGACCAGGATTATGTACGTCTTCGAGGCCTTTCACGTTCCTCTCATCTCAATCTATCTTCACATCTTTGTCTTATAAGTTCTTGTTCAACTTACTACTTTTGGTCCTAATGCAAATATTGCATCAACATATGCCAAAAACTTTGGTAGGTGTAATGTCCCATTCTCCGGGCTAGTTCATTTTGAAGACCTTGGGCCTATTCCACTTCCCATGGGCTTAAAGGGAAAGAGCAAGGGAAGTATTTAATGTCATGATTGTTAGTTGCTTTTGTAGCTTTATATATATTTTTTGATAGATAAAGCGGGTTGAAGGGACCCGTTCCCTATTTACAGTAACAGAGGCCAAGCCTTGAAAGTTCAAAGCCAAAACAACAAAATCCCCAAAATAACAGCTGGGATATACATGAACATAAACCAACACTATTCGAAATTACACTATAGCTATAATACTAAGTAAGAGGGGAATTACTCCCTAGTCTCCAATGAGACAACAACACTTGAAGCCAGAGACACCCGACCCAAGCAGTCTTCTTCCTCCAGTTCCACCTTCACCGTGCCGTTGACTTCAGCATTCGCCCAACCCAGCCAAAGAAAATCATACGCCCCCTCCGCAGACAATCACAGCTCGGCCCACCCAGACAAGATAGGTTCCAGTGGAGCACTGAGGGCTTGCACATTAGGGAGCACAAGGCGGACACGGTTAGCAGCACGGTCCTGGGCATACACCACCAGCCGCTCAGTGAAAGCCAACAGAATGCCAAACCTCTTTTCAAGTTCTTTGAAGACACCCACATCCACCCCCGACGCACCCTGTAATGAATCCTCCACAACCCAGAATGCCAAGCAACAGTTCGCCACTTCAGAGGCCAGATTTCCACAGAACGCAGGTCGAAGCCAGTGCAAAGCCAAATTCACTGCATCCAACTTTGAAGGACAGATAATCAACAAGTTTTCCACGAACACAGAGGTGACGCCACTGTTGACGCGTGGCCATCCTTCCGCAGATAGGAAATCACCACCCAAGATGGCTTTGATGGCTTCCATCTCTTCCACGCAAGAAAATCAAAAAATCCTCTTCAGTCGGTTATCCGTAATCCTGGACCAAAACGCCATCTCACGCAATTCACAACTCAAGGCAATACACGGAAGATGCGGGGCAGCCATAGCCAGCAAAAGAAGAAGGAAACAGATGCAAGGAGAGACCCTTGGCATTAGCTTTAAATAGACCGAACGCTTCACACAAGCACACCATTAGGCGACAAAAACACTTAATTCTGCCTCGCACGAAACCAATATCTCCAGTCCTTCCCACGCTTTGGCATTGAAGGCCACTTTCTCCCATTGTGTTTGCTTGATCCCTACATTTCCTAGCTTGTCCGCGCAATGATTACCTTCCCAAAACACATGATTAATGTTCCAGGCATTGAATTTCCTGAGTCACCAAATGACCTTTTTGATTCCTAGGTCCAATTTCCAAGACAGATCTTTCCTTTTAATGATAGCATTCACAATTACTAGCGAATCCCCTTCAATTTCCAATTTTTCCACCTTCAAGGAGGCCACTAATTCTAGACCCTTGCTCAGAGCCTGGAGTTCTGCTGAATTACATGTGTCATCCCTGAGTTTGAAGGAAGTTGCTCCCACCAATAGTCCCCTTTCGTTTCTTACAATGCAACCAGCACCCTAGGCGCCCGGATTACCTCTGGCCGCTCCATCAAAATTTAGCTTATGGAACCCCAGGAGGGGAGGGTACCATCGAGCCAACCTATGGAGCGAGGCGGAAGATATCGCATGATGATGAGCACCCGCCCAGCGTTTGACGATTTTTGGCCACCGCTGCTTGATTTCCCTGTCAAAATTGGAGAAGTGGTGGAAGTGAGACCAATTAGCAGAAACCGCCTCAGAAATAGCCCATTCCAACTTGAGAATGACCCTTTCCACAGAGTTCTTTTCCTCTCTAAAGATTCTCTTGTTATGCTCCCACCAGATGTGTCAGAGGAGTAACACGATACTACACAACCAAATCAAGGAGAGAGCGCCAATATGAAGATTAACAGGCCATGCCAAAATGGCTTCAGGAAGAGTAGAGGGTTGGACCCAAGGAAGATTGAGCCTGGCACACAACCAACTCCAGCATTCCGCTGTGAAGGGGCAATGTAGCAATAGGTGGTCACGATCCTCCTCATGCTTCGCACACAGAAAGCACATTGAGGGCCCATGAAACCCAAATCTTTTCCTTCTTTCCTGAGTAAGTATTTTGCCTTTAAAATCCATCCAGGCAAAAAGGCCAGCTTTAGGAGGGCATGAGGAGGACCAACAGGCCTTCCAGATCAGATTCTCTGCATCCTGCTCAGCATGCAACAATTTGTAACCACAATTTGGGGAATATTTCCCAGAAGAGGCCGCAGTCCAAACAATTTCATCTTTACCCCTGGAAAGCATAAGTTGTCATTCCTGCAGGGCCGAACAGAAACTAGCCTTAGTTTCCATTGAGAGATTTAGGTGTTCAATACTTTTCCATTCCATCAATGCGGGGGTATTTTTCGGAGTCAGCCCATAGTTGGAAACAAATGGACCCCATTCCTCCACCAAAAACCTCTTGATTTCCCCAAACTCAGGGTTATCCCCAAGCACAAGAAAACCATTCCAAGGATCATCCCAAAATAGCACCCTGTCACCTTT
Source organism: Taxus chinensis (assembly GCA_019776745.2). Taxonomy (NCBI): domain Eukaryota; kingdom Viridiplantae; phylum Streptophyta; class Pinopsida; order Cupressales; family Taxaceae; genus Taxus; species Taxus chinensis. The sequence goes on from CM034151.1 coordinate 168,952,608, forward strand.
TTCAATTTTCCAGGCCGCATTATACAAAAAAATCTCTACATTCTACCAAGAAATTCCATATATGAGAACCACGAGGAGGGTTAGCTATACGGAGAATTGATTCCGGAAGATGAGCCCCCAGATATTTTTTTTCCACCACTTGACTGCAAAGACTCAGTGGTTTTGTGAGGAGATTCCAGACCAACTTGGCACCCAGGGCCAAGTTTTGAAGACCCAAATTGAGGATTCCAGCCCCGCCCAATTCTTTGGGTTTAGACAAAGTTTCCCAGCTAATCAAAGGGATTTTCCTTTCCGTGGAGGATCCTTGCCAAAGGAACCTTCTCATGATCCCAATAAGCTTCACTAGAACACCTTTGGGGATTTTCAGAATGGAAAGCATGTATAAAGGGGAGGCACTAAGAACATATTTGATGAGAACCAGTCTCCCAGCCAGTGATAACCATTTCCCTTTCCAAGAATTTAGCTTCGAATTAACCGAAGAAAGGAGATCATTCCACATCAAGGCCCTGCCTGAGCCACCAAACAAGGGCACACCAAGATATTTGACCGGAAGGGAGCCTTTTTTGAAACCAAAAATTCTTAAAATTCTAGCCTCCAGAGGAGGGGGAACATTAAAAAAGAAGATGAAGGATTTAACAAGGCTGACCTCTTGTCCAGCAGCGACCATGTATGCATCTAACAACCCCTTTAGTTCTCTGGCCTCCTGAATACTAGCTTTTCCAAACAAGAAAGTGTCATCCACGAATTGTTGATGTGAGATAGGATTCACCCCCTCCGTAATTCTCAATCCCTGTAGTTTGCCTTCCTGAATTCTATTACAAATGGCCCTACTCAGAGAATCTGCCACTAAAATGTATAGAAAGGAGGATAGAGGGTCCCCTTGTCTTAGACCCCGATTTCCTTCAAAGAAACCTTCAACATTACCATTGATTAACACAGAGAAAGAAGGCCCAACAATGCAGCTAAACACCCAGTTGTAAAATTGTTCCGAAAAACCAAACTTCCTAAGCACCCTAATTAGAAAATGCCAATTGATCTTATCAAAGGCCTTGCTGATATCCAGTTTTAGCAACATACTCGGAGACTTATTGCTGGAGAGAGAATGAATAAGTTCATGAGAAAGAAAAATACCATCAAAAATCGACCTCCCCGACAGAAACTCAGTTTGCTCTGGAGAAACAAGAGGATCCAACAACCCTTTGAGTCTGGAAGCAATGGCTTTCAAGATGTTTTGTATGAAGTATTGCACAAGGAAACCGACCTGAAATCCGCGAATGAAGAATGCTGAGACAACTTCTAAAAAAGACTTATAAAGGTGCAATTCAGTGATTTAAGCACAGATCTAGATCTGCGAGATTCTTCCACAGTTGCCCAAACATCATAACCAACGATGTTCCAAAATTTCTGAAAGAAATCCGCCTAAAAACCATCCGGGCCCGGAGCTTTGTTCTTGACCATGGAAAAAACCACTTTCTCCACTTCGCTCATAGAAAAAGGCTTAAGAAGGGCCTCATTTTGAGCATCAATGATCAAAGTCGGAATATTATCAAGGAAAGAGGATTGATCTGATTCAAAGGATGCGATATCACCTCCAAGAAGGGAGGTAAAGAACCGAACCCCTTCATCAGAAATTTGTTTTTGATCAGAGAGGGCAATACCATCACTATTCTTTATTTCGGAGATGAAATTCGAGCTCCGCCTAGCTTTAACGGTTGAATGAAAGAACTTTGTATTCATGTCCCCTCCCTTGAGCCATTGTTCCCTTGATTTTTGTTTCCAGTATTCTTCCTCTCTCAGAAGCAACTCACCAAGCTCGGCCAATAAAGACTTCTCCTAAAGAAACTCCGCCTCCCCCATGCCAGAAACAAAAAATTTCTCATTCAGAGTTTTCAACTCCGCTTCCACTCTAGCCTTTTCCTGGAAAATATTTTTAAAACAAAACTTATTCCAAATCCTCAGGTCCCCTTTGAGAAATTTAAGTTTTTGAGCAAGCACAAACATCTTTGATCCTTCGATCTTATAGGAATTCCACCATTGCTTTATGTTATTTTCCAGAGAAGCATCCCTCAACCACATAAGCTCAAACTTAAAAGGGGATTTACGAGGGGCAAAGTCGATATTAACCAAGAGGGAAACCGGAAAGTGATCTGAGCTAGACCAGGGCAAAACCGAGCATTCTAAAACAACATTATTCAAAGACCACTTGGGTCCAGCTAAGAACCTATCAAGCCTCTCAACAATATTACTGAAGCCCTTCCTGTGATTGCTCTAGGTGAACCAGCCTTGCTTGGGCTCAATATCAAGAAGAGAGTTATCAGAGATGAAGGAACATAAATCCACCTGGGACTGCCGATTCCTTATAAGACCACCTTTCTTATCTTTCTCTAAGGTAATAACATTGAAGTCACCACCAAGAAGGAGCAGATGTTCTTCGAAAGGGAGCAAAGACCTGGAGATATCTTGCCAGACCTCTCTTTTGCCAATTATGCTATTCGGACCATACACATTGAAGAGGTAGAAGACCGATTGAGAACGCTTAGGGCAGACCCGTCCTAACTGCTAACTGAAATTCTGGAAGATAAGATCAACCTACACCTGACACTCCTTCCACCAGAAGCCCAAGCCCCCAGAGGCCCCAGATGCGTCCGAAAAGAAATACTTCTAGCCCTTAACAGAATTCCCCCAAAGCTCAACCGCCTCGGTAGCAACCATCTTGGTTTCTTGAAGCAACACCACGCTCGCCTCCGAAGAAAAAAGATAACACTTGAACAAGCGTTGTTTTTCAGGGGTATTAAGACCCCTGATATTCCAAGAGAGAATTTTCATTTAGGAGAGGGAAGGGCAATCGCCTTCCCGGACACAACTTTGGCAAAGTTCAGGACACTTTGTTTCCCCACATCCACTTCCTTCAGTGCCAAATCTTGCTTAGATTTTCTACCTCTCTTACTGGCTGATCCATAAATGGCCTCCTTGAACCCCTCTTAGACAGACGCCAATTTTGAGGGAACTAAAGCTAGTACCAGCATATCTGGCTCAAATTCCCCTTCCTCCAAAACGCCACCACCTAAAAGGGACTGAAGCTTTTTTGCCTCGACTTTATCCAAAAGCCAAGATTGAAGCGAGTTCAGAGAAACCGCTTGCCCTTGCTCGAACCCTTCTTTAATTAGGGAGATTAGTTCCCCGAAATTCTTATGCACCTCTTCAGTTTCTTTTAGCAAAGAAAGAGGGGATAAATCACCCACCAAGGGGGGATCCAAATCACTCTCAACCAGCCCCTCCACCTTAGAAGCAGCCTTCTGGGAATCCATTTCCTTGGAATCCTTAGCCAATTTCAAAGAGCAAGCCTTACTCAGATGTCCCAACTACCCGTAATAAAAGCACTTTGCATTCAGACCCTCATACTCAATGGCGAAGCACTTAGGGCCAGATTTAGTTTGGAGGTACAAAGACGGTGACAAAGGGGTAGTCAGATCCATATCCACACAGAGACGCACCGAGCCTTTCCTCCAAAAATTCAAGGAAGGATTTCAGATGGGCACGAAGACCCCCAGAGAGTTCGCAATTGGCTTTAGTAAAGACCATTTGCGGAAGTCCGAAGGCAAACCATGAATGCTTAACCAAAGCAGGGCCTTGGAGATTTTTTCCTTCCAGGGATCGAAATTTGGAGACCAAGGGTGAAAGTACAGGCTGGAGGAATTCATGAACCAAGGTCCTTCTTTATACACCAGATTCAACAAATCAGGGGAAGGAAAACAAACTTGGAAAAAACCATTGGCAAGGAAGTTGAATTTCGGTTTAGCTTTGATACCCCAGAACTGCGCCACCTAGCTTAAAATCCTTCTCCGAGAGAAACATGCTCCAACAAACTTGCAATAGATCACCCTTTTCACCCGAGAATATAAAAAATCATCCTGGGGGGTGAGGTAGCGAAAGTTGTATACTCTCCACAACAATTTTGAAATCGATTCCTCCGACCTTAAAGTGCTTCGAGCACTTCAGCCCAATAGGCTCAGCTAGAATTGGATTGAAAGGGACCTCCTGAGGCACCCCCTCGAGGGGCGCACCCAACACCATATTCTTTTTTTACATCCAGGTTATCCAACACCAACTCTCCTAGCAAGGAAACCAGAGATTTAATAACCAAGCAAGCACCGAATTGATTGACCAATGCAGACACTGCCATTTCTGCCTCTAATTCTCGAGTTAGGCCTCGAGCGCCTTTACTCCTACCACTTCCCACCGGGATCTTATTCACACCAGTAGGACCCCGACGCCTGGTGTGGAAACGCCGTCTCTCGCCACCACCTTATTTTTTGAAAAATCAAACTTTTTGCCCTTTTCGCTGTTTTCGCGATTTTCACTTAATTCACATTCTTTGCTATTGCGACACTCCATTGCTCCCCCGTGTTTCATACCTTTTGTAGCTTTATATTATTTTCAAGTAACTTTCTAATTATGACTTAGAAAAGTGAAGTTGGTTCGAAAAAGTGCAAATAGCAACTTGAAAAAATAAAAAGAAACCTATATTTCTACAAGGAGGTTGGTCCGCTTTGGGGGGATCATCCTTTTGATTTTGGCGCCGCCTTTAACTATATAGAGGGGTCGCTTGGCTTGGAAAAGGGGGCACATGCTTTGGAATTCATTTTCTCTGAGTTGGACCATGAAATTGCTCTCGCTCTTCCATTGAGGCCGAAAACCCTCCATAAAGGTTTATTGAAGAGGAAGCCCCTCAATAGCATTCAAATTTGGAGATGAAAACCCTCACAATCTGCATAATGTGGTCTCATTTAGAGATTACATTGGTCTACATTCAGATTTCTTTGGTGCACTATCTATTTTCAGTCATTTTCAGCTAGGGCATATCAACTTTGTATAGTTTTGAGTGTGGAACAGCCATAAGAGTCCGTGTTGGATTAGCACAAGGGTTTGGGCAGATTTTCAATCCATTGGTGGAAGTGCCATACTTTGGAGGGCTGTTTGGCCAATTTCAGACCCTCTCCTAGGGTAGCGACCCCTTGTTGGGAGGAGTTCATTGGTTTCTAGGGCACGACAACTTATTTTCCTCCCGTATTTGGATTCTTCATATTTTGGAGGCTGATTGTACTTTCCGGAACTATATTTGGGCCTTGGAATCATTATTTCTGGCCATATTTGTAAGTGGATTTGTTACTGTTTCAAATCTAATTAAGTATACTCTAGCTGGGGTTTTAAAAACTCATTTCTTGGCTTGTACTTCTAAAATATTTCTAAAAGTTTCCTACAAGCTTTGAATGGTGTAAAAGTGGTATTGGTAGTGAATTATTGCAATTTTCCTCTTGCTGTCATAAGATTACAGACTGTTGTATTTTGCTGTCCAAAAATTTAGTTGCCTGTTATAAATTTCAGTTTGCATTGATTTGGGTTTGTGCTATTTCCCTTCTTTTTTAGTTTTAGCCTGGAAAGGGACATTACAGTGGTATCAGAACAAAGATTTTGCCAGCCTAAAGGGTATTCGTTCAAGAAGATGACAAAGAATACATTTGCTATCAAAGGAAAGGAAAGAAGAATTCAAATCAGCCACTTGAAGGGCCTATCATGGCCAACAAAGGTTTTGAAGAGGCCAATTTTGATAGACATATTGAAGGGCAAGAGAGGTTGGCGGATACTACGGATTTGCTAGCCCTAACCTTGCAAAATCTTCATGTGCCAAGACATCGCAATAGTGAGGGCAGTTCATCAGGAGTTCACAATATGAGGTAGCCCCAAGGGTCAAATTTTGGATCTGCTACTAGGCCTTTTTAGCTTACCTTCCTCCCAAGAGAAGAAGTCATTCCGAAGGTTGAAACACGACACTCAATGCGTCACAACATTGTGGCCAACTATGAGGAGTATAGGGCTTTTCCAAATGAGATTCGTGGTGCCATTTCACTTGCGGAGTTCATAGAAGTTGGCTAGGGTAGATCAAGGCCCGAGCCTAGATCTCAAGCACCATAGAAGGATCTTTAACATGCCTTGGGGAAGTGATAGTCTCCACATTTGATGGTTCCAACAAGGGAACAACCCGTGCATGGATATAAAAGTTGGATACTTATCTAGCATTGAGGCCTATGACAGAAGAAGAAGCGATCAAGTTTGTAACCCTTCATCTTGAAGTAATTGCACATGCGTGGTGGTACCATGGATTGATCACATAAGGGCACAATCTCATCCACTCGTATGATGAATTTTTTAGGAGGATCAGTGAGAGATTTGATAGAATTGATCCAAAGGTTCATTTTCGGGAGCTAGCACAATTGAGACAACACAACATTGTAGAAGATTATGTCGCTGAATTTCAGAGACTTTTCGTGATGATTTCGGATGTGACAGAGAGGAGACTCATTCTCATGTTCATTGAGGGGTTGGTTGAACCACTCAAGGGTTTGGTGAGAGCATTCGATCCCTTATCTCTTCAAGAGGTAATAAGAAAATCTTTGGACTTATAAAGTGCCGCCCCAAGGACAACAGTGATCAGCGGGCAGCCAAGGACATCTTTGAATAGTGAACAGCCAAAAGGATCTTCGGGGCAGTCCAAAGCAACATCTTTGGACCAGCCAAAGAGGTCTTTTCAACGAGCACCGATCATACAAAAGGAGCTGTCCAAAACAAACAAAGAAGGGAGTCATGGAATGAACTAAGAAGGAAAACTTGTGCTTCTCTTGCAAGGATCCATGGTCTCCCAGTCATTGTTGCCTAGGTAAGGGTCATGTGCATTACATCGATGTATTTTCAGATTGTGAAGAAGAAGAAGTGGAAGTTAAAGAGGCAACACAAAATCATGATCTGGAAGCGGACCCAGAAAACTTGGACAACACTCTTGCCACTTTGTCTAGAGCTCCTAGATATCATACACTTTGGGTGAGAGGAGTTCTACAAGGGCAAAAAGTTACTGTATTGATTGATATTGGGGATACTCATAATTTCATTGATGAGAGCTTGGAGGATAGGATTAAAGGTGGAAGACTTCAAAGGCTTGAATGTTACCATTGTGGATGGCTACCCCCTTCCATGCACAAGGAAAATCCGTCAACTCAATATCACCTTAGGAAGACACCAAGTGAAGGTTGATTTTTGTGTCATTGGAATTGGTGAGATGGATTTGGTACTTGGGATACAATGGCTAAATTCTTTGGGCGAATTTACCCAAAATTATCAAACCATGAAGCTGAAATTCAAGGTGGATAACAAGGAAGTGGTGCTACAAGGCATGAAGAATGGAGCTACTCAAGTTGTAACAACAAAGAGCATGAAAAAATCATTTCAAGAGAGGGTAGATTGCATGGGAAGCACATTGCTTGGTAAGATCTACATATTTTTAAATTCAACAGTCCTATCGTGTTGATATTCAACCCGTCATTGATAGACATGCTAAGGTTTTTAATGATTTACTTCATGGGCTGCCACCGGATAGATGTTTTCAACATGTTATTGAGTTAGAACTGGGCATTAAACCGGTAATAATAACTCCTTATCGCCCCCTGAGAGCTTTCAAGGAAAAAATTGAAAGGACAATCAAAGAGTTATTGGAAATGGGATTCATTAGGCCTAGTTCTAGCCCTTTTGCTTCTTTGTTGGTTCTTGTGAAGAAGGATGGAGTTTTGAGAATGCGTATTGATCATAGGTTGTTGAACAAGAAGACAATCAAGAATAGGTACCCTATTCCTAGAATCGATGAGTTGATTGATGGATTGGTTTTGTTTTCCAATATTGACTTGAGATCCGGTTATCATCAAATCTGGGTAGGAGATGAGTGTTCATAAGATAGCCTCTAGGTGTCACTTTGGGCATATTGAGTTTCGTGTTATGCCTTTTGAGTTAACCAATGCCCCATCTACTTTCTGATCGTGCATGAATCATGTTTTTGAGATACTTGGATATGATGCTGGAAATTTTGGAACAACAAGCTCTCTTTGCAAAGAAATCCAAGTGTGAGTTTGGTTTGAGTAAAATTTTGTATTTTAGAGATGTCATCAATGCCCAAGAAGTCCATGTGGATCAACAAAAGGTCCAAGCCATATTGGATTGGCCTCCTACCTCATTGACACAATTGAGAGGGTTCTTTGGTCTTTGTGGCTAGTACCAGAGATTTGTCAAGGGATTCTCACAACTTGCTGCCCCCTTGACTGATTTGACAAAGAAAGGAGCTTTTTGTTGGTCGGATTCAGCCCAAAAGGGTAATGAGTTCAAAAGGGTAATGAGTTCATGCCCGATACTTGTTGGTACAGATTTTTCTATTCCTTTTGTGCTTGAATTTGATGCATTTGAAAAAGTTGTGGGGGTTGTTTTGATGCAAAGTAAGCATCACATTGCTTTTGAGACCCAGAAACTAAAGGAGCATGCATGAGCTGAATTTCCCCATCTACGACAAAGAAATGTTAACCATTAGGCATGCATTTTCCAACTTCCGGCATTACTTGGTTTGAGGCAGGTTTGTGGTCAAAACTAATCATAATAGTTTTTGGTTCTTTCTTCATCAAAAAGATTTGAATGTGAAAAATACAAGCATGTGACTTTGACATTGAATATGTCAGAGGGGAAAATAATGTGGTAGCAGATGCTTTATCAAGGCAACCAAGTCCTCGCCCATTGGATGTGTAATGTCCCCTAAATGGGACATAATGAGAATTGCATTCATATTTCTTCTAGTTTCCATTATGTCTTTGTTTGAGTCAATACTGACTCAACGGATGATGAATTCTACTTGATGTAATGCGTAAAATTATTTTTAAATACTTTTAATGGCGAGTTGGGCATGAAGGCCTCTTATTTGGTTCAAAGACTTCTAATCCTTATGGGTCGGCCTTGATTGGAGAGCCTACATAGAGGTTAATGAAGAAATAGAATTACTTGAAGGTCAACCTATGCATTGGGCTTCTATTTTGATGTTGCCGCCACTTGAGGATATATAAGGACACGAAGGTTCATTTGAAGGGTTATGCATGTTTAATTTAAGAATTGATATCTTGGGTTTGTGCACAATGTGCCCTACTCTCCACTAAAGACGAAACCTTTAGTGTGGCTCAACTTTGGGGACGAAAATCTCCAATGTTGGAAGATTGAGGAACGAACACTCCTCAAGCTTAAGGGGAATCCCATACAGGGGTTTCCAAAGTACTTCAAGGTGGTTTATTTCTCGTTTTTCCCCCTTCTTATCCTATGCGACTTGCATAGGTGGAGGGTTTGGTATGTTGTAGGGCTGATTTCACTAGTTTGGTTTGATATTCTTGTTCAACATAATTTATAAGGCCATAATCTGAACGTTGAAGAATTTTGGTGAGGATTTGCTATTTTTCCTAGCTCTCGGTTTGGCTGGACTGCTGCTGTTATAAATATTTGTTTCCAGCTGTGATGATCATATATTTCTTCAATCTTTTGAAGTATTTGTGATGTATAAATATTGTTGTGGCTAGATAAATTATTTTGTGGCATTCTACATTGATTTGCATAGTGAAAAGTGGATTCGAATCTCATAGGCGGTTTCACTGCTCTAGGAGACTGCATATTTTGTATTGCTTAATCATTCTGAGATATTCTCAACTATTTTCAGTTTGTTGTGTGTTTGCTTGAGAGTGTTTTCAGATCAGATCTATCGTGGATAGCCGGTAAACCCCGTTTCTCCGTTTTCAGCCGTAAAAGGGACATTACGGGATGACAGATTAGACAAAGAAGCTCCAAAGAACGGTGCTGATTTTTTTGGGAAAAGAAGTTTGCAATTGCTTGAGGGCAAGCAATATTGGGAGGAGAGGACTGTAATGTCCCCTTCTTCGGTCTAGGTAATTTTGAAGACCTTGGGCCCATTCTACTTCCCGTGGGCTTAAAGGGAAAGAGCAAAGGAAGTATTTAATGTCATGATTGTCAGTTGCTTTTGTAGCTTTATGTTATTTTCAAGCAACTTTCTAATTATGACTTAGAAAAGTCAAGTTGATTCGAAAAGTGCAAATACCAACTTGAAAAAATAAAAAGAAACTTATATTTCTACAGGAGATCGGTCCTCTTTGGAGGGATCATCCTTCTGATTTTGGCGCCATCTTTATCTACATAAAGGGGTCGCTTGGCTTGGAAAAGGGGTCACTTACTTTGGAATTCATTTTCTTTGAGTTGGACCACGAAATTGCTTTCTCTCTCTTCCATTTATGACAAAAACCCTCCATGGAGGTTTATTGAGGACAAAGACCCTCAATAGCATTCAGATTTGGGGATGGAAACCCTCAAAATCTGCATAAGGTGGTCTCATTTAGAGATTACATTGGGCTACATTTAGATTTCTTTGGTGTGCTATCCATTTTCAGTCATTTTTAGCTAGGACAGATCAAATTTTCATAGTTTGACTGTCGAACAGACACAAGAGTCGGTGTTGGATCAGCACAAGGGTTTGGGCAGATTTTCAGTCCATTGGGTGGAAGTGCCATACTTTGGAGGGCTGTTTGACAAATTTCAGACCCTCTCTTATGGTAGCGATCCTTCCTTGGGAGGAGTTCATTCGTTTCTAGGGCACGACAACTTACTTTCCTCCCGTATTTTGATTCTTCATATTTTTGGAGACTGATTGTACTTTCCGAAACTGTATTTGGGTCTTGGAATCATTATTTCTGACCATATCTGTAAGTGGATTCATTACTATTGCAAATCTAATTAAATATACTCCAGCTGGGGGTTTAAAAACTCATTTCTTGGCTTGTACTTGTTCTAAAATATTTATAAAAGTTTCCTACATGCTTTGGATGGTGTAAAAGTGGTATTGGTGGTGAATTATTGCAATTTTCCTCTTGCTGTCATAAGATTACAGACTGCTGTATCTTGCTGTCCAAAGATTCGGTTGGCTGTTATAAATTTGAGCTTTCTTTGATTTGGGTTTGTGCCATTTCCCTTCTTTATTTGTTTCAGCCTGGAAAGAGACATTACAGTAGGCTGCCATCGATTTACATGCTCGTTTTGCACTTGGTTATCAGATTCAATCAGTGTAGCTTGCGCGTGCTTTGCTTCTTGTTACACATTATCTTTAATTGCAGTATCGTAGAGGCTATTGAAATCTTCTACAACTGATCTTTTCTTTCATTTGTGTTTGCATGGTCCATCTCCCTACCTGTCAATGATGGTATAATATACTCTCAAAAGTCTATCTTTCTATTTGCAATGAATTCATACTCTATGACCGTGTTTGACATCTATGGATGCAACTTTGTGTGGCATCATGTCAGAAATGCAGTTTAATGGATTAACAGCAAAAGTCTATTCTAAACATACGGTGACACAACTATATAGAATTCACAATAGATACCCTTTCAGGTCAATAGCATAAAGTGAGACGCAGGAAGTACAATATTGGTTTTATTCTCATCATCATCAAGTGTAGTGTACAAGTTTTCCAGATCAAATGGATAATATGGCACAGGGAAAATGCATGAGAGAGTTCCCCTAGTAGGTGTCAAAAGATGAACATATAGTCATGGCTACGTAAATCACTCAACATGATAAAAGATTAATGTAGTCACATGTACATTAGATGGCAACTAGTTTCATGTTGAATCACAGTGCTGTTTGTCTTATTCATAATTTTTAATTAAGCTGTCTTATCTCCCTGCATAGAGCAGCTGTATGTATATGTATTGTAAAAGTCCATCATCAACAATATAATTCTACTTTGGACTTAATGGAAAAAATACATCAACACTCTTTCAATCTGTTTGTCTCTTCTCTTAGAAACAAACAAATTAAGTAAATTGCATGTTAAATGATGAACGTTCTTAAGGCTATTTTATTATTTATTCAATAATTACATGTTCATCAGAGGACTCATATACGCGTTTATGGTTTTAATTGTTTAAGGAGATTTTTGACGAAGCATAATGTCAAAATAGATTTTTATGTATTACATTAACTATAGCAAGTGCTCCTGAATTTTTCATCAAAGATGGCCTTTTACCATCTATAATACTAATTTTGGATGAAATTATGGCAGGGGATATGGTTTCGATTGCAACTCCTTCTGGTACTGCATCAATTTGGCCTGTTCCATGTGGATTGCTGCTACAAAGAGTAGCTGACAGAAATTATCTAACTAGTAGTGCAAGCTCTTCTCCAGGTCAGTCTATGCCTGCTGCAAGAGAGTTGGGTCGTGTTAGTAGAGAGTGTTCTCTGACTCCTCTCAACAGTTACTCTTCTCCTAATTTTCGGTGGCCAACTCATGATCCTCGAGCAGTCTCCTCACATTACATTCTGAAAGATACTTTGGAAGAGCCTCAGGTCTTTATTATTTTTTCAATTTTTTATTCAGTTAATGAGGCACTTAGGGTAGGATTCAATTAAGACAGTTGTAACTTTTCTTGCTTGGGTTGGAATTGCACTTGGAAACTTCTTCATTCCTCAATATTAGTTTCTTAAGGTCTCCTATTTGACTCCTTTAAGAATGTAGATTTGTCTGAAAGTAAAACTTGTGCAGAGCCTTTAAGAAATAGTTGAGACCAAACGGTAAGGTGCTTATCTATTGTGTATTTTTTTGTATTATCTTCTCTTCGTGTGCTTTTAGGGTGTTACACAGTTATTTGATGCGTGGAGTTTTGTTTTGAATAACTCTGCTTTCTGTAGGAATTAAATTAACATTCTATTTTTCTGGAGATTAATGCTCTCTCAATTCTGTCAAACATGGACTTTTCGTTTTGATTATATTTCTCTATTAGGACATAAAATGCCACCATTATAATTAGGACAAGGTCATGTTAAGAGCATTGTTTGAAAAATGAAATCTTCGTTGCTCGGTTCTGAAGTTGCTTGCTTCTTTGTTAAATGTGTACTTATGTATAGTTGTCAATTAACCATGTTTGTGCTTACGATCACAAAGTTTATAGGGTCAAAATTTGAGACGAACATGAAAGATTAGAAATAAGATAATGCTAAGACTCCCCAATACTAAATGTTATGGTGCAAGAAGGCATTGATGCTCTTAATTAAAGATTATGTTTGTGACTTTCAAAAATCAAAGACGAGCAAGGCCTATCAATTAAAAATTGAAAAAGTTGAGGAAAATGGTTTAAACTTTATGGATTTAAGGACCAATATTTAAAAACATCATAAAAGTAATATATGTATGGAAGAAGAAGAAGAAGATATTTTAATGTCCACGAGGCTACCAAAGACAACCTATAGGACAACAGATCTTGCTAAAGATCTTTCTGGCATTCAGATCTTCTGTTGGTGAGTTTGATAATCAGCTCCCTAGTTTTCTCAACCATATTCTCGCTGAAAATAGCTTGTAAGGATGCAACAACCATCGTGCTAAGAAACTGGGCCCTAATGTCATTATAAGCATTTCACTCCAACATGAATTGTTTCTTTGACTCCACTGCGCCATACGTGCAAAAGACATAGATTCTCGCTTCCCATACCTCTTTAGGTCTTTTCCATCTTCCTGTTTCACACCGAAGACGATGTGAATTAGTTCTCAATCGAGCTATGAAGATTTTTGCTTTCCACTGGATATTAGCCCCTATAAAAACCTTTTGTTGATGATCACATGTAGAGTCAAATTCCTTCAAAGAATACCTCTTCGTCCTCCCTAATGGCTTTCCCCACATAACTTGGCGGAATTCATCTGTAACATAAGTCTTTGTCTCTTGGCTATTATTAGGACATGCATACTAGTAAATGTTCCATTTTTAAAGTCATTTGTTGTTTTGATTCAGCCATGACTTTTTCCTTTTCTCCAAAAATTCATTGAGGACAACCTTAGGCCATCTACTACCATCCATTTGCTCAATCCTTCTTAAATATGTTATGAGATGGATCATAGCAATAGCTTCTAGAGGTACAACACCCATTTCAACTAGAAGAATCTCATATGGGACCAAAATCTTTAATTTGAACTTGCTAGTAATCATGCTTTTTTGAATCCTCTCAAATTGTTTCCACCTTGAGTTTGAAATGCTGCTAGTCCAAACCTCACAATCGTAAAGCACCATTGGAGTTTCTAAAAGCCCAAACAAAGTCTACATAGTTTTCCAATCCCATAATTCCGCCTCTCTGCATTTGTTTTGAAAAACATAAAAAGCTCTCCACCCCCTAAAGTTCTCTTTTTGCTACAAATATGTAATGTCCCCAAATGGACATAATTTGCCCTCAATGGATTTTAGGCAAATCCCAACACCAAATGCAAGCTCACAAAATTAAAATCAGTTTTTTACTATGCAGATCTGAATTTTAATGGAAAAATACGACTATGGCATAGCAAGAAACTCATACAAATTGGCCAATAAATTATACTTTCACCACTCCAACCTGATTTCATCTATTTACAAAGCTAAAATATGCATGAACATGCAGGTTTTTGATGCAAACAAGGCTGAAATAAATTTATTTTGAAACTCCAGTCTGCAGAAAATTATGGCAACTTAAAAAATTCATAACTTCCTCAAAAATGCTCTGATTCACACAAAAAAATTATGCACAGATTCATAAAATTAAGAAGAACGCAATGATGTTACCCATTCATGCAAATGACCTCAATAAGTGCCATAACCAGCCAAAATACCAATTCGCCCTTAAGGTTTTGGGTTGGAAATTGTAGCAAAAACATATAGAAAAGAGTGGAAAATATAACAAACTTTTCTTCCAAACCCTTGACAAAAATCTGTAACCTTTATTCCTTTAACTGCTGAAAAGATATTGAAAATTACGGCTAACTCAATGATGCTCAATGAAATCCTTTGTGTAGAGAATCCTCACAAACTAGAGGAAGTGTTTTCGTCCTTCTCTAGACTCTAGGAGGGTTTTTGTCCTCAGAGAGAAAATGCAAGCCGAAATCTTTACACACAAATCTAAAATTTGATAATAAACAAGTGATGCCTCTTCTAAGCAAGTCGACTTGCTTATATAGAGAAGATGTCCCAACTAACCTCCTTCAACACCCAATCAGATTTGTCCCTTCATTTAATATTTTTTCTACCCACTTTCCTTCCTTGTGCAAGTCGCATTTTTTTAGAGTGGATAACTTTGGCTCATATGCTTTTGCTTTTATTTATTTATTTTTTACTATAAATTATTATAAGTGCATGTAATGTTTCTTTTTAGTTTATTTTTATTTTGCACTTTATAATAAAATACTATAACTTAAGTCACCCTTATTTTCTTCCCTTAGCCGTCGGGTAGACAAAATAGGTTAAGGGTCTTTGATTGGGATGTGGATATTACAAAATCTCCCAACTGAGCTTGTTATTAAACTCAAACCCAAGATATTTATACTCCGTTACTTCCTCTAAAATGTTTCCTTTGAAATAGAAATAGATATATGCATGCTGTGTAATGCTTTAAGTATAAGTCCTTTACACCCCTATAATTCTCAACTGTATTTAAATCCCCTTGATTTTGTATGAGCATGTAGTTAAATCTCAGGTAAATTACACCCCTTATAAGTCTTAACGATTTTTGAATTCCCTTGATTTTGTACGTGCATGTTGTTAAATCTTGGGTAAATTTCACAGGCTACAAGGCATCAATGAGAAAATTAAATCAGCCTAATTTTTATTGATGATGAATGTCAGTTCCAACTAAGATTGATACTTGCAAGGGGGTTTGATTGTGAGGAAGGACAAGGTTGGCAACCTACAATTGCTAAATTTAGCTGTCATGTCAATGTAGCACACATGGAACAAGATATGGGATTATCTTGTAGCATTTTAAGCTCACAAGGACAATACATTTACAATTTCAACATGGTTGGATACGAAATCTCATTTTAAGGGTCACTATATTATTTTTCATTTTTGCTTGGTTTGCAGTGAAATGGTTAACTATTATGATTTTCTCTATTGTAACTGAATGCACTTTTGACTCCCATTGACTGATTGTGGTCATTTATGAATATCAAATGATTTCTTTTTTTCTTTGAATATATTTACTTCACTTAAGTTTTTGAAGTGAAGGATTCATTTGGACGTGGTTTATTTGACGATGCCTCTAAATTAATATATAATCCTTAATTTCCATATTCCAAAGGTTTTTTAATCATATCTGAAATATTTATGAAGTCATGTACTTTTTGTGCATTTTCACATTCAAGGTAGCTCTTAAAACATTTCTTTGCATACTTACATCCATGCAAACATCTTTCTTTTGTTACGAAAATGGATTATTTATCTTCAAGTAAATCCTTTTGAGCATAGTTCATTACTTGCCTATCCAATAAAGCCTTCACCTTTGTCAGGTTCTTCCATGTCAATCAATCCATGATCACATGTATCTTCTGTATATCAATTGTCGATACCATGACTCAAGTAGTCATCTTATTCTTACTCCATCCAAAATCCTAAAAACAAATTAGCACCACCAAAAAATTATAATATTCATGCCCAGTTTGGAAAATTGGCCTAAAGACATCATCCTCTTTGATGGACATCTGGTAATTCCTAGACAACAAGATTGATATTTGACTATGTACTGAGAGTATCTATGTAAATTTTAAGTGCTATTTGATGTGCAATAGCTGTGTTACCCTTCTAGTGGAGTCTTGGCTTCCTTGTTTGAATGCCGAGTTGCTTCAATCTGGCTGACTTAATAAATGGTTGCTAAGAAGATAAGAGTTACACGGCTATTGTCCAGTATTTCCTGTTCTTTACCGATTCTTCTTGTCATGGCTAGAGTTGTCCTTGATTTTGGTTAGAATTTTTCTCTTTTATTGAAGGTCAGACTGTGGTATCTAGTGGGATTGGTTTGTTCGCTAGTTGTAGCTTCAGATATGTGCCTGGCCATCTACTTTGTTGATGCATTCCTGCAAGAATTTCAAGTACTTTAAATTGTCTAGTAGGCTGATGAATTCTTGTTTGTTCCAAAATGCAGGCACATTTGTTGGAAAGACTTTTTTCATATGTCATGCTGAAGTATGGCCAATAGTTATTTCTCATAAACTTCTTGTGCTTGTTGGCTCTGTGAAATCCTGCATTTTGTCCAGTCTCTGTTGGTGGTTGAGACAGCTGTAACATTGGTCCCATAGACCGTTGGGTTTCTGGTCACAATTGAAATAGGTGCCTTTCTTCCAGTCAAAGTTGTCCCATGAATCTAGTAATTTTCTTTTCCTATAGAAATTTAAGGTGCAGAAATTTTAGTCGATGCCACACTTAAATAAGTGGTTCAGATTTTCTTCAAATTAAAAAATCTCAAGACTAGTAATAATCATTGTGCTGTGTGGAGAATAAGTCCCTAAGCTGGTGGGGGAAACTTTCAGCCCCTTCTCTTTAGCAGTAGATAAAAGTTTGCAACCTAAAAATCCGGTGCTCCTATTTTACAGGAAAGATTCATTTTATTCCTGTAGGTGTATTTATCAATTTCACGGGACCAATCTTTGAGTAAAGAATAGGAGTCCAATTCCCCTCGACGGGACCACATCCTTAGAGTGGTGTATTTTATGCTCTGTTTTCAATCAAATTTCATTCTGACATTTTTAGATGGTTACAAAGTGCTTGGAAAGCTTACAATGTGATATGTGGCTGCTGCATTACTAAAGATACAGCTGCTAAATTTTAGGTTTTTTCTAATTCAAATGTTCTTAGTACATGTTAAGACTTATGGCTATTATGTATTTCAAGGGCAGAGTAAAATTCAAATTTCTTCACAAGATCCCTTTCTTAAGACATCATTGGAGCACAGTTTTTTATAATAATGGAAAATCATGTATTGTTTCTTTGAATGAGGACCCTCTCAACGCAATTGATTACGGTATATGTCATAGGGCCAGTACATCTTAGAGCAAAGTAGAGGGCTTGTACATCTTAGAGCAAAGTAAATGTGAACTTCGGCGTAGTGACATAGTTTACTGTCAAAGATGTATTGTATCTGTGCATGCCTTTTCCATCCTATTCTTGTGTTTGATGGTATGTACTACTTCCTGTTCTACTAGATGTTGTTCTTCAATACATATTTATTCCCTTTGGCTACTGAACCTGGATTCTAATGAGACGCAAATGGTCCTTTACGTGAGCATAGATGTGAATAATGTCGTGTTAGGAGTAGCTACAACTTTGAGGCCTTGAGAAGGGACAGTTTCTAGCATTTTCCCTTGTTGTGTAATATCCAAATGTCATTTCATCCACTTTTGTGAGTGTTGAAACAGGTTAAGTATATTTATTATAGAACCTATTACTCACTATCACAATTTTTTGCAGGTTTCTTCAGTAAATACAGTTCATAGTAAAATCGGGATCTCCTGATAGCAAATTTGAACAACTGAAAATGCCATTTTTCGGATCCTTTTGATAACCATAAAATCCATCTCCATTTTATCCTGGGATGAAATGATTTGTCCATTGATCTAGAGCTTTAAGGCTGTTAATAATGCAAAGACCAGGCGATGTTTAATTTGAACTTTCCATATTGTTTTTCTAAATAGCTCTTACATGCATGATTGTGTTTCTAATTCAAACATTCCCGTTTATTTTTCAAAAGCAAATCTTTCTGTTTAAGTTTTTTGCACCCTGTAACCTATTTCTTATTTGAGACTCAAATTTTATGGAAAATTTGCAAACCTATTATGGAGATTTACTGATCAGGAGATAAGATAAGATAAGATAATTATATTAAATGTCCAACAAGTGACCACAAAAATAGGTCAATGGGACTGCACCATACAAAGCAAAT
Organism: Taxus chinensis; assembly: GCA_019776745.2. Classification (NCBI taxonomy): domain Eukaryota; kingdom Viridiplantae; phylum Streptophyta; class Pinopsida; order Cupressales; family Taxaceae; genus Taxus; species Taxus chinensis. Next base: position 168,971,247 of record CM034151.1, read on the forward strand.
CAGAAGCAACATAGAATTACTGAAGAGGAAGGCTCTGATTTTTAAACTTGAATATGAAGTAGAAATGGCAAAATAGCTCTTAGGGCCTGAGAGCTATATTGGAGAATGGTTCCTTGACACCAACCCTTCACAGATGTGAAAGGTCATATCTGCTAAAGACAGTGGTAATCACCTGCTAAACTGACATCAGGGAGTTGGAAACTGTTTGGAGATTAGCACATGCTTCCGTTTTAAATCATAAGAGCTTCTGGGTGGATTTGTGGTATGTATGGAAAACATAAAAGAGGTGGCTCTAAAGTTGTGTACGATTTCATTCGGAAGTTTGGTCTAAATTGAAGCTTACCTCTATTTTTAGCAGACCATATCCAGGACTATTATTGTTTAGCAAAGTTCATGCAATTTCGCTTAGTGTTTCTTGCCTCTATCTTGGGGGGGCTTCATGACTCTAAGATTCACCTCTTCTGAAAATTGATCCTTTTCGATATATAGCCCCTCCCTGATGGAGTGACAAGTTATTCCTTAATCACGTGCAGCTTAAGGTGATTGGATTCATTGAAAATAGTCTGAGCAAATTATGACCTTTTCATTACCTGCAACAATTCTCCGATCCAATTGTTAGGTATTGACTCATTCATGCAAGTGGACAAAATCCCTATAGGATTAATCATAAAACCATGGGAAGAATATGTAAGAATGAAATAATTCCTCCATATCTCAAAAAATAATCCACTGTGTTTATCAGAGCAAAGAAGACTTCTCTAGAACGAAAGTAATTTGGATAAGATCAGTTCAGACCCGAAGCCTTTAGGGATTCGACTCTGATGTTGGTCACGTGAGATATGGGTGAAGACATGAAAATAAATGTAGATGGAAATCAATATCTAATGGGTGTGAAATCAGTCCGTTCAGTGTAGGTTCCATTATAAAACATCCACCTCAGATATGTGAAAGGGTGGGATCGTGTTTGGAATGTTATAAAGTAATAATGTGGAGGACCGTCCATTGAACACAAAATTATTGGATACGATTTCACCCATGTGAATACGTCCGTACATATATATATATGATATATGGATATATATAGAATTATGTATGTAAATGACTACTATTTAAGTACAACTACTCATTTTACTCATTTTGGTAGGCATAAGTACATTGCAATGGAAGTTGGGTGATTTATCAATAGTGCATCCAAAAGGGGGTTCAAAACTAAATGGCAACTATGTCCCTTGAGTTAGAGAGTTTGAATGAGTTTTTGAATTGAATCATGTGGATTCCTACATTGCATACCTTGAACCTGATCACGTTAAAGCTATTAGTTTACGAACAAAACTGTGAAATTGGAAAAATATACTTGGATCCATGTTCAAATTTGCAAAACAAACAATATACTTAAGATGTTTACATTTCATTGTTCATGTTGGCTGCCATACATATGATATAGGAATACAAACAAATCTAGAATATATCATCTAGATTTTCCTCAAAATCAAGTTCATGTGTGCCACTTGCGCTAGCTCCACTCTGGCATTAACTGGCCACTCTCCTCTCCTTGCGAACTCCCTTAGAAGCGTCATCTTCGCCATCAAATAAGTGAGGTGTATTATTTTATTCTTTTACCTTGCATGTTTAGGGTTCAATATTTTAGGGAGTAGAAAAGTAAAATAAAAATTAAAAAATGAAATAGAACTTAAAAAACACGTATATATTGTTGGATACGTACCTGTTACGTACGGGGTACGTCAGGATATGTCACGGATACGTCTGTACGTATCCGTAACGTATCCTAACATACCCTGTACGTATCAAGTATGTATCCCTCACGCATCTGTATCCGATACGTTTCCAAGGGGATTCGGGGGGGGGGTTTTGGAGTATCCGTGCAACGTAGCTTCCAGGAAGTGATTGGCGTAGAAGGCCATTTTCAAGCGTAGTTCCTCTCGGGACCTGATATTTCTGTATAGTTGGTCCACGTAACCTGGGTGAATAGTCTGTATATGTCGTCTCTGATAATTCTGTGCAAATCCTACGTGCTCGGAAGGAGGTGAGTAGGAGCATCCATGGAATACCTAAAAGGGGGAAGACGGTCCATGTTGATCCGAAGAGATCCAAGAAGACGAGAGGTCTCGGCATACCAATACCAAACACGATCACTACAGTCGGAGAGAGTAATGGCCTTAGAAGAGCAGTAAGCAAGGTAGATGTATCTATCCCTACCAGTGGAGGAGTCCAAAAGTCCCTGGATGCGGTGCAAGAGTGAGATGAGACCAAAGATGACCTCTAGTCTTAAAGGGCGAGCCCCAAACTCGGCAAGGATGATATGATGAGAAACAATCTCTTTGCATCTGATGATCCCTCTGAGAAAAAGGATCTGAACCCGCTCAATAGAGGCCCAATCCGACTCGAGCAGGGAGGGGCCCCAAACCTCAGAACCATAAAGAACAGTGGGTCTCACAAGAGAGTCCGAGAGAGACATCTTGGACAACGTGTCCTGAAAGTGATGGCGGAAGCATTGTCTCTCCAAGATCGCAAGGGAACCATACCCCTTGTTGATGCGGGGTTGAATAGCCAGACGTAAACTGAACCGAGGTCTAGAGAAGAGAACCCCGGTGTCACTCAGATTTCACCCCGAAATCTGTGACTACCCAATTCGAAAAAATTTCGTACTTTTAAAATAGTGGGTCATTTGTTGTTTTTATTGCCTGAAAGTTCTTGTATTGCGTCAAGATAATCCCAAAGAGCCATATTAGCCCTTTTCGCCAAATACCCAGATGCCCAAAATTGTTTTATTCTGTCGTCGGGATTTGTCTGCGGGAAATTTGTATTTAATTATTTTGAGCCCCGTATGAGGCTATTTGCGCTCCGTTTCAACTCTGTTATAAGCGAATATGTTATTATTCCTATATACCAGAAGGATTTTAACTTATTTTAAGTTTTGGGCTTTATTTGTAACTTTTGGCAATTTTTCGTGTTTTTGTGGTGTCCCGTTCTGTTTTCTGTAAAATTTCTCTGGAACAACTCCTTCGCCGGGTAAGCCCGATTTTTGGCCTGGAGCAGCTGGAAAACATACACGCACATTTTGCCCGGAGGAAGTCGTCATCGGAGGTCTGGATCACTGGGAAAAAGCGAAGTCGTGCACAGAAAAGCCCCTGCGGGGATGGGCGCATTTTTGGAAAACAAAGGATTTAAGCTGCGATGGGAAAAATATAAGCCGCAGGCAGGATGGGAATTGTATACCTGCCTGGCAGGGTACTTTTTCCCGTGTTATAAAAGTCACTTAAGCTGCAGTGGGAAAAATAGAGGCTGCAGGCAGGTGGGAATTTATTGCCTGCCTTGCAGGGTAAAAATTCCCATGATATAATAAAAGGAAAGTGACTTAAGTGAAATCATGGGATTTTAGTGCCTGCCTTGCAGGGTAAAGAATCCCATTGTCAAAGTCAAATCACTTAAGTGGATCATGGGATTTTGGTGCCTGCCTGGCAGGGTAAAGAATCCCATTATGGAAAAATTCTTAAAAATAGAATTACATGTGCAAAAAAGTGCGCCCCCTTTGGTGATGGATTAAAGTGATTAAATTGATTATTTTAAATAATCTTTCTTCCTTCAAAAAGTGCGCCCAAGCTTGAGGAAGTCAAAGAAGTCAAAGAAGGGATAAAAGAAATAAATTAAATTAATTAAATTTAATTTATTTAGTGGCTGCCCCCTTCTCTCAAAAAGTGCGCCCCATTTGGGCATTATTTAATGATTTTTGAAGCATTAAATCATTAAATTAATTTCTATTTTCAGTGGCTATGGTCAAAGCACACTGTGAGACTTGAGTGAAGTGCTGTGTGAAGGATTAAATTGGATTAATTTAATTTATTGGATGGCTGTCCTTAAACATGCTATTTTTAAAAGAGAAAAGCATGATTTTTAATTAATTAATTGCCTTTAATTGTTAGGGCAATTATTAATTATAGAATTATGAAGGTTATATAAGCATGGGCAGCCATATGGATGAATTATTTAATTCACAGGTTAAGAATTGCAGCAAGGAGAAAAAGTGCGCCCCCATTAGAGGAAGGATTTTGCACAGACAAAGTGCTAACAAAGGCTAAAAGCTTCCAGATTTGGCGCATGCTTTGGAGAAGGTTGATCTTCGTCGGCATAGTTGTTTTCACAGGTGTAACAGGAGCTCAGGTGTTGATTGAAAGGATTCATGCTCTCTTTATGTGCAAATTAAACACCAATTTTTGGGGCAGCAGGCTTGAAAAGTGCAGATTTTTATAATTTAAATTCACTATTCATGCTCCGGTGGCCATTTTTGTCTGAATAAATTGCAGGAACTCATTACAGGTGCTTTATAAAAGAAAAGGAGTATTTATCAATGTCCAATACATTGCAAATATCCTCCGAATCTGAAGAATTGTCCAGATCTGCACCAGTATTGAAGAAATCCGGCCAAATTAGAAGAAAAAGAATTATTCAGACAAAGATTGATAAAGCCATGGCAAAAGGAGATGAAAAAGAGAGCACGATGGATTCATGCATTGCTTCTAAACTTTCAGACATAGGAGACACGGATCTAGGCCCAGAACCTCTTTCTGATTTGATTGACAGATCCAGAGCTGGAAAGACTTCACTCATGCGTGCGGTCAAAAGTAGTGGAATTATTCGAGCTGCAGCTTTCCCGTGTACAGCCCAATTGCCAGAGTTTGTGATGGAGTGTGCTAGATCTTATCATCCTTCATCCAGATCAGTGCGTGATGTTGCGGGAAAGACAATAATTCGTTTGGATGCAGAATTCTTCGATTATTGTTTGAAGATTCCAGTACGAAAGGTGGTGACTTCTATTAGCATTCAGGATGCTGACAGTAGGTGGGAAAAGCATAGAGCTGACTGTGTGAGCATCATGAATAGCCGGTTCATGAAGAAGCCTAGATCCCCTTCCAAGTTCCCGAGAACTCTTCCACGATCCAATTTGGTGCAGGAGGCGGATGATATTGTCAAATTGCTATGCAGGTTGAATGGTGAAGCGAATGCCTACACTTTCCGGACATGGATGTATGCTTTCATCAGGACCATTGAAATCAACAAGGTTGATTCTATAATCAGTTGGTCAGAAATTATTAGCAGCAACATCGGTGAGCAACTGCGGAACGTAAAGCGTACCTTCAGCTTCAAGATGACTTCATACTTGGTATATGCTGCAGCTTCACAGGGTGTCTTTTCCAAGCTGGATAGATGTGGTATTCTTTCCAAGGATCCCATTTTCGAGTGCTACCCACAGCTTACTGCACCTGCGTGCGAGAAGGACTTCAAAGTGATCAACGATGGTTTCTTCTACGATTTCATCTGCAGGTTAGACAAAGACTTGAAGACTCACAGGGTAAGCAAGGAAGCATGGGAAGCAGTGTCCAAGATTGGCAGTGTATTCATCCAGTTTGCAGATTTCACATACCTCAGGGTTACGAGCTTTTCAGGTGAACCAACAAAGATGCCAAGGTACCCGAGTGACAGATTGATTGCCATGGAGCTGAGCAGGCAACTTGTGGAGTTACACGACCTTCAGTCGAAGCGGCACAAGTCTACGGGCTTCTTCCCACTCACTGTGGGATATTACAGTTGCATCAGCATTCACAGAGCTCGAGGGATGGAAGCACAAATGTTGTCCGAGTATGAGCAAGAGTTCTTCCCTGCACGGCTTAATTTCGATCCATTTGGAATAGCCAGGAAGACAATCTCCCAGGAGTACGCACATGTGCCTTCGTTAGAAGATTTCTGGATGAAGTGCAGAAGTGAGTACGAGGTCAGAAAGAAAGATTTCAGCAGGCTGTCGGCAAAGCAAGTATTTGACTTTGGACTAGCGCGGATACCTGCGGATCTTAAAGATGATGGGAACGTGGTACTTGACACTTACCATCAAATGGGAGGAGATAAAGCTCTACTGCAGGATAGCAATGGCGGCTGCAGCACAATAGAAGAAAGATCTGGAGCTGTGTTGGTGAGTACTTCGAGCTGGTTGTTAACGAAGGGATACTGCCTTGATGAAGTATTGATGAACCAAATCACAGGCAACTTCGGCACAGGAGATTCCCTCAAGCGAAAGCATGAAGGAGAGAGCAGCAGAAGGTCCGAGAAGTTGAAAGTACGCAGAAGATCTCAAGAGAAAGAGAAGACCACTTCTACGACCATAGCTTTGACTCCGACTTCTCCAGTACGTAGTGGATCACCAACTATTGCACCACAGCAGCAGGATGCTTCCATGCCTTCATTAAAACCAGCAACGTTCATCTTCTCTCCGCAGCCACTTCGTTCAGCACCCGTTCCAGAGGAGATGTTGAAGCTGCAGATGACGGAGTTCGAAAGAGCTTTGTCCTTGGATGTTTCAGAGGATGGCAGCCATGATACTGTGGCACTTTCTGATGGAGAGGATGCAGAGCGGGAAATGGTAGTGCACTCAGCAACTTCTCACTCTCCGAGAAGTAATTTCTCGGAATGGTTAGCTTTGCAGTTGGTTCCGGAAGCAAGAGTAGAGATGAACTTAGAGGAACATGACTTGCAGCTACTTCAGGATCTGAGCAGAAGAGACAGAAGGCCTAAAGTTGCTAAAGCAACTTCTAGGTTGATCATCGAGGATTCGGGAGAGAAGTTTGCTGAGATATCAATCCCGGCGGAAGGAAAGGTAGAAGAGGAACTCACGGCAGAAGATGTGACGGTGACCAAAATACCACTCGGTCAAGCTACCACTGAAGGATTGAAGCAGGACACGCAGACGTTGCTGGATGCTTTGTTCCTTAGGCTTGACAGTGAAAAGGCGGAGAAAGAAGAGCTGCAGAAGCAAATATCTCAATTATGTGAGATCATAGCCAAGGTTGCTAAACCTTCCGTTCAGCCCATTTCAGCGCAGGTGAGTGATCATCTTATGCAGGAAATGGAAGATGCAAGCAATCAAGTAAAGGCTATTGACGAATGGAAGGATCTGATTATTCGTCAAGCTTCTGTGCAACTTGGGGAAGTGCCAGCCCGCCTAAAGGTTATGAACGATGCAGAAAATCAACTAAAGCAACTGATAGAAAGCATAGAAGGAATAAATACAGTTGCAGAGAGTAACCTGAGTATTTTGGCCGAGATCAACAAGCTGCCGGGAGATGTATTGGTTGCAGAACAAATTGTGCCGGATGGATCAGTCGAGAAGGGGAAGCAGCTAGAGTTTGCAGTATCTTTCCGTTTGGAGATCTGCAGAGTTTTGCTGAAGAGGATGCAGGCGCTTGAGAGTAGAACATCAGATTTGCCGGACAGTATTATTTCTTTCACTGAGGAAAGAGTGGATGGAGGTATTACTTCATACGTGCGGATTGTTTCTAACGAGGTGCATGATTCCCTGGAGGGTTCTCTTCTGATGGTGCAAAAGAGGATTGACAAAGCCACCAAGCCTTTCACGATGAACTCTATCAGTAGGCTGGTGACACTGCAGGCAGACATTGCGAGATTTGGGCCAAGTTTGGAAGAAGTGGAAGCATGCAGCAAAGTGTTGAATGAAGGATTGCTGCAATTCAGGACAGAAAAGGAAGCAGTAGCTAAAACAGATGGAAAGATGCTGAACTATATGTTCGACAAGTATATCAGATATCAGAACAAGAAGAAGATGTAGATGTTACAGCTGGCATGACTTCTTCTATTTCTTTCTTCTTCTACTTTCTATGTTCCCGGATGAAATTGTAAACTTCTAAGTTATTGGTTTTGCAACCATTACTTGAAGTCATGTGGAACCTTTCTATTAGTTAAGTGATACATGTGTCACTTAAGAAGAAGTTAGTTGAGGATGATTGCCAAATGTCATCTTTACTTGTTGTTCATACTTTAGTTCAGTTTGAGTCTTCTATTTGTACTTTCCCTCCTACATTCTATAAGTAGGAGAAGAACCTACGGGTTAATCATCGATCAGAATTTGTAAGAAGCAATCTTGTGTTCTAGACTTTGTGCTGAACCCCTGAGAGCCACTTGTTGCAGAGGAATACAAAGAAGCAGGTTTCCGGAGAACTTTGTGTCACGGCGTACTGTGTTTCTTGCTTTTAAATCTTAGATCTTTAAAGTAAACTTTGTGTTATTTTAGATCTGGATCTAGAACTACCTTTGCTTTAGAATTCTGTGTGTTCAAATCTATTAAGTTTCTTCTATGTGCATGCAATTAGCTCTGCTATCTACTGATTGGGATGCACATCTTCCTTATTTCTTCTCTGTAATTCCTCTACTTCCTTCTTCTATAATTTTCCTTTCTTAAACAGTTGCTTACTTGCTGCAGAACTTCTTAGTTATGGTTCATGAACTAAGTTGTTAAAGTAAAACCTCTGATAGATAAAAAACACATTTATATTGACAAATATGAGGGAGATTTATCTCATGACTGCCTAGGTTTGATGCTATGCAGAAAATCTAGCCAACAGAAGAGAAGAATGTAGATCAAAACATGGTGGAGAAGACAAGCATCCCCGTCCTGTATGTGGTCTCTAAGAAAATCCTCTAGCTAATCAATATAAATACCAAACAAAGTAGGAGAGAGAGGGCAGCCTTGGTTGACCTCGATGGTGCTCCTAATGAAATCGGAAAGCCCAGCAGTAGTGCGAAGGTGACCCAAAACCTCCTCATACAGCCGGGTAATGGCAAGAAGAAGGGTTTCGGAAATACCAATGTCTCTAAGTCTGCAGAAAAGGGCTTCCCGCGGAACAGAGTCAAAGGCTTTCCGAAAGTCCACAAAGCAACAGAAGACCCTGCACGAACGGTGACGTGCTTCCTCGATGATAGCACGGAGGGTAAGAATGTGATCAGTAGTCTAGTATCTTGTCCTGAAGCCAGCTTGTCCTCTGGCTCTGCATTGGAACTAAAATGGAACATCAAGAAATGCCGAAAGCTGCAAATGAAGAACCGTGGCGTACAACTTAGAGAAGGTGTGACCCACCATAATTGTCCTGTAATTATTAGGATCAGAAGTAGGACCAGATTTGTGAATAGGGTGGATAATGTGGTGGGACCAAGATTGCGGGAAGCTAGTACACACCACCTGATTGAAGAGGTCTACCAAATAACTAATGATGGTGTCGATCCCATGTTTGAAAAATTCTGCCTAGAAGCCTTCCTCATCTGCTGCTCTGTTGCAATTCATCACTGATATGGCCTTCTTGACATTTGAGTGGGTGAAAATGTGGCAGGTGGGGGGTGGGGATATAACTTGGGTCTCGGGATGACCAAAGATGTCATAAAGGGTGGATGTGTGAGTGAACATAGTATGGGGGTCAAGGTCTAGGGGTAAGGGAGAGCGTCGGGGAATGATGGTACACCAAAAGCGTTTGGGGGAATGCAAAAGTGAGGTGCGGAGATCCCTTCTTTTGTGGGCAATAAAGGTGCGTTTCTTGTGGCGGAGAAGATTACGATAGGCAATTTTAAGGGGGGGAAGGATGGGAGGTCATGGGTAAAGGCTATGCGGAGTTGACGGTGGAGGTTTTTGCAGTCGTCATCATACCATTGGTTCATGGGCCATGTCCGTGTACTATGGGGCTTGGAAGTGGAATGGGGGTAAGAAAGCAGGGCAGCCTCATGGATAGCAGTGCCAAGTAGGTGGTACATCCTGTCAGTGGGGTACACAGTGAATTGGGGCAAGGGGGGAGAAGTTGGCAAAGATGAAATGAAAAGGTTATGGGGTCACCCTCAACAAGTCTCAGGGTGGTGTGTGGAGGGCAGTGAGAAGGGCTAGGGGTCTGGGGGGAGTAGTGTACAAGGAGAATGAAAGGGCAACATGATCGGCGAGGGGAATGGGGCAGATGGAAAGGTGGTGAATAAAGGGAAGAAGCTCGGGGGTAGTCATGATGTAATCAACAACACTGGTGCCACCACCGTGAGGTCTGCAGGTGAAAAATTGGGAATCAGGGAAAGATGAGATGCCATTGAGGATCAATAGGTCATGAGCTTCCGCCAACTGTAAAAGGTGTCGGCCGTATGTCGTCAAGGGCCCCGCCATATCATCTGACTACCTCTGAAGACCAAGAGAAACCGGGTCCACCTTCGAAGTACAAAGAGCATCAACAGTCTTGTCATGACATGAAACTTGGATGTTTTTGGTTCGAGCATTGAAATCACCTAAAAGGATGACCTCACCAATTGCTGAGAACTGAGAAATGCCAGCAGAAAGGTCAATTCATCGCGAATTTAGAATTAGAAAGAGAAAGCCTTATTATAGCTTTATTTTATTCATCGTGAATTTCCCACTGTAACACTTTGGTAACATTAGTGGGTTGTGTTTCTTTTCCATTAACATATACCCCACAATTTTTTGTTCATTAATTGCATTTGTATTTTAATTTTCCAAGCGTGAAAGTAAAAGCTAAATTTTTCTCCATTGGGATTTCCAATTTGAAATATTTATTTAGACGAAAAAAAGAGAATAACTCATAAGTATGAATCCTTGTAAAATATCCTCGAATTTGACTGGTATGAAGTATTAAAATGTTTGAGACAATGGAACCCTTTTGCGACTGTAAAACTTGTGAAAAATTGTTTGAAATTTCGTCTCGTGCCCTAGTAGAGATTCACGATTTGCAACTTTTCTTGGCAGAAATGACTTTGAACTCGCACTTTCAATGGTGTTTACTAGTTTAAAACTCCAGTGCATGATCTTTGAACTCTCATGATTTGGTTTATGATCTGTTACAAATGGACTGCTCCTCAATGCATCATCCAAGTTGAGTTTTCTGCCCATCCTCTGTGCCTTGAGACTATCTCCAGACTTACTTTCTACATTCATAGACTCAAAATCATGTGGGTTTTTCTTCATGCCGTGGGAGCTGTCACACTTAGCCCTATGTTCTTTAAAGAGGATTGCATCATTGGGCCCTAGTAGATGTTGACATTGTTGGTATTCTGAGACTAGTTTTATCTTTTGGTCTATTGACATGTCTATTGATAGGTTATCACCTTTTAGGTACTCTTTGGATGCTCATCACCAACTTCTTCCCTTAAAGGAGAACATCATTAGGGTTTTTGGAGAGGATATCTATAGGCAGCACATCCATGTCACTTGGTCCTCTCCTCCTCACCCACTCAACCCAATGCTTTCCTTTTACGTTGAGCATTTCTTGCGGGCGGTGGATGGTGTCACTTGTTGGCTTGACTATCTTCAGTGTCATTGATCTCATAGCTCGAGGTTGGCCCTTGACCAATTGAGGGTGTGCTCACACCATTTGTGGGTTGAGACTAATCATCATATTCCATGTGGGGATCAGATCTGTTGTCTTTGCTTCTTGCACAAGGTGGAAGAAAAGGAGCACTTCATTTTCAGATTCCCTATTTATTATGAGATAGGTGGGAACCACTATCTTTATTGAGTTTTGGGCAACTCTAGATCCACTTTCTTTTGATACCCAGACCAACGATGTCTGTCCATTTTTTTTGGCACATTGTCACCCTTCGACGCAAGTTCCTTCAGGTAGTCCCTAGGCTGATTACTTCTTTCTTTTAGCCCATCTCAGAGGTTGGTGGTACTAAGTGCCCTCTGGATATTTTTTCTTCTCACATCGACTCATTGAGGTGGCACTCATTTTTGTACGCCATTATTAATAAGGTGCCCTATTCCTCCCCTATTCAGTGTCATGGAACTGTTCCTTGGTGACATGTTTCTTTGCTACCAAGGGAGTTTCTTCGGCCGTGGATGTTTAGAGGGGTTCTAGGGCAGTGTTTTACTTCCTCCTAGGATTACACAATTTGTCTCCCTCGACCCTAGACATTTCTTGATGAGCATTATCAATTCTTGCATTAGCCCTTTCAAAATGATAGATGATGACACATATGACTTCTCTGCCTCGAGCACAGTTAGAGATGTTTGATGGGACGGATATCCGGTCTTTTTGACTTTCATCGGCCCATGCTCTATGGGGTTCTTGCTCCTCTTACATGGCTATTTATATTGGTACCCTAAGCACATGGGTTGGGGGCTTTTCTACACTAGGTTTAGCAATTCCTATTGTAATTGGATGTATTGTTGAGTTCCATTGCTCTACTTTGGTCATTCGTGGACATTAATATAATTTCTTTCTTTCTTTCTATGAATTTCTGTAATATTGTTTACCAACACAGAAATTTGATTTAGGATTTGCAATTCATGTGTTCTTACTACTTAGATGAATTGTTTAGGTTTCTGTGTTTTTAGCATAATCTGTATGCTGTTAAGGGAATTCATTTATAAATACACTTAATTTTAGCTTCTTAGGACTGAAGTCATGCATTTATTTTGAAGGCTGATTATTTTGGTGATGTGGGTTTACCTGCATTTGCATTTAAATTGGGCTAATGCAACTTTCTTACTGTTAGAATGATTTTAAAGGGTTCTTTTTTCTTAACATAGTTATTGATATGCAAGGTTTTATGACATGGAATGTTTTTATAGGCTTTATTAGTTGAAGAGAGGGGAAAACCATCAGTAGTGAATGATCCACACGAACAAATACTATGGACAAGTGAAGTTGTTCCTTATATTGTATCCTATCACAAGGGTAAGGTTGTCTGTGATTTTGATTTAAGTCTTTACTCTTATATTTGATCAAAATTTCATAGTTTTTGATATGTACACTCCATTGATCTTAGGCTACGGGAGGAATCTAATTAGTGTTTTTGGTTTATTTTACTTTAGAGTTCTTAAAATAAAAATAAAAATGAGCTTTTATTTAGTAGTTATATTAGGTAACTATTACGTGGAGTTTACATGTTGGGATGATAGTCAACAATTGGTTCTATGCTATTGATTAGGCTTGATTGTGCAATAGGGAACATGCGGCATTCTGTGTGGTACTTGAAGACAATTAATTACAACATCGAAACACTATCCACTGTTTCAGTCCAGAATGTGGTTTCTCATGGAGAACAGACAAAGGCTTTGTGCTTACATCGAATATGGAAAGATCGGGGTCTTCAGCCAATTGCTAATCGGGTATCACTTTTGTTTTTTAATCATAGATCACCTAGTAGTTGGGTTTAAGTTTCTTTTATGTTTTGCGTTTGATTTTACTGCAATTTTTCCAAGATAGTTCTTTTCCATGATTATAAATGGAAGAGTTTTCTTATACCCATGTCGGTTCATTGACACAACTCTTGTTTAGTATATTTAACTATGCATTTATTCATAGGTAAAAATGTTTCTCTGAAGGTTTTGAGTTCTTTTCCTAAATTTCATGCGAGAGAAACTTAGTAATATAACTGAACCACAATAATATACAAATGGAAAATTTTATTTGTCGAAGGATTTACAAAGAGAAACCCAAGTGAAGGTTTAGAAGCCTGACACCTCTCCAGTTCAAAATGTGGGCTATGAATATCCGTGGGGAGGAATAACCTCACAAACCACCTAAGTACCTAATTACCCGACCAATGTTAATTTAAATTACTTCTAGTTTCAAATTTAATTAAGAGATGCATGTCCCATACGTATATTTACTATAACCTGAACACTATTTTGATTCAACACCCTAACAAACCCCCTTGATTCAAAGGGATTAAAAATATGTATGCCGGTGCATATATTGCTGCATGACCAAGTCACTGCAACCTGCTATCTATACACTGTACTATGATCAACCTTTGTCGACTCGTTACTGCTTCAGTTGCAGCTTGAGCTCCTGTGCCTGTTCCTGCTGTAATCCTGCAGCCTCCTAACACTATCTAACACGAACATGGTGATGAGTGTTCCTCACAGACCGTCTTCCTCTATCTGCAGTATGGAAAATATACATGTCCAATCACATTTATCACTACTGCCTCCTCTGAAGCTATATTTGCAGTATGGAACATCTATGAGATGCTCCAACTATACTGACCACTGTCTACAGATGATTGACTGCGTGCAACACCATTGTCAAACCTGTACAAAAGTACTTGATTAATTTTCATCCATGAAATATGATCTGTACCACCATTTCAAAGATTGATCTACAACTCCTCCATCCCTATTAGACGAGAGATGGGAAGTCCATGAAATTCCATATTACCAATCTACTTCACATCGTGACAATCACAAATCAAAGCAACAACAAAAAAATATCTCCTAGCTAAAATGGGAACAAAACCGACAAAACGAACACCTTATAACTACCCTTCACATCTCCTTATTCGACCCATTAATGATATTTTCCGAAGTTTATCATTTTCTGTCCATTATATTAATTTCCATATACCTCTGAAATACAAAATGATTTGTCATCAAACACCCTAATTACACTTATTTTTCCAAATATATTTATTTTTCATCACTATTTAGTATTTACACACTTCTTTTTCCGAATAATTCTTTTTCACTTTTTAAGCAAAAGAATCTGAGAGTGGGATTTGAACCTAGAACCTTTTAAGCAAAACAATAGAGGATGAGTTTTGAACTTGTAAGCCCTAAGATTACGTTGTTTTGACAATTTATCAATATTACTTCCACCATGTGACACTTTAAGATGGAACGTATAATTATTTTACATAACCCAATTTTAATTTAGCCTCCAATTGACAAAAAGAAGAAATGGCAATGTTTATAAAGTTTCATACACAATACTACTTGCAGCAAAATAAAAAATATATGGGGCTCTCCTGTCACCATACAGTACGCTTTGTTATAACAAAAATTGAAGCTTTAAGTTTTCTACATTGTGACGCCTTTGTCACAAAAGAAAATAATTTTTATGCATCGGCCAACTCTTTCATACAGCTTTGCTTCCTTGTCTGTATTACAACCGGTATGGATTTCATGCAACGACAAATTTATAGAACATCTTCTCTCGCCCATCTAACAAAAAACGCTTTCATTCTGAGAAAAAAGATAGCCGTCATTCTGCACCAATCACGTCCATACTGACAATTGGTTGGACAAATACACATTCTTTCGAGAAATTATTACAACACAAAACTGATGGAAAAAATACAGCAAAAGAAATGTTACAACTTTGAACACTGCCAACAATTTTTTTAAAACGGAAATATGTATGTATTCTCTTCAGAAAAATGAAATTTCAATAATTGTACGCATCCTCAATTCTTCATCCATCTTCATTTCAATCTTCTTCATTCAAGCTAAACTCTTCATGCCCATCTTCTTGTCTCACACTAGGCTCGGATATCACTGATAGCACGAAATCAGTAATATAAATGACCCAGAAAATATAGAAATTGAGAACTTTATTTATCAAAGGATTTACAAAGAGAAACCCGGGCGAGGGCTTAAAAAAAGTTCTGACACCTCTCCAATACAAAAGGTGTATTGTCCCCTTTTCTAATATAAAATAATTAATAATGTTTTAAGCTGGGCCTGGTCATTTCCAAATCTCGAGTAATTTAATAATATCATTAAAGTAAAAAGTGTTTTTAAATACTTAAAGTATTTAGCCTATTCATTATTATATGTCGGCTAAAGGGATGAAAAGGAAGGAACTTTATGGAATAAATTGAAAACATAAAAAGGAGAAAAGTCTTAAAAAATTAATTTATTTTAAATGCTAAAGTGGCCGACCCAAGGTGAAGAAAGAAACTAGAGGGAAAAGGCAATAATTAAATCAAATTAATTCTCCAAGTGGGGCGACCCCCTTTTGGAGATTGTTCTAGAGGTTTGTGCCATCATTTGTGTATAAAAGGAGGGTACTTGGCTTGTTTGAGGATCATCTATTGCTTATCATAATTTTCATGAGGTTTTTGGGCTGCCGCTTATTCCTTTCCACTTGAGAACAGAAACCCTCTTGTGGGGCTGCAAGTGAGGACAAAAATCCTCCTTGTTCCCTAATTGAAAGGACAAAAACCCTTCAATCTTTGAGGATTCTCCATTCAAGGGTTTCCATTGGGCTTCAATAAATTGATTCGGTGATTTCAGCTGAGGGTTCTTGTGATAAAGGGCTGCTAGGGCATTTTTGGGAGTTTTCAGACCCTCTCCTAGGGTGGCGACCCCTCCTGGGGTGAAGTTTGTTGGCTTCTAGGGCACGGCAACTCACTTTCTATCGGTAATTGGGTTACTCATATTTTTAGAGGCTGATTGCACTTTCCAGACTTGTATTTTGTCTTTGGAATCACTAGTTCCAGCCATATTTATGAAGTGTATTTGCTGCTGTCATTCATTTATTCTACCTGGTCCAAAAGACAATTTTTTTTCCTGGCGGGCTCTTGTCTTATAATTGTTCCAGCTCATGAATAAAATATTTTGAAGGGCTTCTATATTTGTTTCCAGCTGTTTTGGCATGTGAGCTGCCACCAATTAATTAAAATCAGTCGCTGCTAGGTTTTGAAAATTATTTCAGTTTTCTATTATTGGGGGTTTCTGCAAATTCTTTATCTTTCAGATTTGAGCCCGAAAGGACATTACAAAAGGTGGGCTATAAATATCCTTTGACAGGAATCACCACCCAAACCACCTAAGTACCTAATAATCAACTAATTATGCAGCCAATGTAAAGTTAAACTACTTCTAATTTCTAACCTAATTAATAAAGGGGGTGTCTCTAGGAGTGATATGGGGCCTAGGGGGAGGAGACCTGGTGGCCAACTTCACGTAATGGGTGAAATGGGTTATTGTGGAAGTGCATTTTCAATGACAGAGGCTGAAATATACATCAGAGTGCAGTAAGACAAGGGAAAGATCCAATAAGACAGTGGACACCGGATTAGAATTGTAATTACAAAGTTGTCTTATGCAAACTCGTGTACAAGTTCCAGAGGGGTTAGATGTGTGATGTCTACATAAGTCTAGTCTATCTCTGTATCTCCTTATTTCTTGCTAAAAAGAATAGAACAAGACACTTATATGAAACAGAGGAAGATATAGCGCTGTCTGGACTGTTACAAGTGTTGCTGAAAATCACATCATAACTAATCATTATTTTTTTTTCTGCTGATGCTACTATAAAGTTGCATGGTACAATACTGACACTGTAGGAGTTTTGTGGCATCATGGAGGAGTTAGGACTTCTCGATATCCACACTTGTGCATGGGATGATGCTGAACACACTGGTGAAGAAGAAATCTTGCTGCAGAGAAACTTCTTGGTGCTGTGAATCGATTGAAGTCTCAAATCCTTGTGGATCAGTCGCCCCTCCTTGAAGAGCAATGCCCCCATTGCATTTAGTTGTGAAAGAAGATGTGGGAAGTTGTTGGCATCCTGCACGCTGTTAAACATTTTCCCTTGGAATTAACACTCTAAAAGAGAGGGATCTCTTGCTGACGTGTTTGTATGACCCTGCCATCAAGTAATTACTTGATCCTATTCTGCTGGCGTGCTGCAGTCAGGATTGATTTCTGCTTGCTGAAGTGCCTCAATAGCATTCGAAGTGTCCAAAAAAGGTGGAAAATAATGGTGCAGGAGTATTGCATTGAATACTATATGCAACCCTGTTATCCCATTTTTGAGTTTTCGCCAAAAATCAGATAACCCTAAGAAATTTTTGAGCTGGTTTTCTAAAAATTACCTTTTAGAGAGATAATCGGGTTTTCGGGTTTCACAAGCAAGACCACATGTGTCTTGAATGCTTCATGTCGTGTGTTCCCCGAAACCCGAAACCCGTATCAAGTAAGGCGAGTCGGGTTTGCGGATCTTCCAAGCATCGGAACATGCCTTCGTCAAAACATGCTTCATGTCGCATATCTTCCGATCCCCGAAACCCGGTTTACTCCTTTGTTTCGGGTTTCCGAGGCTATCAAACATCATTCTTCATGTCGATTGTTTCCCGCGACCCGAAACCCGAATTACTCTAAAAACCTTTGTGTCGGGTTTCCGGATATCTCAAGCATGCTGACATGGCATTAATGCCGAGTTGTCGGATAGTTGGCACGTGTCAACTGAAGTGTATTAAATGCAAATTTTCTTATATATATTCGGATTTCCACGTCATTTTTACCAGACGTACTTTTTACCTCGTGGATTTTCGTGCATGCATCTTCGACCCCGAAACCTGAAACTCGCCTCTGTGCCCGATTGCATTGCTCGTTTTTGATCATTCCTTGTCCCGGTTGAAGGTATTTTTCTTCATTCTTTGTTTGTGGTTTTTGTGGATTAATTATGTGAGGAATTCTTCTAAGTTTCTTATCAGGGTTGTTGTGGGGTTGTTTTTATCTTTTCCATTTTGGGGGTTGTTTTCAAATCAGGTTTATGTTTTAGGGTTTTCCCCCTTTTGGAATTAGCACTTTGATTTATCCCTCGGAATGATGTTATAATTAAAAATATGTTTGGGATATAAATGGTGAAGGAAAAACTTGCATGTTTCAACTCAACAAATACCCTATTCCCTCTTCTCGGGTTTCGCAGGGTGCTTTGCAATGTTCAAAACCCGCAGTATATCAGAAAATTTAAAGTGTCGGGTTTTCCAAAGTCTCCGGCATCCTCCCAGCGTGTCGGGTTATTTCAAGCCTCCGGCATCCATCTCTAGTGGGTCGGGGTTTTCGCAGTGTTCAACGTCTCCTGATCTCCGACACTCTCCTCCTTCGAAATCCCTCATGTCGGATCCTGGTCCATCACAAGAAAAGACTGAAAAGTCAGGGAGGATGAAATACAAATTCAGGAAGGTGGAGTCTCCATCCTATATCTGACTGTAATTACGACATCCGGGATACAGAGCTCGGAAACATAGATATGGAGGATTTCTGGAATAGGGTAAAGAGCTCTTCTCAAACTCCATGAATGAAGATCAATATGTCTTCCCACCTATTGATTGGTCTATCAGTGAAAAAGCCTCCATTACAAACAGGCTCAGCTGGAGGAAGAGAAAGACGAAGGAGCAAAAGATGACGATTCAGATTAAGCCCTGATGCGACGTGTCATTTCAATCTTGAAATTGACATGTCTTTTTCATTTCTGTTTTGTCACATTTTTGAATCATATTTTGACTTGGTCTCCTGCGTGAGAGTCAAGCAAAATAGAACTCTTTTTAAAGAACACTATTTTCTAGGATTTATCCTATTTTCTCTCTACTCCTTTTATTATAAATAAGGGATGCTTATGCATTCCAAAGGGTCGAGATTTTTGAAATATTGGGAGCTATTGGAAAGAAGAAAAACTTTGTGTTTTCTTTTAATCATTTTGAAGAATAGGAATTGATATTATTTTGCAAACTTTGTGTTGTGGGATATATCTTTCTTAAGACATTGTTCTTACGTTCATAATCTTAAGCTATTCTTTGTTTAGCATCTTAGTGTTTCTAATCATTTCAGACATTATATTTATGATCTAAAGCTCGTATGATTATTTCGTGCTCTGTGTTTACTCGAAAGAAAATACGTTTCTCTCATTTCCTTTCCATTGTGTTTCTTCCATTGTAATAATTTCTGACCCTGTCCATTTAGAAAAACGATGTCTTCCCAACGTGTGGATATGGATTTCGGGATTTTATCCCAACTCCAATGGTTAGATTAGTGTGAATACTGTATATATTATTTATGCTGTGTTTTAGATTAGTAATAAACAGGCAGCCTCACCTGTCTTTGAGGAGGGATTTAATCCCATGTACTGTGGTTGAACCTCATATTTTGGATTGACAAAATATCCAACCAACAGTTTTTGGCAACTCCGCTGGGGAATACGGATTAATAGTATAAAGCTTATCCTCTTGGTGTCTGGCGACTCCGTATTTGCCTTATTTTCAACAAGATCTCTTTCTCGGTTCAAACTGGCCGGAAAGATCTTTACTCGGTCCCGCCGAGCCCGGGGTGAAGTTGATCCACTCTTTGAGTTACTACAACGGCACAATTTCAGTCTTTCTCCCAACAGCGTTATTTCTAGCCGAACCAGAAGTTCTTCGCCTATTCGGAGAAACTGAGTTCCTGTAGAACGAGACGTATCTGTAACTTGTCGTGCGTTGTTCTTGTCTGACACTCGGATCCCCATACACACTCTTGTCAGAAGGATGGCAGCACAACCTGTGCCCTGGGGCGCAGCTATTGGTCCTCTTTCTTTAACTCCACCATTGCACGAGTTACCACATGGATCACGTAAAAACATTCCCAAGTTCAATGGGGATGGGAAGCAGCATCCTGATGAACACATTGCATCTTTCTTCGTAGCATGTGGTGTCCTCGGAGTAGCTCACGAAGATGTCTCTGTTCGACTCTTCGTTGAAACATTGCACGGTGCAGCAGCTGAATGGTTTTATCACCTTCCGAATGCATGCATCACAAACTGGGCTACCATGCGGACCAAGTTCGAAGCACGTTTCAAACCAGCCGAAGATTCTCATGCTTTGTTAGCTCAACTTACTCATATGAAGAAGGAATCGCATGAACCCATGCGGGACTTCATGGCGAAGTTTAACAAGCTGATCCGGAAGATTCCAGAAATAGTTGTACCTACTCCGGAAAACCAGAAATGCTTCTTCATTAATGCTCAGCCTCCTGATGTAAGCTTTTTATTAAGAAGGTCGGTTATCCCAGATTTGGCCATTGCTCAGTCAACAGCTATTGAAATAGAGGATGATCTCATTTTGGCCGGAAGGATCAGGAAAGATGCACCCAAACCTAAAAATCTAGGTTCTTCCCAAGGTAATACTGATCCTATGATTCAAAAAATGGCTAATGATTTGATTGCTTTAAAAAAGCAAATGTCTCAGCAGGTGAGCAATGTTCCGTATCGGGATATCCCTAGACGGAATTTCAATAACAACAATGGTGCGCCTGCCAGAGATAGGCCACGGTTAACTCCTGCTCAACCGAGGCTAGCAATTGAAGCTCCTCCTGTTAACGTGGCAGTAGAAATAGTTGAAGAAGAGGATGAACCAGAAGAACAAGATTCCCCCGAGGCTTTTGAAGCTTCAGGATATGCCGATGAGTCTTATGACGATTCGGCTGGCGACTCCAGCATTGGGTATTTGGAATACGAAGAAGATGAATGTGCGCCGGATGGTCAGTCATTTGCTGTCTTCACTCGATCCCAATCTCAGAATCCAAGAAAACCTCTTGAAAACCCCAAGGAGAAGAACAAGGAACCTCCCATAGCCATAGTTAAGAGAGGTACTCCTATTTCAGCACAAACTGAAAGAGAAGTCACCAAAAAGGCAACTTCCCCTCATTCTCTTTCTCCTAAGGTCAGTGCCCCAGCTCAAACTCATGTGATTAGAACTGAGCCTACCATCACCCCTTCTTATACTGCTTTTGACATTATCGATCATGCAAAGAGAACCAAAATCCAGATGTCGGAAGCAGAATATCTTCAGTCAAATCCTGAACAGTTTGAAAAACTTGCCAAATTCATCAGAAGTAAAGCGGCTGTTCCACCACCTTCAAAAGGTCTCCTTCCAAATCCTACTCAACCCCCACCTCAGAACAATCTGACCTCTGCTTCTTCTTCAGGAAAGATTGAACCATTTTATTTGTCTTTACTTATAAATGGGTTTAAACTCAGCAATTGCATCATCGACTCAGGGGCCTCCGACAATGTTATGCCCGCAAAAGTAGCTCATGCCCTTGGGCTTACTTTGACTAAGTCATATGGACGGTGTTACTCCATGGAAACTAAACAAGTTCCTTTGATTGGTCAAATCAAAGATGCACAGTTTGCATTCGTTGCCTTCCCAGAGAAGAGAGTGAAAATGACCATTCTAGTTGCTGACATCCCTGCAGCTTACGGTATCCTCTTGGGTAGAGGTTTTTGTAAAGATGTCGGAGGTGAGATTAATATGGATTGGACCAAGGCCAGGATTCCAGTCAATGGGGTTTATCATGTTCTCCATCCCGAACCTCAGGTGAGGTATTTGGTAACTAAATTTGATGATCCTAAGGCTCAAATTCTTTTCGAAGATGCTAGCTTCGGAAATTATTTCATGACTTCAGAGATACCGACTGTGGATGTCAAGGAAGAAGATCCCAATGCTATTTGGACCCTCGAATTCGATGGTAGCTGCTCAACCACCGGATCGGGCGCTGGTGTAGTTCTTATATCTCCTAATTCCGAGATTTTCCCATCAGCTTACAAGTTGCAATTTGATAATACTAATAACACGGCTGAATATGAAGCTCTGTTATTAGGATTAGAAATGGCCAGACAGAAGGGAATTCGAAATCTCAAGGTTCAGGGGGATGCGGAGCTGATTGTCAACCAGGTCAAGGGAATCTATCAGGTAAAAAATGATCGCTTGAGGCATTACAGGAACAAAGTTTGGGATAGTATAGAATGCTTTGATGCATTCTCTATTAAGGCAGTTTTGAGAGATTATAACGACAAGGCTGATTCTTTGGCCGTGTCTGCATCCCTCCTTCTTCCTCATCCCCAGTTCAAACAAGATACGTACACTATTGAGATTGTGTACCGTCCCAGTATCCCAGATAATGCGACTCACTGGCAAGTGTTCAATGATGATCAACAGGTGTTGGCTTTTCTAGAAAAGGCTGACAATTTTAGTGAGCTGTACTTTGAAGGTTCGGAATCAGCTTTCCGTGAATCTATCTCAGATCCATATCAAGAGGTTGATGGTGAGTTTATCCAGCTTAAAGGAAACAAGATACCCAAAGGTCTGGTTTCTCTGGAGGGTTTGTTCGACAAGCATGATCGTTTTATTCAAAACAAGAGACAAGTTGAAGGAGCTTCTTCCTCGGAAGTAGATCAAGTCAATCTAGGTTCGTCTGATCAACCTCGGATGGTGAATATTGGGAAATGTTGTTCTCCTGAAGAGAAAGCAAGATTCACTTCACTCCTGAAGAGATACATGGATGTGTTAGCCTGGTCTTATGCAGATTTAAAATCCTTCAAGCCCAGAGACGTACAACACAGTATCCCTTTGAAGCCTGATGTGAAACCATACAGGCAGAAGCAAAGACATTACAACCCCAAGATCTCAGGGACTATCCTTGCGGAAATTCAGAAAATGTTAGATGCCAGGATTATTTTTCCAATCCATCACTCCACCTGGATTGCTAACATCGTCCCTGTCAGGAAGAAGAATGGTGAAATCCGAATTTGTGTTGACTTTCGGAACCTGAATCAGTCTTCGTTGAAGGACAACTATCCCTTGCCTATCATGGATCAGGTGTTACAAACTGTTACTAGATCAGAAATGCTATCCATGCTCGACGGATTTTCAGGATACAATCAAGTTGAGGTAACTACGGAGGATCAACACAAGACGGCCTTCACAACCCCATGGGGTACCTTTGCTTACAGGAGGATGCCTTTCGGCTTGATCAATGCCGGAGCCACCTTTCAGAGAGCTATGGACTTGGCATTCAGAGACCTGATGGGCAAAGTCATAGTGGTATATTTAGATGACTTGACCGTTTTCTCTAAAAAACGGAGTGATCATTATGATCATTTAGAGCAAGTACTTTTGAGATGCAGGCGTCACGGGATTTCGTTAAATCCCAAGAAGTCCATGTTTGGAGTGACCGAAGGAAAGCTGCTGGGTCATATCGTGACTAAAGAAGGAACCAAAATCGACCCAGAGAGAGTAAAAGCCATTCAAAGTCTTTCCCTACCCACAAGTAAAACTGGGGTTCATTCATTCTTTGGAAAGGTCAATTTCCTAAGAAGGTTCGTACCTGATTTTGCTGATAAAACTAAGGATATCCTCGGGATGATGAAAGGTAAAGTCCCATTTCGATGGAGTACTGAAGGGAAGCTTGCTTTTGATGAAGTCAAAAGGGCAGTTGCTCGTGCTCCTATCCTAGTATGTCCAGATTTCAAAAAAGATTTCATCATGTACAGCTACGCCTCTGCTCACACAGTGTCGGCCATCCTGATGCAGAAAAACGGGGAGGGCATTGAAGCTCCCATCGCTTTTATGAGCTGTCCATTGAAAGAACATGAGCTAAAAATCTCACAAATTGAAAAGCATGCTTATGCAGTGGTGCGAGCGGTGAAACATTTCAGGTACTATGTGCTGAACTCTCATACCCTCATTCTCGTTCCCGACACTGCCGTTAAATCCATTTTGACTCAACAAGAGCTGGGGAGCCAACGAGGTACCTGGATAGCTAAAGTTCAGGAGTATGACTTGGACATCAGACCTACCAAGTTGGTACGAGGAAGGGGCCTGTGCCAATTGATCGCGGAAAACCATGTGGAAGCAGAATGTGAAAAAACCCAAGATACTTCTTTGGAGTTGCCCATGGTGCTTTTCGTGAGTACAACTGATGAATGGTACACGGATATTGCTTTCTTTCTAACTTATGGTGAATGCCCTCCGCATTTAAGCCAAAAGGAGAAGAGGACGGTCAAGTTAAGATCTGCGAGATACCTCCTGTGGGATAATGGGATATATAAGAAAGGTATTGATGGTGTATTCCTGTGCTGTGTTGATAAATCACAACAGTTAAAGTTGTTAGAATCCTTCCATAGCCTAGCATGCGGAGGACATTTCTCATCCTCTGTAACAGCTTATAAGATCCTGCGGGCTAGGTACTATTGGCCTACTCTTTTCCGGGATTCAGCCGAGTGGGTGTCCAAGTGTGAAGCTTGTCAACATTTCGTTGGTCGTCCCAAGCTAGCAGCTCTCCCCTTAAAGCCCGTAGTGATTGAAGAACCTTTTCGCCAATGGGGAATTGACTTCATTGGAACATTGAATCCTGCCTCCAGTGCCGAACATAATTACGTGCTGACTGCTACAGACTATTTTACCAAGTGGGTGGAAGCCGCACCAATCAAGCAAGCAACCTCAGAAGCTGTGTGCAAGTTCCTTAAAGAAAATATAATTGTCAGATTCGGTGTGCCTCACAAGATTGTAGCTGATAATGCCTCTAATTTCTTGTCGCATGAGTTGACAGAATTTTGCTATGGATTCGGCATCACCTTGGCTCACTCATCTGATTATTATCCCCAAGGCAATGGGCAAGCTGAGTCTAGCAACAAGAACCTGGTTACCATAATTAGAAAGCTAGTAGATGAAAACCAGAGGACATGGCACAAAGCATTGTATGACACATTGTGGGCTGATCGAATTACCCCAAAGCGAGCTATAGGAATGTCTCCTTTTCAAGTGCTGTACGGGATTGATGCTGAGATTCCTATCTCAGTAGAATTGCCAGCCTTACAGTGGGCAAAAGCAGTCGAAGATGCGACTTTTCAAAATTCTATCAAGAAAAGGGTTATGTACCTAGCTAGGCTAGAGGAGGAACGGAGCAAGGTGGTTGATCGCATTGTAGACCATCAGAGCAAAGTAAAGAAATTTTTTGACAAGAAATCAAAGCAACGTCATTTCCAAATTAGAGACCTGGTGTTGCTTTGGGATAAGAGGAGAGAGCAGAAAGGAATGCACGGAAAGTTTGACTCCTTGTGGAAAGGACCTTTTAAGATTCATCAGCTGAGCGGTGAAAATAGTTTCCATCTATCATACCTTGATGGAGGGTTACTCCCTTTGCCTTTCAGCGGTCAACATCTGAAGTTGTTCCATCATTGATGCAAGACGCTCTTTTGCATTGTACATACTTTATTTTCTGTCGTGTGTTTGCTTTTAGTTTTCTTTCTTTCCTTGTTTTGTTTTTCAGTTTTCTTCTTTTCTGACTCCATAGCCCAATGGATAAAGGCAGAGATTCTGAGTTCTCTTCCTTTGATATCACAAAGGAAGTCCCCAACTAGAGCCAGTTGTTATCCCATTTTTGAGTTTTCGCCAAAAATCAGATAACCCTAAGAAATTTTTGAGCTGGTTTTCTAAAAATTACTTTTCAGAGAGATAATCGGGTTTTCGGGTTTCACAAGCAAGACCACATGTGTCTTGGATGCTTCATGTCGTGTGTTCCCCGAAACCCGAAACCCGTAACCCGTATCAAGTAAGGCGAGTCGGGTTTGCGGATCTTCCAAGCATCGGAACATGCCTTCGTCAAAACATGCTTCATGTCGCATGTCTTCCAATCCCCGAAACCCGGTTTACTCCTTTGTGTCGGGTTTCCGAGGCTATCAAACATCATGCTTCATGTCGATTGTTTCCCGCGACCCGAAACCCGAATTACTCTAAAAACCTTTGTGTCGGGTTTCCGGATATCTCAAGCATGCTGACATGGCATGAATGCCGAGTTGTCGGATAGTTGACACGTGTCAACTGAAGTGTATTAAATGCGAATTTTCTTATATATATTCGGATTTCCACGTCATTTTTACCAGACGTATTTTTTACCTCGTGGATTTTCGCGCATGCATCTTCGACCCCGAAACCCGAAACTCACCTCTGTGCCCGATTGCATTACCCGTTTTTGATCATTCCTTGTCCCGGTTGAAGGTATTTTTCTTTATTCTTTGTTTGTGGTTTTTGTGGATTAATTATGTGAGGAATTCTTCCAAGTTTCTTATCAGGGTTGTTGTGGGGTTGTTTTTATCTTTTCCATTTTGGGGGTTGTTTTCAAATCAGGTTTATGTTTTAGGGTTTTCCCCCTTTTGGAATTAGCACTTTGATTTATCCCTCGGAATGATGTTATAATTAAAAATATGTTTGGGATATAAATGGTGAAGGAAAAACTTGCATGTTTCAACTCAACAAATACCCTATTCCCTCTTCTCGGGTTTCGCAGGGTGCTTTGCAGTGTTCAAAACCCGCAGTATATCGGAAAATTTAAAGTGTCGGGTTTTCCAAAGTCTTCGGCATCCTCTTAGTGTGTCGGGTTTTCCAAAGTCTCCGGCATCCTCCTAGCGTGTCGGGTTTTCCAAAGTCTCCGGCATCCTCCCAGCGTGTCGGGTTATTTCAAGCCTCCGGTATCCATCTCTAGTGGGTCGGGGTTTTCGCAGTGTTCAACGTCTCCTGATCTCCGACACTCTCCTCCTTCGAAATCCCTCATGTCGGATCCTGGTCCATCACAAGAAAAGACTGAAAAGTCAGGGAGGATGAAATACAAATTCAGGAAGGTGGAGTCTCCATCCTATATTGACTGTAATTACGACATCCGGGATACAGAGCTCGGAAACATAGATATGGAGGATTTCTGGAATAGGGTAAAGAGCTCTTCTCAAACTCCATGAATGAAGATCAATATGTCTTCCCACCTATTGATTGGTCTATCAGTGAAAAAGCCTCCATTACAAACAGGCTCAGCTGGAGGAAGAGAAAGACGAAGGAGCTGAAAGATGACGATTCAGATTAAGCCTTGATGCGACGTGTCATTTCAATCTTGAAATTGACATGTCTTTTTCATTTCTGTTTTGTCACATTTTTGAATCATATTTTGACTTGGTCTCCTGCGTGAGAGTCAAGCAAAATAGAACTCTTTTTAAAGAACACTATTTTCTAGGATTTATCCTATTTTCTCTCTACTCCTTTTATTATAAATAAGGGATGCTTATGCATTCCAAAGGGTCGAGATTTTTGAAATATTGGGAGCTATTGGAAAGAAGAAAAACTTTGTGTTTTCTTTTAATCATTTTGAAGAATAGGAATTGATATTATTTTGCAAACTTTGTGTTGTGGGATATATCTTTCTTAAGACATTGTTCTTACGTTCATAATCTTAAGCTATTCTTTGTTTAGCATCTTAGTGTTTCTAATCATTTCAGACATCATATTTATGATCTAAAGCTCGTATGATTATTTCGTGCTCTGTGTTTACTCGAAAGAAAATACGTCTCTCATTTCCTTTCCATTGTGTTTCTTCCATTGTAATAATTTCTGACCCTGTCCATTTAGAAAAACGATGTCTTCCCAACGTGTGGATATGGATTTCGGGATTCTATCCCAACTCCAATGGTTAGATTAGTGTGAATACTGTATATATTATTTATGTTGTGTTTTAGATTAGTAATAAACAGGCAGCCTCACCTGTCTTTGAGGAGGGATTTAATCCCATGTACTGTGGTTGAACCTCATATTTTGGATTGACAAAATATCCAACCAACAAACCCAAGGTAGGAAGGAAGATTAAGCTTGGATGCATTATCTCCTACTTGCTTGGTGATGGTTTAGATGAGGCTTATGGTGAGGTACTATCAGTCTTTCCTTTTTCTAATTAAATCATACCTGATGACCAACCTGAAAAGTGTGTGTTGTTGATCATGATGTTGGTTGTACTTAGCATTTCCTTTCTGTAGAACGGTCTGCACTTGGTGCTGAATGTGCTGAATATGCTCTTAACAACTTTGCCAACCTCCTTTTTAGTTGAAGGAGTTGCTATTGTTGATGTCATTTTAATATACACTATGTCGATGAGTTCCAGAGGTTGGAAACCCAAACAAACTTGAAAAGTGCTGTGCAATAGAGTTAAGTTGTAGCTGTGCTAAATGAAGGGAAGGCTTTCATCTCATGTGCATTGCTTCTTTGAATTGTACATTCCGAAAAGATGCACTCTGATCTTGTTTACCATTTCTGTCTATCCATTAGTTTGCGGATGAAATGCAGTAGACTTATTCAACTGTGTATAGATCAAAGTGCTTTCCAAAAGTTGCTCAAGGTTCTCGTGCCTCAATTTGAGAGAATAGTTTTTGGTATCCCAACTCGAACCTAGAAATGCCGAAGATACAGTTGAGCTCTTTTTAGATTTGAGATTGCTTTCTTACAATGTGTGAGAATTGCCATCTCAGGAAATCTATCTACTACTATGTAAAAACAATCGTTACCATCCTTGGTAGTACGGTAGCCTGAAGATTCCCATGATGTCGTTGGCATTGGTAGAGGTGTGTACAAACTTTGCTTCTTGTTGATCAGTTTGGAAATTGCACATGCGGTACAAGACCTGATGTATTTGACAACGTATTTGACATTTGACCCAAGGTGTGGCCAAGAGAAATACTTTTGTAACATTGCAAGGGTCTTTTCAAATTCGAAGGCTCCTGCAACTTTGCTAAAATGCACTTCCCCTGTGAGTTTCTACCTCTCTTCCTTGTGCGACACACAATTGACCAAGGTGATTTATGAGCCCATCATCCAAGTAGAATTTTGGAACTAATTTACCACTGAGTAAGTCATGATAGATTTCTGCAAAATCTGCGTCAAATGGATACAATTCTGACCAAGTGTTTATTTAGTGTTCACATGTGTCAAGCATGGTGATGAGAGCTTGAGTTGGAGCTTGACTCAAACGATATGCTATTGGATTGGCACTTCCCTTTTAAGGTTTGATGTTTAAATGGTTGTTGAAGATGAGAAGACCATTATTGATCGAACTGAAGCAGCTTGTTATCTGTGTAGATCACAATCTTCTTTCCTAGTATATAATGCTTCCAATGCTTACATACCTGAACAACAACATAAATATAGTTCATGATCATATGCTAGATGATTCATTGTGGTAAGCAACTAGGTGACCATGTTGAATGAGGACTACTGAGAGCTTGATTGGATTATTTAGTCTCTACTTCGAATGGTTGCCGAAGATCAAGTAACGTGAGGATTGGTGCAAGACAAAGATTGCATTTCAAATGCTTTTTGTTGTGAGGCTGACCAGATGAAGGTTGCTTTATTGCCGCTTTTGGTAACTTGATACAAAGGCCAAGTAATGTGAGAAAAACCAATTACAAACCTCTTAGAAAAATTCCAAGAAGCTAAGGAGCTCTGTGAGATTCTTTAGTGTAGGCATTTCTGGATGACACAAATCTTGGCTTGGCTCACATGATCTCCTTGTGGGTCTACTATGTATCCCAAATATTGTACCTCTGCATGGCAATCAATTTAGCAGATTATCCCACCTCATAGTCCAGTTTTTCATCCTACTAGTTCAGCAAGCTGGAATTCCCACTTGATAGTCAATGAAAAAGGCCTGACAAACCCTTATATTATATATATATCCTCAAATATAAATATATATATATATATAAATATAAGATATAGGCAATGTACGAACAATGATTGGTAATCATTAGGAGGTCGAGTCTCTGTTAGTGTTGGATCAAAGATCGAGTGAGAAAGTGTGAACATTGCCACATGAAGAATCGAACCGAGGAACCGCATTGAATTTGGAGGATAGGGTTGCGGGTGTCCCAACACAGTTTATAATGTGTCCAATTTGTCAATCTTTTTCACAAGAGAACTCAACAATGGAGCAAGAGAAAATACTTCAATTGATCAAAACTAGCTCACTAACTTCCCACGCAAGATAGAGAAAGCACCCATATGGAGTATATATAGCGGCGATGTACGAACAATGATTGGTAATCATTAGGAGGTCGAGTCTCTGATAGTGTTGGATCAAAGATCGAGTGAGAAAGTGTGAACATTGCCACATGAAGAATCGAACCGAGGAAAGACATTGAATTTGGAGGATAGGGTTGCGGGTGTCTCGACAGTCCAGTCTATAATGTGTGGCAATTTGTCAATTTTTTCTCTTTCCTGCTACTGAATGAGTATTCCAAACAATCTCCACAACCGAACAATACTTGCTCCCATAAATAGACAGGTCGCCCATATCGAGTATATATAGCTTTATAATGGGAGTGCGGGGCACCTCTCTCTCTTTATATATATATGGTAAATGGGAGAGGCCCCCTTGCAACATCCCTAAAGCCCACGGGGACATGATAGGTTGAGTATCTTCAAAAATCGTGGTTAGCATTACAGGGTACTTCCTTACTGATGCATAGTGAATGTTTCACTGTGCAGAATATGGTGCAAATGTTCATCCCATGTTTTGTTCAAGATTAGGATGTCTAATTGTTATAGTTTTCCAAAGGTAGACGTTGTTAATGGTATATCTGGAATATGCTATTTTGCATCCCTTTTGTTTTAGATGGTTTGGGTCTACCTTCAAGACCCCTCTGAGGGATAATAGGTCAAATAAGTGAATTTCAATTTCCAATCAAAGAGAATAAATATGAAAATATCAAACATCAATTTACTAACGAGATGCAAAGTCAGCTCCTTAGTTTATTTTAGAGAATTAAAATTTATTACTGTTAATGCAAATTTATTTGTAAGTACTTTAGAATTAAAATTTTAAATGTGAATGCATGTTTATTTGTCAATATTGAAAAAGGCCACAGCTTGTGTCGAAAATGGCACAAATGTTTATACATTGTTTTGTTGAAGATTAGAATGTTGTCAAGGTAGACTACAATTAATTTTATTGATTACTCTTGAGAGGTGTTTCCTACAATGGCAGCTGGTGGGACCTAGAAGGCTGTAATGGAGTGAGTGTGTTCATTTTTAATGACCAACATAACAATTTTATTTTGTATAAAATAAAACTGACAAATGTATGGAAAAATTAAACATATAAATATATATAACAAATGCAATCAAATAAATACAAACAAAAAAGCAAAAGAAAGAAGTGAAAGAGGTAAGGAGAAAGATCCTGTGGAAAAAATAAGAAGTACTCAAGAAATAAGAACTAAGAACAAAAACCCCTTTTTTAAATTTGAATATTATGTTGAGAGATGTTTTTCTTTATTCCATTAGATAATAAGAGGCAAGAACAAAAACTATTTTTTATAGTTTCTCATTATCATGAAATAAAAAAACCCAAAATATTTAAAATTAAATGAATAGGTTAATTATATTGGATTTCAATAATAAGAATGTTTAAATTTTGTATAATTACAATGTATCTAAAATGTAAAGATAAATTTTAAGTTACAAGAAAAAGATAAACATAGGTAACTGTGGTATATTAAAAATATAAGATGAAATCTTTGAGCTTGATATCACTCAGCATTTTTTAGATAGATGTATTTAAGATATCTGTACTAGCTGTAGGAGACAAGTAAATTAAATTAATTGGTTTTCAAAAATAATGGAAACGAAAGGAGGAATTTTTTTTTCAAAAACCAATGTTTGTCAACGACAACTAATGAATTTGTGAAAGGTCAGAGGAAGTTGTTCATCATCCATATGAATGTAGCAGGTGTGCTAGTTGAGTTGAAGGGCATAACCAGTAACTCATAAGCTTTACTTGGCTTTGAAGGCTGTCTTCCAAATGTCTCTAGGTTCAATAAGAATTTGATCCTACTTAGACTTAAGATTGATTTTAGTGAAGAATTTTGTACTATGGAGCTGGTGTAGTAGGTCCTTAATCCTTGGAAGAGGATAGTGGTTTTTGATCGTGCAATCTTGTTAAGAGCTCTGTAATTTATGCACAACCTTCATGCACCATCCTTCTTTTGGGCAAGCACAATTAGGCTGCTGCAAGGCTATAAGCTGGACTTGATGTGTCCTTTATCTTCAAGTCCACGCGTCTTCTGCTTGATCTGTTCATTCTCTAGAAATGATCTGTGGTATAAAGATGCATGATGTAGGTAGTTCTGGAATTAAATTAATTGTATGCTTGACTGTGCTATACGTAGGTACTTCTTTTGGTGTTTGAAAGATATCCCGGTATTCATCCAACATGATATGCAATTGTTGCATGTATGCTGAAGGACCTGCAGTATGAGTTTGAGCTGTATCATCATTCTTATGTTCAGGTCTCACCATTACAAGTACAAACTTCTGGCTAGAGTTGACTAGCTTCTTGCATTGCATAGTGCCAATGAGTGAAAACTAAGGAACTACTTCTGATATGTGGTATCTCATATCACTAACACCTATAACAACATTTATTGGATTTGCATCATAGACAGCATCCTGATGGTAAAGATATGGTAACTTTAGTAAAACATGACTACATCTTGAAAAGATTTGATTTTGTACACTCAGTGACATTTTTTGCTGAGTAATGCATTTCTCAAAACCCAAGTTAAACCATCCAGTGAAATATGGCTGTGGGCAAGGCATTAATGATAAATTCGATCTGTGAATTGCTTAAGGACAAATGAGGTTTTTCTGATTTCCATTGTCAATGATGAAGTGTATTGGTTGTCCATTGACCCACATTTGAGAATGGAACAATCTTTCTGATTCCTTTGTCTGATTTGGAGGGAGAAGCAATGTTAGCAGTACCTATCATAGGGTTAGGTTCATAATCCATGATCCATCAAGTGCTGTAGTGTTAGTACCCGCTACTTAGAGTTGTGTTAGAGTTTATTCAGTGTGACACTCATCTGGGGAGTGACTACTAGTGTTATGAATTTTACATCACTTGCAGCGCAGTGTTAGTACCCCTACTTGGAGTTGTGTAAGTAGAGTTTTACTAGCACGACACTCATTTGTGTGATTGGTAGTTTTATGGACTGAACATCACTTGTCAGTCTTGGAGTGCTTATTTTGATCATTTGACGGTGTAGTTTTCAGTTTTCCTACTGAGGATGGCTTAAAAGACAATTCCCTGGTTTTGGATTCTTGACTTTCTTCTAGGCTTGGTTGTCTAGACTGCATTTTGTCCTGATACTTGGACTCTTCTCTCTTGTAATTTTAGCCTAGTTTTGCTTTGAACTCACAAGCGAATCTCTTGGCTTCTCCCAAAGAGCAGATTTCTGGAGAAAATCCATGTTAGATTATATTTATGGTCTCAAGCTCGACCTATACTTAAAGATAAGATTTTGTTCCGAGTTCTTGAACATTCAATTTTGCAACCAAAGTATGCAAATCTCTTGGCTTCTCCCAAAGAGCAGATCTGGAGAAAATCCATGTTAGATTATATTTATGGTCTCAAGCTCGACCTATACTTAAAGATAAGATTTTGTTCCGACTCTTGAACATTCAATTTTGCAACCAAAGTATGAAAGATGTTTGTGTATTCTTGAACACATTGATCACGACCTTGGCTCAACCGTGCAAACTTGATGTATTGTTCATCATAGTTTCCAACAGGGTAATACTAATAGGTATTTTTGAGTGCTTCTGCGCAACCGTTCTAGGTTTTTAAAGGAGTGTATAAGTCATCATCTTCATGTGCAATACAGTGGTTATCCAACCATTTCTTTAGAGATAGAGAAATAAAGAAACTGTCAGAAGAGCTAATGTAATCTTCACCACGTAGTTTTTTATAAACTAGATTAAACCAGTTATCTAGTGCATCTGCATCTGCCTTCAAACGTAGGAATGTCTAGATTGATTTGTACCTTGTATGGAGTGTGACCACCAAAAGATTGATGTGAAAGGACCGTGTTAGGAGTGTGAACATGCTTGAGAAGTTGATTGAAGCGATCAACAATTCCTTCTTGTTCTTGTGCATGTCCTTCCAATTCTTTCCATGGCCAGTGCAAAGCATCCTCTATCATTTCTTGGAACATGTCTGAAGTCTTAGTCTCTGTTGTGAATTTGTTTGCCATTGGGGGATGTGAAGAAAGGTACGTTGAAGGGTCACGGGTTTCGAGCCCTAACTTCCTATAATCAAAACTCGTATGAGCGGGCATAGAAACAAAGAAGGATTTTAGATAAACCTTCGAAACCGCTGAGTTGGTATGAAGTGTGTTTATGGCTTGATACTACTGATCAAAGAAAGAAAAGGGAAAGACCAAGGAAGTGAATGGACACCACATTAGAATTGTAAATGCAAATTTTTATTATGCAAAGTTTTGTACAAGATCTGAGGGGTCAGATGTGTGATGTCCACGTCCTCCTAATATATTACCATATCTCCTTACTTCTCTCTTACTACAGAGAATAAAATAATGTACTAATATACACAAGAGGAAGATGAAGCATCAACTGGATAGGAACAAGCGTTGGTTATAACCGCTTCATAACTAGTCATTAGTTTGTTGTCGTCTGTTGACATTACTACAGAGCTGCATGCTACAATACGAACACAGTAGGAGCTGCATTATAGAGGACTTATTGACTTTGAGGTATGCACATGTGTGCATGGAATGTTGCTGAAGCCGTTGGTGAAGACAGATCATGCTGCAGAGCAACATCATGATCCCGAAATCGGTTGAAGCCTCAATTCCTCATAGATCAAAGAAATGCACGCCCCGTACATTTACTAATTACAACCTAAACATTATTTTAGATCAACCTAATGTTTCAATATGAAACATGTATTACAGACATGTTTCGGAATATGATCATGTAGCTATCACTTTTTTGTTACAAGTGCTAAGCAAGATGTGTATTTTAAAATATGAAGCATGTCATTCCCAAAAAATGGGCATCAAATCATTAGATCCATCCACAAAATAACCAAAGATGGAGTCAAATCAAGTCATCAGTGTCATCAACAAAGTAATTGAGGATGCCAAAACTGCGTACAAACCACCAAGAATAGTATGTCGAATCATTAAAACAATCCACAAAGCAACTGAGGATGTAAACATCAATATAAGATCCTAAAGCGCAAGGGTTGATGCAAGTAAAAGCACAAATCATAAATGAATAAATGATGTGGCCAACTCACATGAGCCTCAATAACTCACCCATGGTTACACTAGTGGGAAACAATCAAGAATGATGTCACCAAGCCAAAAAATGAGTGTAAGAGAACGTTCTTTGAAGAGGAACAAGCTCCCCCTTAGAATGGGATTCTCTCAAAAAGACACTCCATACAAAAACTCCTTTATCCCATGCTACTCTCCCCTATGATGTCTTCATACACTCAATATGCCAACAAACCATAATAGCTAAACCATCAATGCTAAGGGCATCAACCACTCTCCATCATGATCATACCAATGCAAGAGAACCAAAAAGCATGCGCAATCCATCATAAGATGGACCACATACAAGTTGAAGATTGTCTATCAATTAAAATAATAATGAAATGATTAGTGGTACGAGTTGAGGGGCCTCACTATCGAGGAGACATTTGTGATATCATCAAATATGAACATGAGGATCCATATGTTCTAGTATTGATCCATCCAAA
Source organism: Taxus chinensis (assembly GCA_019776745.2). Taxonomy (NCBI): domain Eukaryota; kingdom Viridiplantae; phylum Streptophyta; class Pinopsida; order Cupressales; family Taxaceae; genus Taxus; species Taxus chinensis. The sequence goes on from CM034151.1 coordinate 169,006,801, forward strand.
ATCAACTTGTGAAAGAGGTGTCGAACTAGAACTATGCCATATTTGCCTCGTAGCATGGCCAAAAGAAGAATAACGAGTCCCAAAACATCTATTGAGGCATAAAATTATCTCATATTTGTTTTCTTTCACTATATGAAATCTACATTGAGGCTTACAATGTTGTCTCTCTCCAGAATGTAGATGCTTATATGGTGTAGCTATACATGATTCTTAATGCTCTTCCAAATAATCTCCCAATGTTCCACTATTAGGTTATGAAAGATCAACATATGGTGTAGGAGAACCATGTGAAACATCTCTGAAAGTGATCTTAGAATAACCAAGACCTTTTCTCTTGTTACAATAATGTGCTCAATAGGGCTAGTAATTCCTTATTCATATCTTCAAGTTCTCTTGTATAATTCATTTTCTTAAGCACCTTGGATCCAAATCCCTTCATACGCTTCTTAAACTCATCCATACCATAAGAAGTAAATAATGCCTGAGTGTGAGTAGTATCATCAAGAATTAGAGATTGAATACGGGTATTATCAACAAAAATACTCAAAATGCCACCTTGGAAGGCATAGAAGAATCATCGATACGAAAGGCACAAATATTAGAAGTACTAACATATTCGTGAGGACCATTACCACTTTGAGAATAATCTTCCCTTATATGTGCAATGGTGGCTTGCTTATCATTGCTATCAAGAAATGGTTAAATTCCCTGTTTTGAAGGGAGAGATTTATCAAGAGATAAGAGGATATATCATTGATGGCATCACCATCCACTTATATTAGTACTAACATACTCGTGAGGACCATTACCACTACGAGAATAATCCTTCCTTATATGTGCAATGGTGGCTTGCTTATCATGGTTATCAAGAAATGATTAAATTCCCTGTTTTGAAGAGAGAGATTCATCAAGAGGTAAGAGGAGATATTATCGATGGCATCGCCATCCACTTATGTATCTCTTTGTTATGTTATGAACCTGATAAAATATTTACATCTTTCTTCATTATGTCTTAGACCATTGTAATCATAAAAGACAAAAACTCCTGGTCCAAATCATCAACAATATCAATGGAAACATTAACAGAAGAAGGGAAAAGAACATAATCATCAATAGAATTGATACAACCTTGTGATGAAGATGTTTTTCCAAGTTTATACTCAACAATGCCCGAGTCATCAATTTGGAGTTCATGATCAATGCAAACTCTTCGATTTGTCTTCAACTTAACACTTTCTTTTAAGTTTTTTGATTGAGGTCTTATTTTTTGAATAATCTTGGCTTTTGTGTGAACTCTTTATGAAGAAAATTAGAATGGCTGTTCTAGGAGATCCTTAATTGTAAACATCTCCTATCTGAATGGATTGTTGTGGATATCATATAGTTCTTTCAAGAGCCATCCATAATACATTTGTTGAATCTATTTTCTCAACATAAGACTGTAATTGATCGGAAACATAACTTAGAATAAGCTCATGACTTGATTTTCTTTCATTAGCCAATCCTCTTTCTTTTATTTTTCGGCCATTTCTCATCCTCTCCTTCATTAGACAATCCTCTTTCTTTTATTTTGTAGGCCCTCAGTGACATTTTTTTCATAGTTCTCGACCCTTCAAACTTTCTTCAATTTTCTTCCACCAGTAGATGTTATTGAAAGAATGAAGCACTAAGATAACATCTATGATTTCCACTTACAATGAAAATTGAGGGTTTTTAAAAAAATTGATAACATCATCTCCGAGTTGAAGAGTTTAGGGAGATCTTTCCGTTGGAAATATTGTCATTGATGTCAAAGGAGTTGTTGATGTCTCAAGAGAATGCATGAAATATGAGTCATTGATGTCAAAAAAGAATGCACAACAATCATAGAGAAATAGTGTCCTTGATGTATTACAGTGATCAAATTTAATATAATAACAATGAATGTAATGAACAACAATCACATTGTATGCCAGTGTTTTAATTATGAAAGGGCCAGCGATTTCATAGAAGGAAATAAAAGAAATAAACAAATATTAAATACAAGCCCAGTTGACCCATTTGGAAGGATGCTTGGTTAGTTAAAGAAGCTAATTAATATTAATTTAAGAGACATATCTTTTGATAGTCACCCCTCTCGCGAAGAGCCACATTAAGGCTATAAAAGATAGATGAAAAGGTTGAGAAAGGTAAGGAAAAAATGAAGTAGATACATCATTTGAGAGAAGAAGTGAAAGAGAGGAGCAGAAGTAAAATGAGAATATCATTTGAATAAAGAGTAAGAAGGAAGAGCAGAAATATAAAGCGATCTGATTTCATTAATTGGACTAGTGTCCATGTTGGAAGTATGATCTGATTTGTGTGTATGAAGAGAAGTGGAATTGCCATCATCGAATTGAAGAAGCAACTATAGAAGGTGGAAGTTTATATTATTGAGGCCGGTGCCTCACAAAATCGGGGATTAGTGTCTCTAGTGGGTTGATGCTCATGAATTGGTTGAGTTGGTGCTTGGCGTTGGGGATTGGTGTCTCTAGTAGGTTGGTGCCTACGAACATTTGTAAAACATTTAATATTGGGCTGGATTTGGACGGTAGATCCAAGCAGCCTTATATTGTGGTTTTTCCCGAGAGAGGGTTTTCCACGTAAATCTGGTGTTGGTCCATGTTATGTTATTTGATTGCTTTTAAATGCTTTGATTGTGGATATAAGTTTTAATAAGTAAAAGTTTATTTTTTACTGATCCCCTTCCAGTATAAGCACATGCTTAACACTTTCTTATGCTTTGAATGAGGCATAAAATAGAGTCCGTAAGCGAAAATCATGTGTCCAAGAATTTTGGCTTCTCAAATTGCTCATACTTCCAATTTCTTTTCTATAAAAATGACCATTTTGAAAAAAAATAATCAATTTCATAAAAAACACAGCATGTTTTCCCAACACTTGTCATTATTTGATTTGAAAATTCCTTCATCTTCACTCTGCCACTTGGCTTCAATGGACTCAATTGGAATTTAAAAAAAATGTTGTATATTCTCTTCACTCATCAAACCTTTATTTATAACAACGATTGACAATGGTTTTGGCGTTAACACCCTTTGCACAAATTTTACTTGATGATGCTCTTGTAATGACAGTCCCCACTGCCTTCAATTTTGTTTGACCACCTCTGTGCCCTATTCAATCCTTATGTTTAGAATTCTGCTATTCCCTTTCGAGTTCTGATCTACTCTTTCATCCTTTGACATGTGCTTTGAGTCGTTTGCGGACCACAAGCGGTGCCCTCTGCTCCACCTTGACTCCATGTCATTACCCTTTGCCTCCACTAGATTTATTGTGTAGATTCCAAAAATGGAGATGGTTTTGGAAAAGTTTTTTATGAAACTCTGGATATTGTGGTTTTATGAATAACTCTTTCACGCTTGAATAATGAAACAATTTTTTTTTGCAAAGAAAATCTGTTTGGAAAATGATAAATTAGTTTCATTTATAGCCATTTGTAACATCTTGATTCTGTAAACATCTTTCATAAATAATTGTGCAGGTATTTTTTGCGACAGATGAAGACAGGGTGTCACTTATTTGCCTTATGCTAAAAGATAAAAAGAGTCTACTCTCTCTAAGGCTTCCTTCTAAAGAAAGACAACAAGATCTTCTAACAGAAGTAGCTGATATAAGCTGGAGGATTCCTGCAATTGATGCGGCACCAGTTGCCATGACTCGTCCAAGGTATATATTTTTTACATTTTAATTGACCTTGATTAAATTTTTAATTTCTACATATCCATCTTGTGATCAACGTCTCTGATTGGCAGACTAAAGATACAAGGAATGCATCAGTTTGATCTGCTTATCTTAGGTCTGGATGGTGACCTTTTTTTATATGTAAGTGGCTGTGGGGAGGTCTTTCTTTTTTGTTCCGTGAGCATGCTGCTTATGAACATGAAGCAATTTGTAGACAGTTATATTGTTTTTTGACAAGGTCTATCTTTAATAGATTGTACTATCTTGTACAAAATTCATACATGATACAAAATGCATATGCATACACTTATAAGTCATTTGTTGCTGAAGTATTTTCTCAAGTTCTACAAATCTTAATGTCAACAATATTTTAAAATTGAAAGCATTGTTTGAAACCCAATTTTTTTTGACAATCAAATAAAGTATTTACTAATTCAGCAAACAATAGCATAGTCTCCTCAAAATAGAAAAAAAAAAAACTTATCAAAAGACTTCCAAAGCTTAGTGCTTTCAACAAGCAACCATTTTTGGGACATGAAGTTAGGGATCCTAATCCTTAATAAGCGCATTGGTATTTCTATGGTAGACGTGTGGGCCACGTATCATGAGAACAAAACTGGATTTCCTTTTTTTGAAAGCTTGCTCGCAGCACAGGTGCAAAATATCCAATGTAAATGACAAAAACATGTGTATGAGGGTGTGGAACCCCAAAATACGGATATGCTATAATATTGAAATCAAAACTTGATAGTTAAAAGTTGAAACTTGAAACAACAGATAATCATGAACATTAGTAAAGTTGAAGTTAAATATAAAATATGATATCTATATAAACCAGTGCATAAATATATGCCATGAGCCAATAAAAAAATGAAGTTAAATTTCGAAGTGTTTCAAAAACTTTTTTACTTCACTCAGAATTTTAATTGAGATGGTGCCTACAGTTTAATTTTTTACTTATTTTTTGAATGGGTTGCATGTGATATTTAGGGTAAATGCAGTGGGGAGAGAGAGAAGATAGGAGAAAAAATATTTTCCTATTGCTGAAGCCCTTGCACCATTAAAACTACGTGCCCTCACCCCACCAAACGACAAATTCTTTCCCAAACCAGCTGTGAAGGCCATTCTTTCAGATGATGCCACAATCTTCTCCAAAAATCCTCTCTCAGAAATTCCAAATAATATTTTCAAGTTTGTTGTCTCTAACGAACCCTCTCCCACAAAGTACCATTCACATAGGGCCATAACCGGATCCAACTTACGCACCAAGAAGGAAGTAGCTACTACCTGTAATATCCCCTTTCCCAATCGAAGACCTTTGGCCTATTTTGTCAACCCAACGGCCAAAGGAAAAATATAAGGGTGACATAAGTCACAATAAATTATTATAAAGTGCTACAAAAAATAAAATAAAATTATTAAAGCACTTATATTAATTTATTTGGCTTAATAAAAATAAATAATAATCCCTATGGTCAATATGAGGGGCAAATATCATTGTGAATGGGTTATTATATTTTATGCTTCATAGAAAGGTCAATGGTGACTTGGGCCAAAGAGGAATAATGAAATTAGGAAGGATAAAATAGTATTTATGTATTGTATTCCTCCTATGGAAGAATGCGACCAGCTCTAGAAGTGAATAATTTAGTGAAATGTGCCAATGGTCTTTCCTAGAAAATGCGACCTGGTCTAGGGGATTGCATAAAATATGATTGGCTGATTTAGAGGTCATTTTGTGACCATTTTCCTTTATAAGGAAAGGTCGACCTGCCTTATGGTATCCAAAAATATTTTATGACATTTTCTATTGCATTGAGCTTCTGCTTTGTAGAAAATTCCAAGGACGAAACCCCTTAGGAATTTAACTCTTGTGGACGAAAACCCCAAGAGTTTGAGAGGGGTTTTCACTCAGAAATTCCCATTGAAGGCAACCTGATTTTTAGTCATTTCAGCAGTGTACTTGGAGGTATTTTTGAAAATAAAGTGCAGCAGTGTTTCTTTTATTGGAGCGACCCAGTTTGGTACAGATTTGGCATCATTGTGGAGGTATTTAGATCTGAGTTTATTATCAAATCATCTCCCAATTTTTATGAATCAAAAGGCTGAAGTTTCATAATTTTCTGTGTGGTTTTTAGAGGATTTCCAGTGAGTTTATTATTCAGATTTTAGAGCTGAATTCTGTGTAATTTGGCTGCTATAAATTCTGATTTTCATATATTTTGGCTTCTAAAAATCGTGGCAATCATTTGTGTTAAAAAGAATAATTTTTGAGTGTCATTTGCATTGGTTACAATCTCAAACCCTAGTCACTTTGCCTCTAAATAATTCAGATTTGCCCTAGTTTGCTTGCGGTAGTTTCCAAAAATCATATTTTATTATTTGCAAGTCATATAAAATTCAGATTTGGGCAAAAAATCTGTTGGGGATCTTTCACTACCTTACAATGGAAACTCCTCTCAATTACATTCTCTAAGGATGAAATGGAGAGCATGTGATGTAGGAGCATCTTGGTATGATATACAATCTTGCATCAACCAAAAATATGTAGAGTGTGTCATGGTATGATATACAGTATTTTTAGCATGTTTCCAATTGTGGCAATGTAGAAATTGATCTGTTGGAATCTATGGAAAACATCAGTGCTTTATCAAACTAAAGGATTCTAGAGAAATTGGTTTTGGTCAGTAAACAAAGTTCAAATTGAATGCCCCCTGTTTGGTAATGAAACTGCCAATTATTGCAGGGGTGGTTGCAACCTGATAAAAATATGCAAGTTGAAGAACATAGAGAATTGCATTTTATTGAGGCATAAATAGAATAACAAATTTGGTTACAATGTTTAATACAAGGTCAAGTTTAACAATAATTATGTGGTGTTTCAGCCACTGGGTTTTAACTGCCTGTGTAACCATCCGTAGTTAACCACATATGTAAATATCTTTAATCACAATGATTTATTGGATCACGATTCACAAACCCAATAAACACCTCTTGATCCAAATAGGGAATAAAAAAAGATCTGGAGCAAAGAATCGTTGTCTCTAAAGAAGTTACTGCACAAAGCAAATCATACCCTATACCCTGATCAACATATGCAGACACGTCCACTGCAATCTCTGCACTTTGACCTCCTGTGCCCTGTACCTACCGCAATCCCTGCAGCCTGTGTGACACTACCTGACATGATGACTATAAATGTGCAACATTCACCATCTCTCTGATCCTTGTACCTGTAGTATCGAGCATCTATGGAATGCTCCAACCAAAATGGTTATTACTGCCTTCACTGAGCCTGTACATGAAGTATGAAGCATCTAATGGAATACTTCAACTTTTGGGACCGCTGTTTACAAACAGTTCACCACCTGCAACATACACCACTGTCAAACATGGGACCAAAAGTACCTGATTTGTCCTATTTCAGGAAGGACCATCCATATCAAATCTCAAATAGCGAACTCAGGATGGACATCTACAAGATTCTTAGAAGACATTGTGAGGTCCTTCTGAACAAAAAGCCTCAGCAAAACAAGATGCTTATTCAGCAGAAGAATCATCATTGGACTCCTCAGCAGCATCGTGGGCAGCGTTTAGTGTCATCTTTTGAGGGCTTCTTCCTAGAAGAGTATTCTTGAGTATGGCATCCAAAACAAACACATTTGTAACATCACACCTTTTTCTTAGATTTGTGAGATGACTTATGACTGCTAGTATTGGGATATGAAAAAGAATCTCTTGTCCAATCAGGGCACTAAGAAAAATGCTTATGTTGGAAAGACGTTATTGTTTGGAGTGTGAAAATTGCTTCTTCATTTCTTGTGAAAGAAACATCCTCTCTAGGCTTAGCACGCGGTTTCTTTGCAAATTGTCTCTCATGTTGGATGAGAAATTCACAGATTGAGTCAAATATTGCTTGATTAAGTTTGCCACTAAGTTGCAACATTTCCAAGATATTTGTATATTTAGAATTGAGACTATTCAAAACAATAGAAATCATCATGCCATCATTTAATTTTCTGCCTCTAATACTATGTTCTTGCTTTACAGTTTTCAATCTAAAAACATATTTGGAAACATCTTCATCATCATTTAGCTTAGTGTTCAGCAACAGTATTAGTAAATCATTTTTCTTATATGCAGGTTGTTTGTCATATAAGTCCTTAAGGTTTTTTCAGGCTTCAGATTTAATGGCCTCTATGTGTACAATGACTTGTGTAGAAGAGGAAGACTGTAATAATTATCCTGGTTATGAAATCTTGGTGTTTCAGCAGCTTCTGTGGGAACTGTGGGCTTTTTTTCAACTAAATCCCAAAGATCATTAAAAACAAAAATGTTTTCAATGCTCATACTCCTATCTTCGTAATTTTTGGGTGTTAGTTTACCGGCTTTGGGAATGAGACTTTTCTACTTTTGCCATGTTAACACACAAAAAAGAACCCAAATAGGAAGAATTCTACTAGGGTTTTTCCTTGATGCACAAGCAGATCTTTGTTACAAGACTCGTCTCTCCAAATAATCATTCCAAAAATACATTTATACTACCCATGAAAACATACTTTCCTTTGAAAATAGCAAATCAAAGCCTCAAGTAAAAAGAGAGATATTGAGAATGGAGCCTAAGGCCTCCCAACTTGCACACGTTTCATAAATCCTCCTTACCACTCGTGCTATTAGCATTCATGGAGATTAAAATGCAAAACACATTCATATAAACTGCTGTTTAATGTTTTCCAAAATAAAAAATATACGAATAATCTTATATATGCTCTCACCCTCTGCAATATGCATGTACAACAAAGTTAGTGTCTGGAGATAAGTTTTCCAGCAGTGTATTTTTGGAGGACCCACTTTGATTTTGAGGTGAAAATCAAAACCTCACACCTTGCTTCAAACTTCCAACTTCCAATGCCTTTGTTGATTTTGAGGCATATATTTAATTTCAGCAGTTTCGACACCATTTAGGCAATCACTTGCTTGCAAGTTTAAGACTGCCAACACACTCCCTGACAGATTTAAGACTTCCAATGACCCTTTTTTTATTTCAGTGTTCAGCTTTCAATGCATCTTTCAGGAAGATTTTCAATCACGCCCTTTGCATAATGCCTCTGGCAATTTTGCAGGCTTTTGTCAGATGCTTCAAGAAATAAAAATCAACAGCTTTTAATATACACGCCTAGCCACATGTTTAGTCTGTTTTCAAAGTATATCACCCTTAGTCTGATGTCCTTCCCACGCTTTTGAGCTCCAGGCAAGGTAAACTAATTTCCAACGCACTTTTTAAGGGAAACTTTCAATCATAGACTTCTGATGCCTGTGGTGAAGCATCTGAAGAAGTTTCCAACACCTTTCTTCTTACAGAGAATGACAATTGTAAAAATAAACTTCTGCTCATGGGCCTGGTATCATTAATTACTCTAATACCATTAATAGAAAATATGCAGGTTGAAGAACACAGAAATTACATTTTATTGAGACAAATATACAATAATTACGCCAAAGGCGTTTTTCTAAGTTATAGTAAGTGGACCGAACGAGCTCCTGCTGACACCTTCTGCCACATCCGTATCAACATCCAGCATCGGATGGCTGTGGCGTGGATTTGAAAATCAGATGGATTAAATTGTTTCACGTCAGGCTATTGTCTGTACATGCAGGCCCTCACCACCTGTACTAGAAAATACAGAAGGCAGATTCCGATAACTGATGCCTGTAATTTCTGTCAACACCCATTTAAATGGTGTGAATTTGCCAGCCAAGCATCCAAATCGCTAACACCTATCACCGCAATTTTCCAACATTGAAGTTCAAAATAAGTTCAAAACTTTATGATTTATTTATGGCTACTGTTTCTTCACGAATTCCACGTGTACAATTGGCACAAAATCAGCTGCTTCAACGTAGAGTAAGTGCATCATGTCTTAAATTAAGAAAACAAGGAATCTCTTTCACACTTGGACATTACACGGTACACTTTGATGGTAATTGTAATGAGTGGTCCCACTATAATGTATTGATGTTAATGTTGACCTATACTCCCAATATAGTAGAGTGTATCGTTTTTCATGATGACCTACACACCCAAATGCCTTTGGGAGAAAATTTTGAAAAACAAAATTCCTTAGGTTGGGTATTCTTTTTCAATTAAGAAAATGATGATTTGTGATGTCTTAAACTTGTTCAGCAAAGGATTTCATGTCACGCAAACACGTTCCGCTATCTACAAGGGATTGTGAAGGAGATTTTAACTGTGATCAGCCAGCCCACCTCAGTATAATAATGGGTGCCACTTAAAGACTGATTAGTGTTATCCTGTATTTGTCGGCCAGGTCAGTGGGGTAATCGCTATAACAACATAGCTAGGCCACGTGTTAAGACCTTTGTGATAACATTGCTAGCATTGGAAAATTCAACAAAAGAGCGGGTCGTTAAAACCTTGCCTGATATATATACACGTGACAATGCTTCACATTTAATGAGTGTTGAGAACCGATAATGACGAGGAGGCAGTGCCAGCTACACATCCACAAGGAAAGCTCTCGTGTATGCTATCTGCCATTGCTTGGGCAAGCATGGAGAATGGTGTAAGATAATGGTATATAAAGATGGCGCAAAACCACCCAATCGACCATGGTTTTTGGTTATCAAATTCAACTACTACACCAAATTGACTTGGGATGCCGAGTCCACTTCACATATCCTATCTCTAAAGGTGTTGGGCTGCCATCTCAGCACTGTCCAAACTCCCCAAACTCCCCAACGATATTCGAGAATTCTTTTTGGGCTGTTGAATTTTGAATACCCGTTTGTAATAACTTGTTCTCCTCCTCACACTCCTGTAAAGTGAATTCCTCGTATCTCCCTTACGCTTCACTTGGCTTCGTGCTCGCATCAAAGATTGTACTTTCACGGAGCTCGACTTGATCCCTCAAATTCAATTTGTATTGGATTTGCATTTGGTTTCATGATCAATAAGCATCCATCTTTGCATAGAGGGTCCTCCAAGATCGACATCGTTTTACATCAAGGACCCAATATTGAATATTGTGATTCAAACTTGCTTGCATCTAGCGGCTCCTTGCACCACTGAAAAGATCACTCGAGTTTGCATTTTCCCTTGACTAGCCCACTATTTTGCTTTGCATGCGGTAGTTGAACATTGTATTGGTCAACTCTCCAAATGACTAGATAATGCATGTTACACGTCCCCATGCATCAACATACGAGTTGGCATCTCTTCCAACTGCCCTAGACTGAAATCCATGCATTTAACAGATTCTGTGCATTCAAATTTTCGGCTCATCAAGAGACTATAATCTTCAAGCTGATCAACTGAACTATAATCATCAAATTGATCAACTGAATTATAATCTTCAAACTGAAACGTTCCCTATTTATAACCGTTGATGACATAGAGCATTCAAGGAGGGCCCATAAACACACACAAATAATATTTTTTTGTATTTCCAATGCTTGAAACATAAATCATGCTAATATGTGTTTCCAAATAGGAGTCTCAGTTATTGTGCATGACACGCATTGAGGAAATGGAAGGTTGAGATTTTGTGCTGGTGGTCATTAATGAACGACATCATTAGGACTATTGATGATGGAAACCCTAATCGTTGAAGAGAAACCCAAATCACAAATGTGCTTGAAATCGGTGACAGAAGGAACCCTAAACAAAATTTTTCTATATCTAACATATGTAGTATTTAGGATTCAAACATATGCAATTTTTCATATCTCCAGATTGTGGTGAAGGAGACTGTCCAATGCTACTAAATGGCCTATTCCTCCATACATGACACCAATGGGTGCCACTCAAAGACTGATTAGTGGTATCCTCTATTTGTTGATTGGTCGGGAAAGGTAATCGTTATAAGAGCAGTGGTAGGTAATGTGTTCAAACCTTGATGATAATTGTGTTGGCAATGATGGAATCAACCAAAGAGTGTCAGTCCTGAAAACCTTCTCTGATATAGATACACAAGACAATGCACCACATTTAATGGGTGTTAAGAACTTGGAATGTTGAGGAGGCATTGCCAACTACAAATTCACAAGAAAAACTCTTGCTCCTAGTATTTGATGTTTCTTGGGAAAGTGTGGAAAATGTTCCAAGATAATGGCCTTTAAAGGTGGGGAAAAAGCACCTAATCGACCGTGTTTTGTGGTTATCAAAATCAACTACTACATCGACTCAACTAGGGATGTCATGTCCACTCGAAAATGTTCGTATCTCCAAAGTGTCATGTAACATGCACAATCGAATTCCCCTTAAATTGACATGTGTTTTAACTACCCACAAATCGCAATGTCTAACATTGCAAGTGGAAACTAGTGACAATGGCAATATTGATCGACCAAGCCTTCCTTCCTGAGACATTTTTGTAGTACATTGCCTCAAGACACTGTGCACCGAACCCCCTTTCTCCTTATAATCATTGACATAAATGTCACGTGCTTCATATGTTCTTGGTCAAAATAAAGATGAGTTTTGCATAGGTTCCCCCCAACATTTCCCTCCTCGCGGAATTCTCCTCCCTTAAATCCTTTCTACATCGCTATGGAGCATTCCTCCTATAATGTTTTTCTCCCTCATATTTAACTTCTTCAACAGAACTCTTTCGGTATCTCCATTGCACTGTTCATGTGCGTTTGCTAGTATAATTGTTCGTAATGTTTAATACAAGTGCAAGTTTTATAATGCTTGCATGGGGTTCAAACACGGGCTTAACTGCCTATGTAACCATCCGTCACTAACTGCCTGTGTAACTAGGCTTAACTTCCTGTTCAACCACCGAGCTTAACTTCATTGTCACTACACTTGTTCACTCACCTACATGTTGCAGATGATTAGATCTATACATCTCAAGATCAAAAATAGGGGATCCAAGCATTAAAATCAATCGGGATCATTTGGGTCCAGTATTAGGGTCTAATTACTGCGTAGATGGTGTTGTTAATTTTGATAGCTTGGCGGAGGAAGGGGATAGACGCTGCTGCCATGGCCATCAACTAGTGGTTCATGATTGACATTGATTAGGGGAGATGGGCCCCTGTCTTGCCCTTCTTGTGCTGTCTGCCATGGATAAGTAGAAGCATAGAAGTCTTTTTCCATTTTTATGTAAGTTTTTTACCAAGCTTTTTTCATTAAGTTTTATGTGAAGTTATATGTTTGTCTTTTTGTGTTTTAGATTTATTGTAACGATTTTAATTTTAAACTTTACTTCTTATCATGTTTTTATGTTAATTTTAATGTTTTATTTGTTTACTTTTATTCTATATATGTAAATATATATATTAATATGTTTGTATGTTTATTTTTTATTTTCTTACTTTCATTTTTTTTGTTGGTAAGATTAGCTAGGGAGAGAACCCTAGCTCATTGTGGGATCACTAACTCACACCAGCTGTGGAACCATCCAAGGATGGAAGTTTAAGCTCTCTCGGTGAGCCCATAGATTAAACCACATTATCGTGGCACCCTATCAACAAGGAATCCATCACCAATGTAGTGGGCTGTCTTAACATGGAGCCGAGATTTGAACCTTGGACCTCTCAATTAACCGGAGACCCAAGAACCGTTACACCACTACCCGATGGATTGCTTACTTTCATTTATAATGTATAAAATATATTTACTTATTTTTTAATTTTTAATTTTATTTTTATAAACTATATTGTTATTATTATTCATTTTTTTGTATGTATTATGTTGAAGCATATATATATATATAGTATATATATATATATATATATATATATATATCTTTGATAAGTAAATGCTTTTAATCCGGAGCTATGAACCGGGGGGTTGTTGGAGCCCCACCCTTACATTGCCATATTCGACGGATTGCCAAAAAAAGGGAAATCTACACATAATTCAGTTACAGTTGCCACCCTGATACAAATATTACAAATAAGAACTAGACTATACATCAAAAAAGCCGAAGGAAAACATAACCTACTATTGGAACTTAGATTGGCAACACAATGACCTCCTCCTTAACTCGAACCTTGACGTCGATTGCAGCCTCTGCAATACTCTTGTGCTTGTTGTGGCGGCGCCCCATTTCCCCTACTTTTACTGCCTTCAGGAGCAAAATGTATGAAGATTTTCCTTTGACCACGAGCTGTGAGATTTTTGATGGAACAGGGCCAATCGGGGCAGCCAGTGAATCGAGATCCAGGGGTGGAATGAAAATAGGACCCAAATCCTTCATCTGACATTTCTTGTGGACGGTGACCGCAAAGTCCCAAAGTGCAGAGTTTTTCCTTTCCAGTTCGACCAAGCAGTCCTTATCAGCCATCTTGGGCTCCCCTGCTACTGCTGCTTGGAGAAAGGCCGATGGAATGCAGAATTTTGCGACTTCTTCCTCCAAACCCATTGCATGCTTCGGCCAAATGATATGGCGAACTATCAGGATGGCATCTTCCTTGTTCTTGCCAATGAGTAGCAGATCGGAGACGAATGCAAAGGTAATTTCGGCATTCACCCTAGCTCGGTCACTCCCTTGAATGAAACTGTCCCCCAAGATTCGCTCAACCGCGTTGCATACTAAACGAGAGCCGATACAGAAGAATTTGCTCAGGCGAGAGTGGAAAATTTTTCATAGAAGGCCATCTCACGGGATTCCCCCTTCAAGAATAGGCATGGAAAGGTTGGAGAAGACATGAAAACTTCGACGAACCATCGACCTAATGCACATAGAATTCGAAGGGAAGAAGGCATGAATGAAAAGAGAGGTGTCAAATTGCATATTTAAAAACAAGTTCCCACGAGCCAAGGCTTGTCAAGCCTATGTAACAATGAATTCGTAGTCTCCTGTAATGATGACGGCTAAGTCGGGCCACTTATCCACATCATTAGATGTGATTGTGTCCTGCGCTTGCATCACACCATAATTGGCCAAGTAATCAGCTACTGAGTTGGCTTCCCTAAACACGTGTCCTATGCTCCATGATTCCAACTTGCCAAGCCAAAAGAGAATGTTTGAGATGTGGAAGTCGAGTGCCCAGTGGAGAGCTTTACCATTTTTTACTGCTTGGACTATAGTTTGCGAGTCACTTTCTATGATAAGGTGGGAACTCGCGCATTTGACTGCCCTTTTTACCCCAAAAAGGAGGGCTTGGGCTTCTGCTAAATTGCATGTCCCATCTTGCAAATGGAACGAATCAGCACTAACCAACTCACCTTGCTCATTACAAAGAATGCACCCCGCCCCTGAAAGTCTAGGGCTCCCCTTTGAAGCCTTGCTAAAATTAACTTTGCGAAACACAAGGGGTGGATATAACTTTGGAAGATAAACACTTTTATTATACCAGAGCTATGAACCGGAGTGGTGGAGGAACACTTTTTCTAAGTGGGACATGAGGATGGGTTTGGGTCCTTAATGTTTGTCGAGCGATCCGCATTTAGAGCACCCCGCTATGTTCCACTTGGTCCATGTGGAGAAGTTCGACCCCTACCTCAAGGTGTCCCCATGGCCACTTATTGAAAGCCTCCAATGGACTCAATGGGAATGGAACTTGGGTTGATGATTACAAACTACTTGTAACTCACCAATAGCCCAAGACCTCGACTCCAAAAACTTTGGAAGGCAAACGCTTTTATTATACTAGAGCTATAAACTAGAGTGGTGGAGCACTTTCTCTAAGTGGGACATAAGGATGGGCTTGGGTCCTTAATGTCCCTTGAGCGATCACCCTGCTATGTTCCACTTGGTCCATATGGAGAAGTTAGACCCCTACCTGAAGGTGTCCGCATGGCCACTTATAGAAAGCGTCCAATGGACTCAATGGGAATGGAACTTGGGTTGATGATTACAAACTACTTGTAACTCACCAATAACCCAAGACCTTGACTCCATAACTTTGGATTGTAAGAACTTTTATTATACCTGAGCTATGAATTGGAGTGGTGGAGGAGCACTTTCTCTAAGTGGGACATGGGGGTGGGCTTGGGTCCTTAATGCCCGTCGAGCAATCTGCATTCAGAGCACCCCACCATGTTCCGCTTGGTTCATATGGAGAAGTTCAACCCCTACCTCAAGGTGTCCCCATGGTCACTTATTGAAAGCATCCAATAAACTCCCAATTAACCGTAGACCCAAGGACCGTTATACCACTACCCGATGGATTGCTTACTTTCATTTTTAATGTATAAAATATATTTACTTGTTTTTTAATTTTTTCATAAACAATATTTTTTTTATTGTTCATTTTTTTGTATGTACTATGGTGAAGCATATATTTTATTTTTTATTATTCAAATTCAATGGAGTTTTTTTTCCATAATGTCATCCACTGGGTGAACTTGAACTGAAGTTTATCATCGTCGAACTCAAATTCGAACTCGAACCTTGTGACTTAGCTTGTCCATATTAATATGAGGGAAGGGTTAACACCTCTTTTGTGACACCATTTCAAGATAAACAATACCCCCAATAACATAAAATTGTCGAACTACATAACTAAGCTAAGTTACTTATGCAAAATGCACCGATTACCCATTATGCCACCTACAAATACTTTTTGTTTTGAATTATGAAGAAAAACCTTTTTATGACAAGTGTGTCATTAGTTGGTTGACTTAAACTAGTTTTATAGTTTACCTTTATTTTGGGTTGAAGAACATTAGCTCGATAGGATGAGAAAGGAGTTGAATTGATTGAAGTTAGTTCGCTATTAGTCTATTAATAATAGGAATGACATATAAAGGTAAATGATTAGCATTAAATAGAGAAAATTATGTTAATATAAGAATAGCTTTAAAAACGGTGGCCTGACATTAGTGCATGGTATAATTTGGCCTTTGGATGTGAAAGCTAGTTCTTGGCATTTTCAAGCGACCTTTGTTATTTTTCTCAATTCGTCTTGTTATCTTTGTTTGAATACCATTCTAAAATTTGAAACTGAGATAGGTTTGTGCTCAAATTAAGAGGTATATTGTAACGTCCCTTTTTGGGTCTCACACGAAACTATGCAAAACTGAAGGTAAACAACACTTTTCAGATTTTTAGTTGGCTGTTGGTGACTAAAATACATATATAAAAACCCTTTACTGCCGCCAACAAATACCCTTCTACGACAGTGACCATTTTTGGGGTTTCGAACCCACTTTTGTGCCCTCAAAACCCTTGAAATCAGCGACCCTTAAGTCTCTAAAATTATTATATATTAGCAGCAATCATATCATGCAAGAAAACTGATTTTTATAAGCTTGGAAGTGAGAGATCTGATTTTTTATGATAAAACCCTCAACTGCAGAAATTAATTTAATATTCCAGAACTGTAACTAACTTGAGAGAGCTTTGAAAAATAGCAAAACACTTCCAAAATTAATAAAACTTCAGATCTTGGTCTCTAAAAATATAAAGAACATGATTCTAATCTCAAATCCACGAAATTGTTGCAAGAACACACCAAAGTCAAACTATTCCTCCAAGCTGGCCGCCCTACTTGGAACAACTAATATATATGCCAAATTACACCATAAAGCTGGTCGCTCCACTCTAGGAAGGCCAAATATGCGTTAATAGTCATAAATAGTGCAAAGATCTTCGATTAATGACCAATTGAGCTCCTTAGGGCAATTCACCTAGGGCTGGAAATGAAGGTTACAGCAGCAAAGAGATCCATCAAGGGGGTGGTGACTCCCGTGTTGAAGTCTTTCCTGGTCTTGGTGAAGGGTTTTGTGCTCACAAAAGCCTCTCCAAGGGTTTTTGTCATTAGGAGAGGGAGAAAGATGCTTCACAAGCAATCTTTCTGAAATAATAGAATTCACATATTCCTATCAACTGGCCAAACTACCTCCTTTTATAACCATAAGGGGTGCTGCATTCCAAATGATGGCCGACCCAATTAAAAATTACTTTTTAATTTTCTAAATTGTATTTGGAGCCTACATGTTCAAACTACTTTATTTTCTAATTAAATAAGTTCTTCTATTGGAGTGTTAGGCTTCCCAATAGGAATACATGATGATAATGAAAATATCTACTTGGATAATGAGGAAAATGTCATCCAAGTCTTCCCCTGCTTCCTTCCTTAAACTCACGGGGAAGAAAATGGGTTAAGGTTTTCAAATTCGCTAGTTTCCAAAAAGGGACATGACAGTCCCCCCTTCCCAAGATTGCTTGTCCCCAAGTAATTACAAGTACTCGGATCCCAACTAAAACTCAATTGCTCCTTTCATGTACTTGCACATGAAGCGAACTTATTAAAGAAAAAATGTGTCTCCTTCTTCATCCACTCTTGCCTTGTGGATATGATGACCAACTCCTCTTCTTTGCTTGCCAAGTACTCATAATTACCAGCCAAACATTGGTTGTTCCCAATTTCTCTCATGCTGTCCCAAACACCAATGTAAACTTGCTTTTCTCCTCCAAAAATCAAAATGAAGGTGGCTGGAATTCCACTTTTACTTGCATAAAATAGTACAAGTATATTAGTGTCTAGGGAATACAACTCCCAACTATTAAGATGTCTTTTTATGCTCCAAAACCTTGAGAAGAACAAACTGAAAATGCACCAAACAGCAGGCCTCCTCTGGTGGACAGTCCTATTGACCCTTGGGTCAAGATATTTGTCACCCCTCATTCCATTTGGTTCTTTCGTGGAACCATAGATCGGAAATTCAGAATTACAATCCTTATCTTGATGACCCAAACACATCAATTGCATGGCATAAAAATGATGCAAACAATCTCCCATATGAAGATGATCATATTGCTTGTGTTCCCCATAAGATTCATTTGATCTTTCCTTCATCCCGACACTCATAATGATAAAATCATCAATAATGCTGATCTTGAAATCAAAAGTTTCTCCTTTTACAAGCCTCACAAAAACACCCATATCCCATATACGGAAACTAACTTGAAATTGAATCAAAGATGTGCTTCTTACCTCATCATTCTTTGTAGTATGAGATGCATGATGATACCCATACAAAAGTGATATAGGAGCTGGAAATGATCCTATATTGATTGCCAACAATGCTATGAACTGAAAACCAACACTTCCCATGGCCGAATCTACCTGTATGCTTACAAATATGTCACTGTACAAGCTGGAAGTGCGTATGACAGCAGAGTTATGATCAACAATGAAATATTTTTTCCATGCTTACCATATTTCCATGTCAAACACCTTGTTGCCCTTGCAATGATGAATGAGGTGAGAAGGGACCAATGCCTAATGACTGTCCTCTTATTGATGGCAACAAATATATTGTAGGGAAAACTGAAATAGTTGATAACAAGAAGTTCAAAATCCCAAAAATAATTTTTTGCAACCTTCAAAGTCATACCTTCTACGAGGATAAGCAGCTGGAATATCTTCTTTGTGCATAGTGCATTCTTCAAGAAACATGGACCATCAATTTCCCCTATGTCTGAAATATGTACAACTGCAATCCAATCATGATTGCTCCTCTTTTTCCACCTTCTCTCCAATTCTCCCATGGATACATGGTTTAACAATCTATGGAAAGGATAATCAGAATATCCTTGATGCCCAAAACATACCATGATAGAATTGTTCGCCATACTGATTTTGAAATCAGCAATCCATCTTTTTGTAAGGTTCAACACAACACTTATGTGAAAACAATCTTGAGATTGAATCCAAACATCCATGCGCTCTTTGCCACAAGAGGTACTTCTTACCTCACCATCCCATGACATATGATGCCTTGGGTTGCTTACAACAATCTTGTCACTTAGAGATTCCAAGTGAGGTGCAACACTCTTGTAGGGAACATCTTTGGGCTCCTCTCCAAAGCTGAAAATGTCTTTAACTTGCTTGTTATTGACTACTATTAGGAACAGTCCAACAAGCTGGATATTATTAATTTCACCTCCCAATTTTTGTAAACCAAGCTCTTTCTCTTCCCACTTGGCACCCTTCGTCTTCACAAAGTGGTTACAGTATCCTTTATGATGACCAAAATATTGCAAAGACATAGCATGAAGGTGATGTAGCAAATCCTTGAAGATGATGAAATTGCTTACCATAGGTTGCTGTCATGCAATTTCCAGATAATTGAAAGTGATTATACGCACCTGGAAAAGCACTCTCTTCATATGTGTGGCTTCCAACAAGGTCACCCAAAGGTCTTGGCCCATTGACCCTTCGCAATTTTGATTTGTCTCCATTCTTAGCATAATGGAGACTACCCATTTGTCGTGATTTACTATGGAGCATCAAACTTGCCCCAAGGTCTTCTTTTTCCACAAATGCCTATGAATGTGAATCTAATGGCATGATAGAAAACAAGAAATCTGAATTACCCTCATACCTTTAGTGGTTTTCATGAGAAAGTTTTGTAGCCTTCTCCTTGCCCTTTGACAATTGAGCTTCTTCAACACCTTAGAAATCTGATTTTTCTTCAAGTCCTTGCGTCTTCGTGGTAGTGTTGGGGGTTTTTAGGACTCCCAAGGGCTGCTCCATCTTGGTAACCAACCATTGCGATATATCTACTTCCTTCTTTGGCATTAGAAGAATGGCCATCCTCTCCATCATGTAGCTGATCTGCCACATGCTCTTTGATTTGTTTCTTCATGAGGGAAGGGTTTTTCCATTCTAGTGTTGAGTCTTTTCTATCCTAGCTCTTTGGTGTGGTTTGGTTCTTTATGTCAATGCCCACTCTCTTGTTCTTTAATTCCACGAATTCCTCAAAGGAAAGGGCATCACACATCCCTTTCAGAAGGGCTTGGCACTCTTCTATCAATTTGTCAACCCTTGAAACCCTTTTCTCCTTGAGTGAACCACCAATTTGCATATTTTGGATGGCTAGGGTAAGCCTTTCTAGTGCCTCAACTATCTCTTCTTGTGTTCTCATGATCCTTTCTAACTTGTTTTCCATGCTTCATAGGCTGAGAGGATGATGCTCTAATACCACTGTAATGTCCCTTTTTTGGGGACTCATAGTAAACTATGCAAAACTGAAGATAAACAACACTTTTCAGATTTTTAGTAGGTTGTTAGTCACTGAAATAAATTTATAAAAACCCTTAACTGCTGCGAGCAAACACCCTTCTAGGGCAATGACCCTTTTTGGAGTTTCAAACCCACTTTTGTGCCCTCAAATCCCCTAAAATCAGCTACCATTAAGTCTCTAAAATTATTATATATTACCAACAATCATATCATGCAAGAAAACTGATTCTTATTATATATTACCAACAATCATATCCTGCAAGAAAGCTGATTTTAATAAGCTTGGAAAGGAGAGATCTGTTTTAATGATAAAACCCTTAATTGCAGAAATTAATTTAATATTCTAGAACTGTAACTGACTTGAGAGAGCTTGGAAAAATAGCAAAACACTTCCAAAATTAAAAAAACTTTAGATCTTGGCCTCTAAAAATATGAAGAACATGATTCAAATCTCAAATCCATGAAATTTTTGCAAGAACACACCAAACTATTCCTCTAAGCTGGTCGCCCTACTTGGAACATCCAATACATATGCCAAATTGCACCATAAAGCTGGTAGCTCCACTCTAGGAAGGCCAAATATGCATTAACAATCATAAGTAGTGCAAAGATCTTCAATTAATGACCAATTGAGCTCCTTATGGCAATTCGCCTATGGCCGGGAATGAAAATTACAGCAACAAAGAGATTCGTCAAGGGGGTGGCGACTCCCATGTTGAAGTCTTTCGTGGTCTTGGTGAAGGTTTTTGTCCTCACACAAGGCTCTCTTAAGGGTTTTCATCCTTAGGAGAGGGAGAGAGATGCTTCACAAGCAATCTTTCTGAAATAATAGAATTCACATATCCCTATCAAAATGGCCAAACAACCTCTTTTTATAATCATAAGGGGTGCTACATTTCAAATGATGGTTGACCCAAATAAAAAGTACTTTTTAGCTATCTAATTTGTATTTGGAGCCTACATGCTAAAAGTATTTTAATTTCTAATTAAATAAGTTCTTCTATTGAAGTGCTAGGCTTCCCAATAGGAATACATGATGATTATAAAAATATCGTCTTAGATAATGACAAAAATGTTATCCAAGTCATCCCCTTGTTTCCTTAAACCCATGGGGAAGAAAATGGGTTAAGGTCTTCAAATTCATGAGTCTCCAAAAAGGGACATGACATATATATTTTTAGCTTATGACTCAATCTTGCGATTCTCTTGAATGCATTTTCAAGGATAACATATAATTAGGATCCTTTTGATATATGTTGCTGCATAATTCTTGTGGAACCCTGTTACTTAATAGTCTTTTATAATATTGCCATGATACCACGTAGATTTTTTTCTTCATTTTCATGTCAAACTGCAACTGCAAAAATTGTTGTATAACTTTGATATCATGGCTACACTAGTCAAATAATGATAAGTGGCATTCAGTTGAAACATGCTTGTACTATATTGCAAAACATTGTTTTTAGGTCTTAAAACTAAGATCCTTGGTAAAGTAATGTATGTTTATACATGCCTATGTTAAATAAGTTCATCAACTGTTTGTTTTTTTTATAGCAAACAATTTTATTTTCTAAAACAAAGTCCGTTCTTTTTGACTGACAATGATGTTTATGTTAGGTTGGGCGTCATTGTCTTTGCAAGTACATTTTACCACAAAATGCGCTTAATGTTCCAAACATACCCATTTCACATTTCAATCAACATACAAAGGGCAATGGTGAACAAGTGTATGAGAACAAATTTGATATAGTTGGATTGTCTGATGCAGTTCGAGGTCGGATAAACTTGATAACAAGTGCAGGACAGGTACTATGAGATAATTGTAAAAGAAGTTGGAGAATGATATATTTTCATCTATTAATCTGCTGTTGCAAACATACATGCGTATGCACACACTGTGAGTGTAGGGACATGCACATGCATTTATGCATGCCTATGTACAGAACGTGTGTGTTTTGGTGCTTGTTAAAATTGCTATTAGTCAAGATCAAAACGAGACATAACGAGTTCTTGAAAGATTTCACACTCATGCATT
Source organism: Taxus chinensis (assembly GCA_019776745.2). Taxonomy (NCBI): domain Eukaryota; kingdom Viridiplantae; phylum Streptophyta; class Pinopsida; order Cupressales; family Taxaceae; genus Taxus; species Taxus chinensis. The sequence continues at coordinate 169,029,506 of CM034151.1, forward strand.
TTTTTTCTGTCGACATCTTATGTTTTAAAGATTTAAAGTTTAATGTTAGAAGACGAGTTTTAATGGTGTTTTCTTATTCTTCTTTTATATTTGTAAATCTCATACTGATTAGTTATCATTTTCTGATAATAATGGTAAACATTTAGTTTGTTAAAAATTATAAAATGATAGGTCTGGAATTTAAAGGTTGCTCAATCATTGTAGTACAATTTGGATTTGTTGATGTCTTGTCTTTTGTAACTTGGATTTATGTCTTTGATTGTGCTGATAAAACATAAAATTACCAACACTTCCATTTGTTGGTTTTTTAAATAAAAGAAATGCAAATGCGTCTTATATTAGATCAGTTAACAAAAGGATTACATCAATCTAACAATAGCCATACATCTAGGCCTGTGCCCCTGAGAGGCATTGACTCAACATCCATATGGAAGCACTTGATTTTAGCTGGACAAGAAAAGCCGATTTCTGTATGAAAAGCTTCGAGAGGGGAAGGACACTCTCAAAAAATAGCCTTTACACTTTATTGTTAACTGAATTGTGTGCCATGAAAATTTACAGCTATGCTTGATTATCCAAGTCTCCCAAGGAGAGGTCTGCTCAAAGATAGGGCAGCATTGAGTAGATACTAAATTCAGCTTGATATCAAATCCAATTTAACTTAGTAGGAGATCTCAGACAACGTGAATGGAGGTTTCCTCTCTACAAAAAGCCTGCATAAAGAACCTGTAATGCCATATTTGGGAAGCGTTGTCTTAATTGTCTAACCTTGGTGGAGCGCCATCCACCCCAAAAGTTTTTGCTTTACAAATAGTCTGATACTGCCTAGCTGAACCTGCTCAAGGTCCCTTCACCATTGTTTTTCTATTTAAGAAATGAAATGAATGAAATTGTATCAATGCCCATGAGTGCTTAAATTGAGTATTCTTAAAATTTCATAAACCTCATTTTAACATTCTTTAGTTCTCCATTTTAAATCAAGTGTCGTATACAATTAATCGTTGATGCTTTTATTGTCACTAGAATAAAATAGAAAAGGAAGACAGTGGATACTGGGTACATATTTTAAAATCAGAACGCAAAAAGAAAGAAACCTTTGTCAAGTCCTCCTTAGTAGTAGTATTATCAACAGTACCAATAATCACAACACAATCACCAAGGATGTCCCTGAGAATGCCTTGTAAATGGTTGCTCAGAATACTATATTTGGTTGAGCAACACTCAATGGCAAAGGAGTGCATCCCCAAGAAATAAAAGCAAAAATCCCCATGGCATTAAAGATTGAGGAATTGTCGGTGGAAGAAAAATAGCTGCTGATTTATGACAAATTCAAATTTCATGCCAGATGTACAGGTTTCCAGGTTTCTGTAGAGCTCTCAAGCATGGTAGAGAATTCTTTGTATGTTATTTGCATTAGAATGCCAAAAGCATCGACAATTAAAAATTAATTGAAAAAGATGGTTCTCTTAAAATGCCCTATGTATAGAATAAAGGGCCCTAATGAGAGTAATTGATTGAGTTAATTCACCTCCATGAACTTGTCTGATTGCTTATGATGGAAAAAAGAGGAGATACTTCCTAATATTGGATCATGTCTTTGTCAAGAAGGTAGGGATTCACTTTTGAATTGCAATATTTTTTAATAAGGCTATTAGCTTACTCACCTATTTTCCCAAGAAGCTTTATCACCCTTTTAAAGATATTTTGTCCTGTTTCACGTCAAATCCCGAGGCATTAAGCATAAAGTGGGGCAGGTCACAATCATCTTTATTGCATATAACTGCATTTATCGCCTAATGTTGCCTTTTAACTTGGGCTTCCCCTATAACATTTGAATGATTGATAGTTATTGACTACTCTATGAATGTGCACCTCTAAGACATTGGACACATCCTAAAAAGTCACTGTTGCATATCCCACGTGTCCAACACGTGACGCGTTAGGACACGTGTCCTAAAACAGGACACGCATCAAACATGTTTCTGACACACACCCTAGACGTGTCCCGACGTGTCGGACATGTACGTGCAAAAAAGAAATTGTGGTGGGGGGGTTTAAAAGCATTTTTTCACTTCATATTTGTCACTGTGTAACATTGTGCAGGTGAAGGATAAAAACCATATTTGGAAGGGATTTGGAGAGATTTGAAGGCATTCTAGCAAATCAGATTTGTCATTTCTCCAACAGCAGTGTTTTGCTTCATTCATACCACATAAATCATGGCTCAATCATCCAAGGAAGCTGGTAAAGGTCAAAGGAAAGGCAATGATATCAGAGTTGGTGGTGCCCGCCCCTCCAAGTTTATCCATCTCCATCAGTAGTTTATCTGCTGCAAGTGTAGCTGAAAATGCTGCAAATGAACTTGCTGTAGCTAAACAACAAGCTCAAGATAAAAAATATCTGATGTGGAAATATGTCACAAAAAATCAAGGGCCCAAGGCAAAGGTTGTTGGGGGAGGAAATGTTGTTTGGACATGTAATTACTACCATGTCAAATACAAGAGCACCTATGACTGAGTTCGGGGCCATTTGTTGGGCCTTAAGTGTGGAATTGAAGTATGTAAATTGGTGATTGCTGCCCAATGAAATATGATGTCAAGAGAGGATAATATTTGTAATGCCTCCTTGTTGCAAATCTATTTGTGTACCCATACCGGCCCTTGTTGCCTTTGAGAGTCATTGCGTCTGATGCATGATGCCTTGTCAGTAAGAGAATTACTTATCATCATGGAACATCTGAATTCAAGTTAAAGACCTTAAAGATTTGTCTCTAGGAGTATTTAATAGAGGTGTAGATTATCATATTGGAGACATTACTCTTGATGTTGGGATTAGCATGGATGTAGGCGATATTTTGTACTATATTGTGTTGAGTTTGTTAAACAACGTATGTCACTTAACCAATTGTGGAATTAAGTTAGAAGTGTTTATCCTCCTAGTTCGACCAAACCTATGAATGTATTGTCTTTTGCACATAAGAGGTACGATACCCTCTTGCATTGGTTACACTAATATTAATGACCATAATAATAAATTAAGCTCCATAACACTTTGTTAATTAAACAAGGATTTGTTGACTACTGGTTCCAAAGGAGACATCCACATTGAATATTGGACATTATATTTTATTGTATTCTTTTCTTGAAGCCACATTAAATATTGTGAATCATATTTATTTTTATTCTTTCTTGAAGCATGAAGTTAGTTTTATGGCAGATTTAGTGCCTTAAATAAGGGATTCTTTACCCAATTCCCAAACCTTTTCTTTGCTTGTGAACCACTCCCCTTCCACCATTTAAAATTAGAGTTTGGGTGGACAACTAGACATTGGGAAAATCAATTAAAAACAAAAATAATAAAACTTAATAATCTCCTTCCAACATTGCCTCACATTGAAATTGAAGCTTTTGTTTTTTGTTGTTTGGCATTCCCACAAAGGGCTTGGCGTGGGAATGGAGGGCACAACGGTAGGTGAGGAGGGTGTGGGGAGCTACATAGGGCATCTTGCCTTGTCATTTGGTCAAACACTACCCCTACAACCACCAAACCTCTGTTCTAGTTTGGCTGGCAATGGCTTTGGCATCAGACGAGGGGTGCTAGAAATAGGATTTGTCTCCCTCTCCCATGCTTGAACTCTGCTACAGGACCAAACATTTTTCAAACCTTCTTTTCCTTAATGTAATTATAGCATTACCAATAAGATTGTGTTGAAAAACCTCTTATTTGCATGCCCAGGGCGTTTTTGCTTTCCGTGGTGTTTTTTAATGTGTCTAAAAGTATTTTTTTTTTGAAGAATCTCTTTATTGCATACCTGAGGCGTTTTTCCATGCCCATGGTGTTTTTAAGTATTTGAAATTATTTATTTTGCTTTAAAAATGTCTGATTTGCAGACCTGGGGTGTTTTTGCTTGCCACGGTGTTTTTAAGTGTCTGAAATTATTTACTTTTTTTTGAAAATGTCTGATTTGATTGTGTTTTTAAGTGTATGAAATTATTTATTTTCCTTTGAAAATGTCTAATTTGCAGACCTGGGGCATTTCTGCTTGCCCATGGTGTTTTTAAGTGTCAGAAATTATAAATTTTGCTTTGAAAATGTCTGATTTGCAGACCTGGGGCGTTTTTTGCATGCACATGGTGTTTTGTGTGTCTAAAATTGTTTAGTTTGTTTTGAAAATGTCTGATTTGCAGACCTGAGGCATTTTTGCATTCCCAAGTGTTTGAATTTATTTATTTTGCTTTGAAAATGTCTCATTTGCAGACCTGAGACGTTTTTGCTTTCCCATGGTGTTTTTAACTGTCAGAATTTTTTTATTTGGCTTGTAAAATGTCTGATTTGCAGACCTGGAGCATTTTAGCTTGCCCATGGTGTTTTTAAATGTCTAAAATTATTTATTTTGCATTGAAAATGTTTGAATCGCAGACTCAGGGCGTTCTTGCTTGCCCATAGTGTTTTAAAATGTCTGAAAGTATTTATTTCCCTTGGAAAATCTCTGATTTGCAGACCTGGAGCGTTTTTGCTTGCCCACAATGTTTTTAAATGCCTGCAAGTCTGTATTTTGCTTGGAAAATGTCTGATTTGTAGACTTTTGACATTTTTGTTTGCCCATGGTATTTTTAGATACCTAAAAGTATTTATTCTTGCTTAAAAATTTCAGATTCGCATAGCTGGGACGCTTTAGCTTGCATATGGTCCATTTAGTTGATTGTAACATTGCTATTTTGTGCTAATGTATGATGGTATTAATGGTGGATTGTTTGATAAAATGCATTTTTTTAATTTCTGATATTATAAGCTGGTTTGAAACACATTATTTTTCTGACATTACAAAATAGTTTTGAGATTCGGATTTGCTTACTTTAAAAGATCTACCAATTTAATATATGAGACGGTTGATGAAGGAATGCGAGTTTTTAAATCGGGTATGGCTTGATTAAGTCTTTTTCGTGTATATAGTTTTGATGGCCTTCAGGATAAGGTAGTATGTGAATGAGGCATTGTACTTTAACGTTAAAAAGATGTGGCGTATTTCAATTATCCTGCAATTATAAGTTCTTCTATCATTGAATGCTTCCCGTTAAGATCAAGGCAACCTGTTCTTAGTTCTATGTTGATACTCTTGATCTTGTTATGTTGATGTCAATGTATTGATTGGGTGAACCTAAACATATGATACAGACATTTGGTTGACCCCATGAGCTTTTCTTAATGCTAGTATTGTATTTTTTTTTAATTGATAAACACTTTTGACCGGAGCTTAGAACCGGGGGCTGAATGCGGTCCCACCCTTACATGAAAGGAAAGACAAATGATGGGGACAGTCACCCAAAGCAAAATACATCGATTACAAAGGAGTGGGAATTTCACTCAGAAAAACAAAAAAACTACGACAACAAAACAGAGGCGAGATGAACATATAGCTTCATAGCAGCAAAAGGAGAGGGAACAAAAAAGATTAAGCTCGAAGGACCTTAGTCGTCAGATATTTCCACAATGTTAACCGACACGGAATTTGCAACCACTAGCTTTTTCATACTGAGCTTGCCAGAGGTGCCAAGTTTGGCGATTTTCGCCAAGAAGGTGAAGGAGGAACTAGCATGTAACCGGAGCCATTGAAACCAATTAGGAGGAGGTTCGATAGGCTCAGCCAAAGAAGTGATATTGAGTGATGGCACGCGAGAAGGACCCGCTCCTTTGGATCTACAAATGGAGTGAATCGAAACTGTGAATTGCAACAGAAGATTATTGCGGCGCTCCAATTCCATTAAGAAACCACTATCAACCCGCCTAGATGAGTCCGGACCAACGACAGAGGAATAGAGAGAAGGGACACCTGGTGCATGGTCTCTGTACGATGGAAAAGTGACAAGCGAGCATGGGAATCTACAAGTAACTCTTCCTCGCACCTGACCTCCCGAGGTTGGGCCGAGACAACAGGTGGGGATGGAATATACATGGGGTACAGACAAACTAGTTAGGCAATCTTATGTCTTCGACGCACACTAATGGAACCTGCGAATCTAAGGCAAAGAAGACCCTTCTAACCTGAACTGGTGTGATAGATCGGTTGGCGAGGATGACCGCTTGAAGGCTCCAATCAATATCGAGCTCTGGCGTGATTTGATCTATGGGTTGTGGGATACGTGGAAAATCACTTGGGATTGTTTCGTGTATGTCTCCAGATAGGGTCATAAGATGGAAGGCGGATGTATGGTGGATTCTATGGATGATTCTCTGGTCTAGTCCAGAAATCTTTAGCTAGATTAGCTGTTATGTCTAGTGAGGATAATTGTGCGATAATGGTTGGTGGAAGTGGAGAGGATCTAAATACTAATGTGCGTAAACCAGCATCAACGTCTGATTGGCCTGTGGGTTCGTTGGGTTGTGGGATCTGTAGATCACAACCGTAGATTCGTGGTTGTTGTGGACTTCCTATGGTCATGTGAATAATCAATCTCTAATCCCTGATATCCAGTAGTCGTATGCCTTTTTGGCCTCTATATTCAGAACTAAAAGTTGTGAGATCTTCTTAGAGTACCTTACAGGCGTTCTGGCAACTTGAATTCTTAAGCTAGTGTCTATGTCGATAAGGATATCCCCTGCGTCTGGCTGTGGGACCAAAGGATCACAACCGAACGTTTGCTCTCTTTCAAGCCCTTCTACAGTCATGCGAATATCTATTTAGGGCAATTTGTAGTTTGGTTGGTGTGTCCAAAACACATGTGCTTGGTCGTCTTCTATGTTTAATCCTCTTAACTGTGCGCTGATTTCTTGTAGGTCTGTTGTTGTATCGGAAGACTTGGATTCTAAGATTCTGATCTATATCAGTTATTGCTGTAACAAGATTGGGTTGAGGCACGTTTGGCTCGAATACGTATTCTCTGGGCTCCCTAGGTCCCGTGATTGTCATACGAAAGAAACAATATAAATCTAACTAAGTTATAGTAAACTAATTATACGAAGTATATCCACATCATATATATATATATATATATATATATATATATATATATATATATATATATATTCCCTGTTTTTGTATTTTCGATAAACAATGGAACGAAATTGAAAGAACAATTATTTAAAATATCTAGAATTTTGACAACTAAACTAATAACGAAATTAAAACAAACAAGGCAGCCGAGTATAGCTACTTGCCTATGGCAGTTGTAAATCTATTCTAAATAACGAAATAACTGATCTAATCTATTTGAAAGACTCTCGATCCTACCTCAGAAGTGAGGAATGAATCATAGTTTCTTAGAAACTATCAATCCCTACAGCTTCCCCGGCAATATCGAAAGTGAGACTAACTGAAATGAAATGATTCATTATTCTATTTGATATATTTTAACTAGAACTTTGAAAGCTTGAACTTGGATTTTGCAGAACAGTGGCAAATCCGATTGTGTGTGGCTTTGTCCCCTCAGTGTGGTCTCCTCGTTCCTTCTTGCTCACGTGAATCCAGAAAAACGTGTAATGTTAGCATCAACAAATGTAGGTATTGGAACAATGGCAGCTTTGGATGTAAACTAAATACAATGCGAGTAGGAGAGGGATAGCGCAAGAGAACAGAGCTTGGCTTATGCAATTCCTAGCGGGATTTATTGCGAGTCATACAACACAAAACGTCCAGAACCAGAAACTATCCTTTTTGACGAACAAAACCTGCAACTCTAATGGCTTTAGACCTGAAAATAAAACTATCCTACCTCAATTGATTGTATGAAACAGTAATAGCACTAGCACAAGAAGATTATGTGGCTTCTAAATAGCAAAACAACACTAACTATGCATGCAACAAATGAAAACTATGAATTCCTAAGAACTGAAAGACTAAACTATTGAAATGAGAGGATGAGAGGCAATTTTTTGAGGGGCTATTTGCTTGAAAACCAACCAGCTATTTATAGAATTCCCATTTACCCAAAGGTGAAAACCAAATTGAACTCTTTTACAATAAACAATGGAGAAACACTATTTCAGGGAATTTAAAATCATAAATACAAGCAAATGCGGTGAAAAAAGCTGGTAAACGTTGAAATTTTATGCGACTCGCATTAAAAAGAACATTCTGGAAAATGCGTGAAGGACTGCCACCCTGAGGAGGGCGGCGGTTTCGTTACTGAAGACCAAAACGCAAAGGAAAAGAGGGGAGAAAGAGCAAAACAAAGCACGTAGAGGCTAAAAGGGGCATGCAGGATGTTAATGCACACTTGGAGAGCTTTTCCGAATCCCAAACACCTTGCGAGGAGACCTGTATCATCATTGGGGCACGTGTGACATCGTTCCGGCAGCGTAGTACCTGTATCTTTTTGTTGTTTCTTTATTGTGTTGGTCGTGGTTCCTAGGGTCCTTTTATCCTGGCACTTTCTATTGTAATTGGGTCTATTCTTGATTCCCATTGACTTACTTTTGGCTATTCATGGACATTATTATAATTTCTTTCTTTCTTTGTTTCTTTCTAACCTTGGCTTTTTACTGTTATCTGTATTTACTATTTTTCTTTAAAGAAGCAAACTCTGCTTTCTTAGCACTCAACTAAATGCTTTCCCCTACAATATCTTGAGATTTTCAATATCTGGGTAGCAAGTTTCTTTAACATCAACGGTGAAACCTGATAGGGTGTTATTCAGAGTATTTGTAGTTTCCAGAATATCATCACCGAGTAGCTGAACACTGTTTTGAGTACCTGAAACTCTCTGCATGAGGATTTCTACTAACCATTTCTCGAGAGATTGGACCACTACTTTCTCCTCCCCTGAAATTTGTCTTGTGGCGTTATGTTTACACAACTTCTGATTGTTGAGACTATCAAGGTCAAAAACTCCATCTCTTCTAGGGTTTTCAAAACTGCTAAGATTATCATTTTGAGGCTTTTTTCAGCTATTATTTTTTTCTTTTTGCTATTATACATGTCCAACCAACCAGGGAATCTTTTTTTATGCCCTAATTTTTTTGCACAGACACTTAATCCTAAAAATTTGTGGTAAACATACTTGCTTTTGACTTTAAACTTCAAAAGACATATTATCAAAGATATTAAAACCCTAGCTTTCATGTGAGGAAGAGGGGCATATTTATTATCAATATTTAAAACATCCCCTATAGGGCTAAGCATTTGTGGCAGAAGACTCCACAATTTCACATCTACTTTGCACACCTCAATCCATCTAGGTTGCTTCATCAATCAACTTATCAGCTTATATATAAGCTTTCCAGGGAATGGCTTCAAAAAATTGATTGCCCACAATACCAAAATCCCTTTTCTTAAATCATCTGTGACATGCTTTTTGTTTTGAAAGTAATAAAACAAACTATTTTCAGTGTTCAACAGAACATATGCACAACATCATTATTGAGCCAAATATTCTTTATCCAGTTTTCAAGACTTCCTAGACAACATTTTCTGTAACCAGAGAAATAAGATCAAGTTCTTTTTTAGGGCTACCTCTTCTCTTTCTATTCTTTTGAACATTTTAGAATTATGAGTGAGGAACAGAGCTGAACGTGAGGTTGTTTGCTCCTCGTTCTTGGTTGTCCTCACTTCCTGTTGCTGTTCAAAGACAAAGGCGGCGGCATCATTTTCTTGCACGTCACTCTTTACTGATTTCACTAAGGATTTGGGCGCTGCTCTCTGTCTGCTCGTTCCTCCTTTAGAACCCAAACTTCTTCTCTCCGTTCGCTTCTTGTAACAACATGTAATCCTTTTCTTCAATTTCTTCAACTCCATTCAAAGCGATAACTTTATCTGCATTTTCAACTGCATTGAATGCAAGATAAGATGCTTCTTCTTTAAAACTCCCTTCTTGTTCATTAGAATCACTACCGCTCACACTACCTCTGCATATTCTTCCTTATTGAATACGCCCTTCCACCATGAAAGTGTTGCACAAGCTTTTGTGTGTGCAAGAACAAAACTACAGAAAATTTGAACTGAAAAAAACACATCCACGCAAAAACAAAAACATTTGGTATGGAGAAACATCCTTGCAGCAGAAAATTCCATGGAGAAATTTTGGAACTGCTATTATAGCTTCTAGAACACTTTATGCCAACTGCATGAAATATGTTATCTTTGGAACACTAATACTTTGATTCCTTATTTCCAAATAATGGCTATAATGATATCCCCTATTTCCTAATTGATCTCTTACATCCTTCACAGTTGTAAGGAATATTTTCTGCCATATTTTAAAGAGTTTTTGATCCCTAGTTTTTAATATTTGGGTTGTTGATCCGTCTTGAGTTTGTGGAAACCCATCATACAAGTCACATAATGCGTTCTTTGGGAGTCATACTTATGATGTTTGGGGTGTCTTTCTTCTTGAGCCAAGTAATTTGCAATGTGGAATGCCACCTACTGCTGTGATGTGAAAATTGGAAATGATGGTTTCAAGTTGAAAACCAGAAACGACAATTTGAAGGTGATCCACTAGGTTGAAAACTGGTAACAGTGGTTTAAAGAAGTGTCAAGTGGAAAACCGCTTTTGGATTTGACAAAGGCATCTCGATGTTAACAATCAGAAATTTGGTTCTGTGAAGAAAATCATTACACTAGTGAGTAGAAGCTTTTGTTGTTGGAGCACATAATATATCATCCATTGCAAGAATGTTTTACGGAATTTCAAATCATGAATCTGAAATACAAGAATGAGGATTCGTGAATAGCATATTGGATAATTTATGGGGTATATTACAAAACAAAAATGGACATCTTAGGTTAAGCTCGTTTAGAGAAGTGTCTAGAAAATGATAATAAATCATACATTAATTTCTACTTCAAGATGGGCGTCTTAGGTCAAGCTTGTTAAGATAAGTGTCTACAAAATGATAAAAAATAATACATTAATTTGAACCTCAAGATGGCCCTCTTCTAATGTTTTTAAAATTAATTATTTCATAGTGGGATGTATTTATAATTGATTGATTACTCAATTAATTCACTCCCCATTTATTTATTAATTAATATATGTATCAAGCTTTCTTCAAAAGATTGGAATGTCTTGATTTAGAAGACGAGGCATGCAATTAATTGATGCTATGCTTAACCGTAAACTGGTGTCCTGGAGAATCGTGCATTCTGTGAAAAAGCCTTTGCATGTGAATTGCAAATTATAAACCAAGCCCTGCCTTCTATTTAAGTAAAAATTGAGTCAAAGTAAAGTTTGATGGTGTGGAACATGCACTTTATCAAAATCATCTCGAACTTCTTAAAAGAAAGATGAATTGAACCCTAACTAAAAGATAATGTGGAGGTGGGAGTGAAGTTGTGTTCAAAGTTTTTTGAAAAATAGCTCCCCACCGCTGCCTCCTGCTCTAAGAGAATAGAATTTCATTCCACCTTCCGCTCAAAAGGTTCAAGTCGAGTGGTAAGTTGATGTTTATGCAAATTCCAAAGGATCAAAATCATCTCCGCCCTTGCTGAAAGTTGAAAATGTATTAACATACCTGCATACAATTTGATGCCCTGAAAAGAATCCACTGCTAATGAATAACCCCTGAATTAGGTGAGGTGTTGGTTGATAATTGGTTGTTGGCATTGATAGTTGAATCTTGTCCTGCACTGTTCGAAGTAAATAATGCGTTTGCAAAGGATTGAAAACACAAATAGGAAGGAGGAGACGTCTCTTTCAATGAACATAGTAAAAGGCCATTCTGCTTTCTTGTCAGGAAATTTATGGTCATAAGTAGGACCTCAAGCCTTGGAGAAGACCTTACCGGCAAAGTAAATTTGAAAAACTCACGAATGCCATGAGCAGAAGTTGCACCCATGGCCCAACTACGGCTTCAAAAATCATGAAGGAAAGATGCAGATGGAGGCCCGAATCACGTTTCTGCAATTCATGCTTAAAAGAAACCAACAAATGCATGGCAAATTTGCAGACAAAGAGAATATGAATTTGTAGAGAGATATAGTGCAGCATAACTTGGCCAGGGAATAAAACATCTTTATTGTTTACAACTTTACAAGCTAAAAATGTTATTCCATGCCCTGATTGCCCAGCAAAAGAAAAATAGAAAAGGATGAAAGGAAGTTTTATTGTTGCTCCGAGAGTGTTTGACGTCCCAGCTGCAATCACACCACTGCTGCATACATATTCTTTCAGCAGGATTAATTTATATTAAAACTTGTCTAGAAGCTTTAATAGTGTCCACAATCTGAATAAAGCGTTTGGAGGTACTGTCACAATTTATCTTTCCCTCAGGCGTTGCAAAGAGCCTGACATTTATGCTTTTGCAGTAGGATGAGAGATATTATGATGCATGTGCAGTCCCATTCACGTAGTTCATGAAAGCTTCAGCAAGTAAGGTGTTCGATGAGAAAGGAAAGAGGAAGATACGTAGAAAGATTACACAGAAAGATAATAGTTTGAACATTGAAAGAGTAATGACTGATGCCCATCACCATCTCAAATGTGGGAAAATTGAACAAAGTTGAGTGCAGCGTGAAGATTCCTAAAAGAAACAATCCATTGTCACACCACAACAAAGCTCATCTCCAAGACTTGTGAAAAGCTGATGTTTGTGCGATGTGTGCAGGTTTTGCCAGCATTGAAAAAACATTTGTTTCTCGGGCATCCCAACTTGTGCATTCCTGGTGAAATCAATCTTTCTTGGTCAAGAATGAGGTACCTTTCAAGGCATTGATATATTTCACAATGGAATGCGATTCCATTGTGGAAGAGTCGCAGACTGTCATGGCCATAGAAATCTGTTAAGTCTTTTGTGTGTGGTACATACTCCACGTTCTTAGATGACGACTACAGAATATTTGCTTCTGGCCTACATTATGCCCATCCAGATTTTGAGTATGATGTTTATGTTGAACACACCATTGGATATTGAGTTAGTTTGTTATTGCTCTCCTGCGAACTATGAAGAGAACCTTATTTCTATTTTACACTAGGAAATGGTACAGTACAACAACATTATAGAGGTCATCCATAGTAGCCTCCATACAGGGAAAAGAACACCGAGAGGGTTAGTTGTTATGTATGCAACAACTTCCAACAATCATATGAGATTTGTGCTAAAAAGTCACTTCCATCCTTGAATCCATTAAAAATCTATTTTGTAGATCTAATAGAGTACCTGGATATGCTCACCAAATGGATAGGTAATGGGGCTCCAAACAGGTTTTGGATCAGTGGTTTCTTCTTCACTCATGTATTACTTATAACAATGATGCAGAATTCTGCATGGAAACACAAGATTCCAATTGAGAGTTCGATCTTTGAGTTAAATGCATGCCAAAAGATGTTGACAATGCCACTATACCAGAAGATGGCGTCCATATCTATAGAATTTTCCTAGAGGGAGCAAGATAGGATGGGGAGAAAATGAGGTTAGCCAGAAGCCAGCCCAATGTTTATATTATGCAGCACCCATTTGGAAGGATTGAAGCCATTGTGGAACTTGATGAAAGCAGCCGAGAAGAAGAAGAAGAAGTGACCATGGAAGAAGAATTGGACTTTTGAGTGATCTAATTTTGCTTTGCATTTGGGGGGACCCATCTCAAGTATGTAAAGGTGCGCTCAAAGTAAATTTAGGTGAGCTGGCTAGGGTTTTGTTCGTAAGCAGCCAGTGAATAAGTGGGAGGTAGCTGTATGGTTAGTTATGTGTTAGTTATAAGGAAGTTGCTCTCGTATAATTACCTCCTCTTGTAATAAATAGAACAAATAGTGTCTTATTGTAATCATCTTTAGATCACCGAGTGCTGAATGGATACTATGGAGCTTCCATGCTAATATTTTGTAATCAGAACCATTTTGAATATGAAGAAGAGAGAAGATGAATGCTATGGGGGACTCTCTGCCACGTAGCGCTTGTTGTTTGTGATTTCATTTTGCAGATCCTTTGTTTACTTGTGCAAGTGATCTTTGCATGTTTGCTACATTAGTTGGATAACAACAGTGACCTTTCAGAATGGTGTTATATTTGTTTTTCTTACGTTACATGGTTTATTAATGGAACTTGAGATCATTTTTATTAGTTAGAAAGTCTTAATCAGTTCCTTTAGATACTTTTTATTTACTGGATAATGAAGAATTCTTAACCTGGCTGAAGCTGAATGATGTACTTACCCCTAACTTAAGATAGACACTCCTTTACTAATTCGTCAATGCAAATCTTAACATACTGAAGTTCTGATATTACTGATTTAGAATTATGATGCTTTATGTGCTGAAACTAGATGAGGAAGTTGCATGAAATGAAATTAGGAAAGTAAAAGACTGAAACAACACAGAAAAAGGAAAATCGATACGAGAAATTTACCCTACACAAACCCAATACGGGAAAACTCCAGAAGAGAGGTGCTGTGCCTCCTCATATCAACTAGTACCATGGAAGATTGACAAGCCATTTGTTTCAATGGAGCCTCCAATAACATTTTAGTTTTTGGCAGCACTTCTACAGTGCTCTACAAGCTTTCCTTGCTAAAAAAGCTTGCTCAAACAACATGCTTCTTTAATGTACTTAGTTGTACGCACATCCTACAACTCTAGAACAAGTACTAAATGATTCAAAGAACTGCACAGAAAATTCAAATGACATTACTGCGATGACATAGATGAGGAAATGTTTTGGCTTCCATTTGGATCCTTTGGTTTTTTGTTTTTGTACTATAAGGGGCAGATTCAGTATTTGCCAAATCAGACCGTATAGTCCCTGATGTACGAAGGGAAATTTGCATGTGCCAAACATGTTAGTGTATTTGACACTTGTAGGATATGTCACTGTGAACTGTTCTCACTGTGGGTTCAGTATGTCTGGATCATCCTTGGGCCTGTCTGCCTTGTTTTTTGATTTGTGTATTTGACACATGTCGGGTACATCACTGTGAACTGTTCTCACTGTGGGTCCAGTATGTCTGGATCATCCTTGGGCCTGTCTGCCTTGCTTTTTGACACTGGTCAACCATTGTACTTTGGGTAGTCCAGTCCCACTTCTTGGAATGAGCGTGAGCATGTGTTAGAGCACTCCTTTGTTCATACAAATTGTGAAGTTGGTTTGATTCTCAGATACCAATACACCCCCTACATGTCTCAGATACGGGCACGATACATATCTGATATGGATACATACCGAGTATGTCTATGGTTTTGTGAAGGGTACATTTTCGGCAGTCCAGATAAGTTTGGAAAAGTTTGCAGATGTATTCAGGCGTATCCCGACTACCAATGTCGTACTCGAGCTGCATTTGGGCAAAACATGGGTTTTTAATTTTATTTTTTTATTCTTTTGAACATTAAAAACATAAAATGCCAAAAAAACATAAAAAAATACAATGGAAACCCTAAAAAGTAAAAAATATTACATAAATAATAGCAAAAATGCTTACCTCTCATTCCCTCATTGCATACTTACCTCAATAAGCTCTCTTTGCTCATTTAGGTATGAGCCTACATCAACAAAACATTGTTATTTCGTACGCTGGTGATTGAGGAGCTTGAAATGAGGAGGATTTTGGGATTAATCATTGAAGCTAATGTTTTAACTTTTAAGTTTTCATTTTGTTTTCAATCTTCACACACTTTCTGCATTCTCGGTTTGATGTTTATTGTTTTCATTTTAAAAATGTAAAACATTTTTGTCATTTATTTAGCAAGTTGTCAACTGTATACATGCTATGCCTTGGGTTTGTTTGTTTTCTTCCCTTATGGTGGTAGGTTTTAAAATCATGCGGGTGCAGTTAAAGATAATAATATTACTAAATGGCAACAAGTTCTACCTCCTCTGGCCAATCCCGATTCAAAATCGATATGCATTCACTTTTATGGAGGCACACGACAATGCTAAAGTAGCTTCCTGGTGGTAGGTGTTTTCTTTGGCAATTCCATGATTGTGATGGTGAATTTAAAAGGTCATATAATCAGACTGAATGTCCGCTTTGTGTAGTGCAATACAAGGATCAAGGCATCAAAACTTGCATAGGATGAGGAACGGTGTACGGGTGAGCCAAAATCAAAAATTATGTAGTATCATCAAGGAGCATGTCGAAGCCACAGATGCAACACTATGCCATGAAAGCAAGTCATCATTTGCCACAAGAAAGGATCTTCATCTCAATCGAATGAAGCCACCGGTTATCCAATCTAGTAGAGGTTCCTCGAATTTTCACCTAAATACATTCTGTTTGTGGCAACACTCCTCCATGCAAGACGAGGATTTTTCTCTTTCAAAAAATAGAACAAAAGGACCATTGGAAATGATCCTTTCAAAATGTTAGCATGGATATCTGCATATGAGCACATCATGTGTGATGTGTGTATGCGAATGGTTTGTCATTCAATGTTGTCAACTCAATATATTGACAAGCTATGGTGAGAGCGATCAATGAGGCCCCGAAAAGATAGAAATAACCAGGTTGTGAGAAGTTGTGCACAACCCTATTAGTAAATGAAAAAAAACATGCAAAATCATCATTTTCGCCAATTAGGGATTGGTGCAGCCAAAACGGAGAGTGATACATTATTTTCAATAGATAGAAAGATTCAAGAAGTCAAAAAGATGGCAAGAATTCAATATTTGATCAATGTGGTTCTATTATGCCTTATAAGGGCATTTCTTTTTAAGGCAGTGGATTGTGAGGGACTTGTGAAGGATGCTCAATTCAATCACCGACATCATCTTCAAAGCCATTGAGGTGGTGGGAGTTGTCAAAATGTCGTCCAACTCATAACACCAAAATGTTACAAAATTGCGAAGTTGTGAATATTGGCAGAGGCGAAGCATGGACACATTGTTTTGGGTGACTCGTACTGCTCAGTCACTCAAGTTAATGCTGAAAAATTTGGGTAGAAAAACTGAGCAGATTAAGCAAGTGTATGTCGAGAGCAAAGAGATCCAAATGTTAGTGAATAACCATCACTAGTCACGATGCATCTTTAGATCCTACTTGCATTTGGAGTTGTTGATGGTAAGGGAAGGTATTTTTTTTAGTTATGATGTTGTAAGTTTTGTAATATAATACTTGTAGCTTTTCAAGTTTCGAAAGTTTTTCAATTTTTTATTTTTATTTCTTACTAGAGCCATTGAGACTTTTCACATGCACACGCAATCATTCTCAAATCACTCAATAGGTTACAAGTTCATTGAATTGAAGCATCCTTCACATGTCAGTGGATTGTGAGGGACATGTGAGGGACTTATGGACTGTACTGGAGGCTATTGAGACTTTGAGGCGGTATGGAGGCCTAAAAAGTGAAGATGTTGATCTTAGATGACAACTAGTGGTATTGTGTAGTGTACTTTGTTGAGTTTCATCTAAGTCCAATATAAGTATGATCCACTTTACTGGCATGGATCAGCGATGTTTGTGGAAGAGATATATGACGGCATCGACTCAATGATTGTGATGATAAAGATTGTTATAAATAGAAAAAGAGCAAAATCCTCAAGGAAACATTTTTCAAACAAATAAAAACATACATCATTGAGTAATGGAACAAAATGACCACTCCTGATGTATCTCCATGCCTTTGAATTAACTCTTAGATTCTACGGTACATGGACATCCTTTATTTACTAGGGAGGTTACCACCATATAGGGATGTTGAAGTCGGCGAAAAATATATATTGGCATTCTCTAAAATCTTCTTTAATTCTAAGGTTGAATGACATAGTTACGATTGAAGCTTCAAAAATTCAGTAGCTTTCACAACGCCTTAGCCTTCAAACTCTTCACAACAAATATAAGAATGATTCTCATTCATGGTGGTACCTCCACTGGTCAAGAATCCATGTACCTGCAACCTCTTGCAATTAAAAATCTTTTTATAGGTAAGATTTTTAGTATTTTAGTTATCTTTCCTTTATGTTCTAAATTTTTTAATGATTGTCGAAGAAATTTTAATTTACATTGAATTTGCCTCAATAGGTTGCAAGTTCATCTTTCGTTTGCATCGCAACTAAAGTACAAACACTTTCATCCACTCATAAAAGTGCAACTAGTTGGAGCAGACAAAGAACGAGAAGTTCGACATATATATACATTCCAAATTGTGTCTTCTATCTCACCAAGTGGCCAAAGTACAAGTAAAGGGCATCAAAGCATTGAGCTGTAGATCTAAAAGAATATTGACTTTGATGCTTCCATTTTCCACTTGTCATGACATGACATGTAGACTTGTTTAATGTCACATGACCTGCATGAGGGTGCTAGTGGTAGTGGGAGTGTTTCAAAATCCATTTGATTCTAATGAACCACATCATGATATTTGATGTTGATGCTCTCAATGAAGAGCAATATGATGAATTTTTGATACTAATTTTGATATGATAATTAAGTTTAATAATTATCATGACATTTGTGACTTGTTTGGCATTTGGCTGGCATTTTACGAATTATGAGAATTGTTATGTGGTTATTTAACTTATTTAGTTTTTCTTATGGATAATATGTGTTTAACTCCTATTTAGTAGGCCAAAATTTATATTATTTTTGTACGATTGTATCTACAGCCAAAAAATTTGCCATACCTATATATCGTATCCTTCGTATCTATGCTTGTATCAGCTACATAGGACTCTGATTATCTTAATCTAATTGAATAACAACATTCTTCATGGTTCAGTTCAGACAATCACATTCACTAGAACTTACATGAAGTGCTTTTGAAGCCGAAGCATACTTCACCATTGTGCCTTTTAAATTCTTTATAGCTGGCACATCTTCCTTCACCGTTGGGGAAGGGTAGCCTTGTAGGAACTCTACCTAACCACGAGAGAACAAGAGGAAAGATGGATGCCTATCTTGGGGCTGGCACGTGCCATAAAGGCATCCATGTTGAACTACTACTTTGAATGAACTTTGCTACCTCTATCGCCAAATGGACACTTTGTTTTTTCTGTATCTTTTTTGCTCCTTGTATTTTAGCTTGATCCAATTTGGATCGATATAATACTTCATAAATCCATGTTTACAACATGCCTTAGGCACATTATTATAGAATACTCAAATTTTTGCAACTTGTGTAATTGTGTGTAGGGTATTATAGAAATGTTTTGTTTTGAAGCGCGTTGTAAAATTACAATGGTAGATGCGTTTAAGGCAACTTTGTTATTATAATTTGAAGAACTCCATAACACGAAATGTGAATAAACATATGCGCCTCTTTTTGAATTCTATTTTCATTTAATAACATGTTTCCACAGCCTTCGAAGAACCATCCAACTACATGTGTTCATTAGACATGCTAATAAAGGATTAGACTTTGCAATCAATGTTTTTATAACCATGTTGTCATGGATTGCATGTTAGTTGTCGATGTGACTTCTCCATGTTGGTGGCAGCCACTTGGCCAAAGAAAATGACGAGCAAGAATTTCTGGATTTTACTACTTAAAATTGTTAATGCCCGCCATTTTGAATCTGGCTTCATTTCTTCTCTTTCTTGAAGATGGACCTAGAAGTGGGGTTCAAAACGTTGGGCATTAACAATCTTTCGTAGTTGAATCCAAAAAATTGTTACTGACTTTTACCTTGTGAATAAACCTTTGTTTTGAAAATCACGATTAATCGTGACACATAAGCAAAACGATAAATCTTATGAAATATCGCGATTTCTTTTCTAGCGATTAATCGGCGATTTCCAGTGATAAAAATCATAAAAAATCGCCAAAAACCACCTTGAAAATTGTGAAAAATTGCCATGAATGGTATAAAAAATCCAAATTAAAAAGAAAAGGTCATTTCAAATCATTTTTCAGAAATTTTTCCTTAGCGATTTGACCTGCAATTTTTCCACCAAGTTTTGCTAGGGTTTTGACTTTTCAAGCCTACTAGGGTTTTGAATATCGTGTTTTGCATTTAATTTAAGTTTATTTTATGAATTTAAAAGTTTTTAATTTAGCGATAAAGTTGACGATTATTTCCGATAATTGCCAATTCTTGATTTCCGAGTCAAATTTTGGCTTACCGAGTAATTGCCGATAACAATTTTTTGAACTATGGAACAAACTACATTCAAAATTAAAATATGACGAGATTCACATGGCAAACAAAAATAAAGTTGTGGCATGGTTGCCATTACTGCTAATCTAATATTTCCAGAAAAGAAAATTTATCTGTTTCTTGAAGTTCAACTTGTGATATTTGGGTCATATTGTACACAATAAACTTAATTCATTCAATGTAACATATTTACATTTATAGACTCAGTAGACTCCTATTAATATGGAGTCCACCCTTATCATACACCAACTACAAATCCTTATTATCTCTCTTACTTACCTAATTACGTGAGTTGTTTTAACAGCTCTAAAAACTCACTCACACTTATCATATAGGACGAGTTGTTACATAGCAACGCATCCATACATACACCAAACAATATGACATCTTTCACAACTATGTTGACTCATACACCTGACATGTTGATACAAATTATTTACTCACACAATAATGTGACTGCTAACTTATAATATCCAACTTCCCCTCCCTTTGTATTAACATGGGGAGAAAAAACTACTCTATGACTAAGCAGTGTGCCACTCTAGAGCTTGCACATGGTCTTGAAACTCACATTGACTATGGGAACCACATCAATCATGAACAAGGGCCCATCAACCTATTCACGTGAATACATGTACCCCAAATTGAGGCACATCAAACCGGTCGACAAGTAGTGGGATGATCCTTCTACATCACTTGTTAAGAACATTTCTTGCTACAACACCTGTGGTCGGGATCTCCGCATTATCATAATAGTAGGGGAAAATATTGAATACGCACACAGAAACTATCAAACAAGAAAAATTAAAATGTTTGATGACTGAGTCCTCAATGTTTTTGTTTGCAGCCTTTATTCACAATCACTGCCACTCGATCACAAACAACATAACTAGTACACACTGCCATTGGACGCTAATCTCAACTTTAGTTGATTTGGCAAAGATGCTAGTCCCACTATTTCAACAAGCAGTCCTTGAGTTAATTATTGACTCAAGCTCGCTAATTGACCTCTAGCCTCTGTTGCCTCCGTCCTCTAGTAAAGCGTTGCTCACTCAGTACGATGAATCTTGAAGCTCAAATTTGTACCCTCTTTTATTGTCACGACTTACCCACCAATTTTTTCTCCAGCTGAAATTCAAAAGTGGGGGTATGACAGAGCCCCTGATGCTAGGCACATTTTCCTTCATTTGCAGTCTTCAGAAAAATTCATCACAAGAATTGACACGTTTCCAAAATTGGACTTTGGGTTCGTGTGATAATGCATCCATACAAGAATAATTTTGATGACTTGGATGACATACAATGACTATTGATAGTTCTTATGATGACACAAAAGGACTCTTTCCTAACTAACAAGACTTGACTATTAAAACTAATAACAGTAACACTAATTTTGATGTATAGACACATTTCGACCCAAGATTTAGCTAAAAGTGATTACTGAAGAGAGTATTGACTGAGCAAAGTTATTTAATATTTTAAACAATTTCATTGCAAATGGATTATAACCTTTAGACAATTATACCAATTAAATCCTAATTTAGTGTTAATCAAAAGTTTGACACCTAAGAGGACTTGAACATTATATTAACCTAAACATTAGATTTAAAACTTGAAAAAAAAATCTTTATCAACTTTGGAAAGATTTGTCAAGTGATGGCAGTGACATGGATTCAGTGATGGCTGTCAGCTGTGCTTGTCCATTGGATGGCTCGGATCTGTCATAGAGGTTGAGGACACCAAGGATGCAGGAGCAGATTTGCAGCTGCTGGAAGACTGTTTGTGCATGGCTATGAGCTGGCGAACAGACATTTGCACACAAATAAAACCAGTACACAAATCTGATGTTGAAGGCAAGTGTGTAACTGCATAAACTCCAGGTGGTTGGGTGGTCAAATCTCGAAATGTACACAATACAAGAACTGAAAGAGCTATAATGTGGAAGTGCTTACTTCGGTGAAATAGTATCAACAAAACCATTATAGAGATGCACAAGAGGGGTGTATGGAACCGTTGTGATGAAAAGCCGACAAAAGACATTCAAAAGCACCGTAGGAGATCTATAAGCTATTTAAATAATTGCTAAGACACCTTAATCTATGCA
Source organism: Taxus chinensis (assembly GCA_019776745.2). Classification (NCBI taxonomy): domain Eukaryota; kingdom Viridiplantae; phylum Streptophyta; class Pinopsida; order Cupressales; family Taxaceae; genus Taxus; species Taxus chinensis. The sequence goes on from CM034151.1 coordinate 169,051,566, forward strand.
TCAAATGCCTACAAAGACCACAATCTTAAACATAATATGAGGCTGTTAAGAATAATAGTCGCCCCTCCAACCAATTTAACCTTGAAAGGACAGGACACCGACACACAATGCTTTGATACCAAATGTAATATTTGGGTCAGATTGTACACAATAAACTTAATTGTATTTAACTTAACATGCTTAAATTTATAGACTCAATAGATTCCTATGAACCAATATAATCTCTCTTACCTACCTAAATACGCGAGTTGTTTTAACAACTCTAACAGTCACCCACACTTACCATTTAGGACGAGTTGTTACATAACTCATCCATACATACACCAAATAATATGACATCTCTCATAACTATTTTGACCCGCTGTAATGTCCCCTTCTTGGGACATTTTAAAAATGGAAGAACTGCAGACCCTCAACCCATTTTCTCTTCATGGGTTCGAGCAGGGAGCTTGAAGATGGTCCTAAGGCGTCTGTTGTCTACATTGTACTCCTTGGCATGCCTAGTGCTAGAAGTAGGAGTCTCTAGTTAGTTAAAATTGTGCACATAGGTTAGTTACTCTTTATTATTTAATTAGAAAATAATAAAGTGCACATAGTCTTAGCATATTAAATATTTTAATGTAATGGGAGGGAAACTAATGTAAAAGGGGCCACTTGGCTATCCAACTTGTAATTGCCAATTTAAAATGTGTATTTTCCCTCCAAGTGGGTTGATCCCTTTGGGAAGTCTATTTAAGGGATGTGAGGGGGTCATTTCACCTCATATTGGATTTGATCATTTATGTCTCTCCATGCTTGGAAAAATAGGGATGTATGCCCTAGCTCTTCATTGTTTTCTCTCTCTCTCTCTCATTTGATTTGAAGTTGAAGTAAATCTGATCTTGATAAGGATCCATTAGTGTTGTGTGCATTTGTTGTGTGTGGCGAATTGCACTAGGAGAGCTTCCTTACCCTAGCGCATTTATTTATGGTGCAAATCTGATTATTGTTGCATGATTTGGGAGCATATTTGTCGGTTTTCAGATATGCTGTGTTTTGCAATTAATTTCATAAGTTTTGGAGATGATTTCATGCCCTAAATGTGTTGGGAGACCTAGTTTTTAGGGAAAAATTTAGGTTTCATGTTTCCTGTGCGAAAATTAATTTTGGAATATTATTCTTCATATTTTTGTGGCCCAAGATCCAAAGTTTCAGCTCATTTGGACTTCTCTAGCAAAATATACGAATTTTTGAAGTTATGCTGCAGACATGGTTTTTTAAAATAATTTCCAGAATTATTTGGCATGTTGTTGGTGATCATAAAGCAAGATCTGCAAATTTGATTTGTTTATCATTTATTTCTGAGCAAGGGAGGTACTTTGTGGTGTGTTTGGAGGCCAAAAAAGTGCTGGAATTTTTTTATTAATTTCTTCTAACCCTAGTGCCCATATCTGGAATTTTAAATGCTATTTTGGCGGGGTTCATGTGCTCAGAAAAATCTGATTGTTAGTGCATTGGAAAACTCTAAAATTCTAGTTTATTATGCACTTGGTTTCATGCAAAAAAATGGAGTAGTGATTGAATTATAAATTTTAGAAGTTTTCAACTGTCTGTAAGCTATTTTAAATTAATAGTTGCTGTTATAAAAATCCGAACTGAAAAACTTGGGTTTCCAATTGGTTCTCCCATCTAACCTGTTGGTATCCAAATTGATTCTCCTGCGAGGGCTGAGCAACATCATGAAACTGGCAGGATGCTTAGAGACAAACGAATCATGATATAAGTCATTTTGTAGCCGGGGAGGTGATACAACTAACTCTTTGTCACTCAGGCGTTGGAGAAATGGATAGCACCTCACTAAGGGTTTGATCTACCCTCACTACTTTAGGTTGTGCCTTTAACCAGGGTGAGAGGACCCGTTCTGTAACCCATGTTGGTGAAGGATATCAAGAGATCCTTCTTTGCATAATCTTAATGAGAACCTTGAGAAAATATGATCAATACAACACAATCTAACTCTCACGAGTTGTCACACTAGAGAGTGGAGATGTTTCCTGGAAAAGGTTCGGGTTACTAAAGACAATAATTGAAACCCTGATTGCCCTTGCATATTTTGGCAGTGGAATTTGTTAAACCTTTGTGGATACACAGTACAAATAGGGGTAGATCATGTAGGATTTATCATTTGAAAATTTTTTGGTGGGAAGATAAGAAAGATAAAGTTGATTATACCAAATCTTTTAGAACCTTTACAAATATTGGAACACTCACAGACAAAATGCTTCAAAATAGCCAAAATATTCCTTGAACCAAAAGGTGTGTATCAATGGAGGCCCAGAGATGCACGGTTTCATACACTCTTCAAGAATTCAACACAAAGGCTCGTGCTAAAGACTCAATTAAACGTTGAAAGTCCCTGATTTGTCACGCCTAAGATACACTCATAGACTTACAAACAATCTTTGTCAACCTAGTGAAAGTAGAGTGATTTTAAATTGTTTATTTCATTACAAGATGAAAGCTCTTCTCACAATGAAATTGCAAATGCCAGAATACTACCACAGGGATAAGATCTTGTGTGATTAAGAGGGATTTCAACATAAGATTGCAACAGGAACAAGAAAAACTATTTGAAAACATTCTAAACTAAAATCAAACATAATTATGCTCATGATCAACATAGATTCATTTTGAGGTTCATTAGATTCATCAGCAGGGGAGAGTTTCTTGAAAAATATCAAAGCTTGTCAATGACTATACACTTACAACCATCTTGACGTGATTAAATCTAAAACACAAGAAAATAAACAGGGTTCTCAGACGGTCTCTCAGGAAAATGGTTTTTTCTTAAACTTCTTAGAAAAATTAACCCCCTATGCAAGAGTATTCTCATTGAATTTATACAATTTCACTCGCTCACTCATCCCAAATTTTCCCCCCAAAAGTCTACATCTTCAAGAGAATATTTCTCTTTACAACATATTGTTTAATCATGTTTATTCCCTTGAAAATATCTTTTTTTCTGTTACCAGGTGGATAAATCATGAATTGATCATGTTTCTCAGTTCCTCAATTATGATTGGGATGCCATATCATAACTTTTGACATTTTTTTTAATCATCCTTTTATTTTGTCGTGCAATAAATCTCCTTTTTAATAATTCTGAGGTGGCTCCATATGGCTTGATCTGACAAGCTATCCTTTTCACCTTCGAGAATACACCTTGAGGAATAGATACCTGCATTCATGCCTCTCAGAAATGAGTGTCCTCGCATGGATTATACCACATATCTGCGCTACAAGTCTGAGTCGACCAAGTGGAAAGAGGAGCCAACGGAAGCCTCCACGTGTTTCCTTGGCGTAATTGCAAAGCTGAAGTCCAGAGGCAGGTTTCCAAACGAGCGCGGGCCCTCCACGTGTTCAGAACCCGAGAGAGTTGCACCGGTCGCTGAAAAGTCCGAGCATGGGAAGGTCCAGCAGAAGCTTCCATGTGTCCTCTGTTCAACGCAACTTCAAATATGAAGTCTAGAGGCGGGACCTCAAATGAGCACAGGCTCTCCATGTGCCCTCTAAGAAAGGCCATTGAAAAAGTCTCGGTATAAAAGAGCAGCTAGGGGAAGTCTCCATCTGTCTCTTCGGCGTAATTTTGAGATGATGCCCAAAAGTAGAGACCCCAAACAAGTGCGGGCTCTCCACGTGTCTCGCCCCGGAAAAGTTGTTGAAAAAGTTTAAGAACCAGCGGAAGGTGCCATGTGCCTAGGGTTCGAGAAAGTTGCATCGGACGCTTGAAAAGTCTAAGTATGGGAAGATCCAACAGAAACCTCCACATGTCTCTTCGGCGCTCTTTCAAAAGTAAAATTCAGGGGCAGGTCCCCAAACAGGCGCGGGCCCTCCATGTGGACAAGATTTGAGTTGAAGTGGGCCAAGGGTTGCTTTTCACATTTTGTACTACTTAAATAAATTTTACATTTTTGGACAATTTGGCCTACCCATCCGCTTTTGATATAGGGCTTTATACGTGGCTTTCCTGGGAGCGACGGGGCTGCAGCTTACTTTATGACTTTCATTCATTTTCAAAACAAAGCCGAGAATCTCAAAATGCCTCGGTGACCCGCCTCCCCTCTTTTAACTTTCGATGTGGGCATTAGTGGGGTAACACTTCACTTTTATACTTTATTCCTTTTTCATAATAAAGCTAAGAGTTCCAAACACCTCTGGCGACCCGCCTTCCCACTTTAACTTTTCAATGCTGATTCAAACATGCGACATTATTTGGTCTCTAGCGGAATCGCGGCTCATTTTATAACTTTTCTCCATTTCAAAAACAAAACAAAGCTAACATCTTGAAAGTGCTCCGACGACCTGCCTCTCCGCCTTTGACTTTTCAAACCGCCACATGTCCTTTTGCGGGTCTTAGGCATTCCTTTCGCCATAATGCCTCAAAACACAAAAAGGGTCTGGCTTCCCGCAATGGCTCGACTTATGACACATGTACATCTTCGGGGTCAAAGTAAGAATTTTGCTTCGCCGCTTCACATTGTTGAATAGCCAATTAGAAACTATCGGGGCCACGGGACCAATTTGGCATTTTTTACAATTGTGACAAAAGTGACAAGTTCACCAAATAGACCCGTCCTGCCGCGTCCAATTAAAGACGACCACGTGCCCTTGGCCATTGAAAAATTCTTGGTATAAAGACGAGCTAGCGGAATCCTCCATGTGTTTCTTTGGCGCACTTTTGATATGGTGCCCAAAAGCGGAGACCCCAAACAAGCGCGGGCTCTCCACGTGTCTCGATGCGGGAAATTTGTTGAAAAAGTTTAAGAACCAACGGAAGGTGCCACGTGCCTAGGGTCTGAGAAAGTTGCATCAGACGCTTGAAAAGTCTAAGTATGGGAAGATCCAGCGGAAACCTCCACGTGTCTCTTCGGCGCTCTTTCAAAAGTAAAATTTAGGGGGCAGGTCCCCAAACAGGGGCAGACCCTCCACGTGGACAAGATTTGAGTTGAAGTGGGCTAGGGGTGCTTCTCATATTTTGTATCACTTAAAAGAAATTGTGTATTTTTGGACAATTTGGCTTGCCATCTGCTTTTGATATAGGCTTTACACATGGCTTTCTTGGGCGTCGACGGGGCTGCGGCTTACTTTATGTCTTTCATTCTTTTTCAAAACAAAGTCAAGAATCGTAAAATGCCCCGGCGATCCGCCTCCCCCGCTTTTAACTTTCGATGTGGGCATTAGCGGGGCCACGCTTCACTTTTATACTTTATTCCTTTTTCATAATAAAGCTAAAAGTTCCAAACACCTCCGGCGACCCGCCTTCCCACTTCGACTTTTCAATGCTGACTCAAACATGTGACATTATTTGGTCCCTAACAGAATCGCGGCTCATTTTATAACTTTGCCCCATTTAAAAAACAAAGCTAAAATCTTCAAAGTGCTCTGACGATCCGCCTTTGAATTTTCAAACCGCCACGTGTCCTTTTGCGGGCCTTAGGCATTCCTTTTATATTTTCATTCCTTTCGCCATAATGCCTCAAAACACAAAAAGGGCCCGCTTTCCCACAACCGCTCGTCTTATGACACGTGTACATCTTCAGGGTCAAAGTAAGAAAATTTTTTTGTTTCTTTACATTGTTGAATAGCCAATTAGAAACTATCGGGGCCACGGGACCAATTTGGCATTTTTTACAATTGTGACAAAAGTGACAAGTTCACCAAATAGACCCGTCGTGCCGCGTCCAATTAAAGACGACCACGTATCCACGGATGTTAGGATAGGATTTACAGAGGAGACACAGTTGTGGAAGACGCCCAACAACAAAATTTTTCCTCGAGAGAAGACTGTAAATAAAACCAAGACTCAAAGTGATCCATGACCCAAGGAAAGGATTGACAACGACATCTTGGTGAAGGCAAAAAATTTCACGCATCCATACAGGGAGACAAAAAAATACTTCTAACCAGGTGGGTTGGAAATTTTAAATGACAAAGGGGCGAGATTACAATTGAGCACCAACATAACCCACCACCTTGGCTAATTCCAACCCCATTTTGGGTTGGAATTACCCTGACATTGGGTTATTTGAGGTTGAATTAAAAGGATCTTATCCTTCTTGGTTCGATTTGTGTTGAAGGTTTTGCAAATTTCTATTTGTCCCAAAAGGGGACATCACACCCATACACCTAACATGTTGATACTAATTATTTACTCACACACAATAATGTGAGTATTAACTTATAATATCCAGCACAAATGACCTTTATTTGATAACCCAACTAATTGTTCTCAAAGTGTGTTATAGCACCACTTTTGTTTAGCAAGTGTTCCTGATATTTTTGTTCCATTCTGATATGGTTCAATCAGATCCATTTTTTTTCCCTCTCTTTTTTGAGTCTTATCTCTTTTTTAGTCATCCTCTTTCATGTGCTCCTATTCCTTGCCATGTACTCTGTTAAATTGTTAAGGTTTTTGAAGTAGAGACATTGAGTCTTGCTTACTCACATTGTTCTTTAATATAATTTCGATATACATTTCTGTATCTATTTCTATGTTAAAGCCATTGATGGAGAGATATCATTAAACAATCTCTATTGAAATCCAAATTCAATTTTTATTTGAAACACATACATTAATGTGTGCATGGTTAAGGTGTATGACACCTAAAATTCTTAAAAGTTCGCTAGGAACGATTTTTGAGTAACACAATGTTTTTAGAAGCTTTTCATGATTATTGTTCTCGTTACCCATTAGTTTTCAAATTCTTCAGTATGGTTGTACAAATTTTGTTTCATATAACCCATTTTTTGAATTTTCAACGAGTTGAAGCTTGAAAATGATTCCCATTGTAGATGCTTATAATGAAAGACCAAAAAAATAAGACACTTAAATGGATATTGATATTATGGATACTTGTAAGCAGTGTTCAATGATGTTATCTTTAGTTCATTCAAAACATTATTATATGTACATTTGCATCATTGCTAATGTGCAATTTCCAGTTTGTCCTTTATATATGCTTGTCATTAATCTAGTTTCCCACTTAATGATCAATTTTTTTTTTGAGTTATTGTAGGTATTGAGGTGCACTTTGAGAGCTGATCCTGTTTCCTTGGTGATGGAAGACTGCATCAATGCTCTGGAAGAAGGAGTTAGCCCTTCAGTTTTTTTATATTTTTTGAAATCATTCTGGGGCCAAGTGTTTCATTCACCATTATCAGAGATAGACTTCAAAGTTGATACTGAATGGGAGAACTTTTCAAGGCTGATAATGGAGTGGACGAGAAATGCAAATTATGCATATTCAGTACAAGAGGCCAAGACAAATTCAGCCTGGGATTTTTTGCTGTGCAGTAAAATGCACAAGAAATATATCAAGGATCCTAGCTTAACTGGCCTTTTGCTTTCTTTGTCTCCTCAATATTCAATGTCTTTATCACAATCTGCTCAAACTGATACCAAGGTGTCACCTGAGAATTCCTCTTTCTATGAACAAAGTTTGGTCGAAGTGCTAGGCACCTTACATGCTGTCTATGAGGACTACAAGCTGGATATACTTCACAAACAGTATGTTCCCTGGCCTTCTATAAATGCTTTTGCTTGCAGTCTTCAATAGGTCTTGAGAATATTGTTCAATTGGAAAAGGAAAATGGCATAAGGAAATTTTAGGGAAAGACAAACAATGAGTTTAAGGGATGTTTCCTAGGACTTGTATCTGGAAAGTGAAAGGTATTTTAGTGTCCAGACAAACTCCGTGTTTGTTGGTTGAAAATATCTGTTTGATTCTGTAACCTGGTTTTATGCTAAAAATAATAGAAAAGGGCATTTTCTCTGAAATGTTTCTTGTGGATACCGATGCCTAAGACAGACAGGAAAGTTAGCCATATTTTTGGCAAAGAAAAATGCTTTTTTCTGAGAAGAGGATCTAATGAAGCACAACATTATATAATGTTTTCTTTTTCATTTTACTTCGGAAAGCATTTCGTCGCACCTATAAGATTTAGGATTTTGTTCCAGAAATGTTTACTGTGGGTTACAATGTTTTCTGTAGTGTCCACTTCCTTAACTTCTTTTCCACTGTATTGTTTTCTTTGTACTTTAAAGGAGAGGACTTTATTTCTGAAGTTGTTTATTTTCTAAATTGTTTTGCATGGCCCATTATGGTCTCGTGGTACATGTCCTATTGGGGATGATATCTTTCGATTTCTCTGCCTCACAACAAGTAAATGAAAATCTGTATGGAATCTGGACATTGTTCTTCTTGTTCTTAGTGTTTGTCTTTGGAAAATTCCTCACATTTTTCTGTTTTGTTGTTAATGTAACTAATCACTGTTCTTGAGCCCTACGCTTGGGAGCTCCTTTCATTGTAACACATCTTTTTTCTTAAATGTATTTTACCCCTTTCAAAAAAGAAAAAATGAATATGTTCTTGTGGATGAGATAGGACTGTCATTCAAAAGTTTTTCCATTGCTTATATGGTGTTCACCGTTTCAATTATTAAATGGAGAGACATTTTTGGTTCTTATGCCTTACATGTTCCAACTTGATGATGTTCCAGTTTTTTCACTCATAGTGGCCGTCTTTTCAGGGATTTGTACCTTCTTGCTTCTCTCTTGAGCAGTATAGCAGCATGCCTAGGCGAGGAAAACTATGTCGATTATTATGTTCGTGATTTTCCAGGGATTTTACCACATTTTCCTGTCTTCAGAAGAGCATCTGATCTCAAGAATCCACCTAATTTGATACAGTGGCTACAGAATCGTTTGAAATATGGATGCAGATCCCAAGATAGGGAAGGACTTCCTCCATTGCTTTACAAAGAAGGAATTATGTCAGTAGATTGGTCCCGAAAAGTTGTAGCATTTTATTGCCTTTTGCTCGGTAGCGAAAGGATTGGTAAACATCTTGTTTCAGGTGTTTCTTTTAATGTTGCGAGTGGTACTGCTAAGTCTCCAGAACAGTGGACTGTCTTATCAATGGTTTCTGAAGGGTTTGGGTTGCCACAATTAGATCGGCTACCTTATGGAGTCTCTCTTCCGTTGAGGCATGTAAGTTTCTTTTTCTTCTAAATGCAAGCAACTGTTTGTCTTGGCCTTTTCCTCCTTGATGCATTTCAAAGCAAGCACTAATCTTATGGTTACAATTATATCCTCCATGCATACATCTATTAGTGTATTTTTGTATAAGAAACTTTCAAGACATTTTACTTTATTTCTGTAAACATACAAATGTAATCTTAGATTTTGGATTTCAATACTATATTTCTAACGTATTGTTCTTTTTTTTTTCATGTAAGTTAGTTTGGAGATTTATTCACACTCGGAGGTGCTTGTATGATATAGACTCTTCCTAGAAACAAAAGTAATAGTTTTAGATGAGTAGTACTTGGATGCTATGTATATCTGTAAACGTTTTAACATCCTTCCCTTGCGTTTACAATATTATGTAGGGATGATACAAACTCTAAATATTAGTAGTACCATTGACAAGACAGTCCACTGTTCTGAAGAGTTAGCAGTACCACTGGAAACAATAAAAGATATACCGCAAACAAGATGTTTACCAATCCTTCTGCTGCCTAGCAAAAGGCACTAAAATTCTACAATTTTTCAGGATCAATCTACCAACATAATTCCTTCTTTGTAAAACAATAAAGGAATTCCTTCCCTATCTTTGGAACTGCAACCGTATTGGAAACAATTCTGCAGACACTGTAACAAATTAGGTTGATTCTTGAGATCATATATCGTTCTGAGGATAGGAAAATGAAGTTAAATCCCCAAAAATCACAAACACAATATTGGAGATAGTTTGTGTTGTGAGAGCATAGTTACTAGGAGATGGGGATGGGTACACCATTTTTCAGAAAAACAGGAGGTGGGTACTTGGAGATGGCCAACAAAATAATAATAATATATATTTTTGTATATATTCAAATATATATTTAAATTTTAGGGAAATCAATATCATATAGCCTAATAAATACATTAATAAATTTTTAATGTCAAGATATTAGATGTCAACAAAAGACGAGTACATTACAATGATATTTATCTTTGATATCTCATCATATCGAGTGTCAAGAGTACAAAATATATAAAGAAAAAAACATCCAAACACATGTCTCTGAGATGAGTACCAACCTTTAAGACAAGTGCCAGTATCTGAGATGCATTTCTAGTGGTAAGAGATGAGTCTCCGTGCAACACGATCAAGAGTTATCTTATCACAACATTGATCATGCACAAGATCACATAGATGAGCCCTAGAAGTAACAATTTGTGTGAAGTGCGAGGTGTTACAATTCGGAACAATTTAACATGAGGTGTTCTTAGAGAAAAATTGGGTTTGGTAATTGTTTTTTCTATTGCTGTTGGTGGGGCATAAGGAAAATATGCTAAGATGGGTAAATAACATTCAAACATCCACAATAACATACCTATAATAGATAAACACAAGGCACAAATAATGCAAGACAACTTAAGAGAATTCAAGCTTCCGCAATCCATAATGTTTAAACACCAAATTATTTTGTATAAATTAAAATTGTGATAATTTCTTTGGAACTCAACGTTTGGGACCACAAATTGTGGTTTGTCATATGGATGAATGATAAGCACTTGTAGAAAAAGCAAAAGTTTGGTCAAGGAGGAACAAATTTTGAAATGGAAATTGGTGGAGGCTATCAAAATTCATAAGCATCAGAATAATCTTAATAGGGATGATAGGCCCAAGCTAAGTGATTCTTGGAAACCCGTCATTCATATGCTCAAAGTGCATATTAGAAATAGCTAATGAAATTTTGTAAATAACTTATGTTATATTGAAATTTATTTGATAATGCCAACCAAACATGAGTTATTTATTTTTTGGCCATCTATCTGTACTTTTTAAGGTTATCTTATGACGAGGTCATGTTTTCAATCTTATCATTCATCCTTATGATGGACCTAAAACTGTGCTCCAAAATGTCAATTTCCAAAAACATTATTGCAGTTTATCCGGATATTTTTTTGTTTAAACAAGACAACTTCTCCACAACCGCAATCAGGGAAAGCTGTTATATTAATTTCAGTGATCTGCAATTAATTTTCCGCAATTTGTAAAAACATTGTGAAGTTGCAATGACATAATGGGATGAGAATACAATGTACAATGCAAAATGAGCTCTTGCTCCTTTTATAGGTTTATATCCTACCAACCTGCCTTAAATGTTTGCTGCACATTAATGTGGTTTGTCACCTATCTTACATTTCCAATGTGATATTCATTGCTGGCACACTCTTTACATGTGCCACTTCAATATATAATAATTATATTTTACACATGCCAATAGAAACAAAATATAATGCCCTCCTCTACATTTATGGTTCATCTCAACCCATCCCGCATGTGGCCTGTGCTGGTTTATAAAAATTTAGACTGCCCTGAAACGTTCAGTACCGCCTCGTACCAGGTCTGAAACATACCTGGTACAGAAACCGGTATTGGTATTCTCTGGGTACTTAGTGGGTATGTACCCACAGTCCCTGGGTACCTACTGAGTACAGAAAACCTAGACTGTTGTGGTACGAGTACAGGGACGCTACGCTGAAACGACATATTTTTAAAAACTTTGGGTACGGTACTCTGTGGGTACGTATATGTGTATATATATAAAAATTTAAAGAAGCATTTGCATACTTATTGAAATTTAATACTCATACAATCATTCATGGAATATAAAAACAAATTTCAAATACTTTGAGAATTGAGACTTGTATGGATTCATAAAGTTCAAAACATAATAGTTAATAACTTAATACATTCAAGTTTTCAACTTGCTTCACTTTCCGTTTCCTAGGGCTAAAAGCCTAGAACATATCCTCTAGATGATCCTCAAAATCATCTTCGTGGATGGCACTTGCAGCTCCACTATCGAACCCTTATGAAGGGCTCCCTGGAAATTCGTCATCAATGCCAAGTAGTGAAACATTAGACAAACAAGCAGCAAAAGCTTCAAAGTATGTGATTTCAGGTTGAATGTCCCAAAGCTTGTTAGGACCTCTAGTATACTCTTTTGTCATATGTGTTAAGAGGCGTAAGTTGGAATGTACGTATATTAGATCCTCAACCTTCTTGGATGCCAACATGGCACATTTGGCTGAGTGGATGAAGCCATAAGTACTCTAGTTTCACTTTACAGAAGAATTATTAGCCACTTGTCACAAAAAAGTACTATTAATATACAAAAATGAGTGTTATCATCTTAAATTTTAATTTTTAATTTTTAATTAAAATATCAAATAACAAACTTCATACCTATGAGAGCAATTTAATCACAGTAGGTCGTAGGTACTTGGCATCATGGCTATGTAAACTCCACCACTTGATTGGAGTCATGGTGGTCTTGTCACAAAGAGCCTCTACCTCTCCCATGCTACCTTCTCTAGATACAAACATCTTCATCTCATTGCCAACTGCACTAGATATAGTTGGATGAGGAAACAACCTCCTGAATGTTGCCCTCGTCCAATTAGCAACCTCTTGGTCATCATATGAGGCTACATACTAGGTAACCCAACTATTTCATTGCAATATTTAGGATTTAAGGCATAAGAAAGGAGATGCAATTGAGTGGTCATTTTGTTCCACCTTTTTATGACCACGTTTTTAACTTCATTATAGAACTTTTCCTCAGGGTCTTGCTCTTGGGGCTTGTATGATTTCTTTTATTTTCTCAAGCATGGAGTCAATGCCATCATAAAAGTCTCCAATGCAAACACTATCTTTGTCTACAAATCTAATCATATAAAGAACATGATATGTGAAACTCAACAAATACTCAACTTTCGGCCACCAATCATCATCAAGGATCAATGCCTATCCTTTGGACTCTTTCTATATTTGCTTGCCTCTAGACGGTCCAAACATTGTTAATCACTATGCTACTCAAAACATGTTTCACCTTCACAAATTGTCTCAAGACGAGCGTGTGAGAGGCAAACTTAGTCTCAACAACCTATTAGAAAGGAATGAAAATAATTCAATAACAATACAAATTGAAATTGATTTAAAATTAAATATTAAAATGAAAAATTAAAAAACTTAAAACTTATGACTCATGAGTTGTTCTCTTATCTTTAACAGGTCCAACTTCGAGAATCTTTTGAAAATGGCCTGAGACATGTGATGGTTGGTGACAAACATTTGAATCTCGTTTGCCTCCATGTAGATTTTCTCAATCCATGCGATTTTCCCAATGTTCTGCAACATCAAATGCAAGGAGTGTATTGCACATGGTGTCCAAAATATGTGCTGATACCTGTCCTCTATTGTCAATCCCGTTGCCTTGCAATTTTTTGCATTGTCCATGATGACTTGGACAACGTTTTGAGGACCCACTGACTCAATAGCCTCAACTAGAATGTTTGCAATGAATTGGGCATTTTTTATTTCCCCATTAGAATCAATAACCTTTAGAAACATTGCCCCTTTAGGGCCTACTACAATAATGTTGATAAGAGGTCTATTTGGGGATTATTTCCATCCATCTGATATAATAGACCCTCCTGAATCCTTTCAGGAATCTCTAATTGGCTGTAAATATGTTTGTATGTGTTCCACTTCTTTTGCCAAAAGAGAGTGGGGACCTTATTTTAGTTAGGACTTGTATACCCTTGTGGTGCGTCATTAATGACTTTCACCATTTGCTGCCAATTAGGTGACCTTAACACATTAAATGGCATCCCACTTGCATGAACACACCCAACCATCAATTCATGTGCAATTTCTCTCTTCTGCATGTTGAATGCTTTTTCTAGAGGCCCTTTTGTGCTCTTTCTTGATGTGGTATCTTCATCCAAAGGAGTTTCAACTAGAACAGTTTCAATATGACTATCAATGAAAGGATGGAATGATGGTGGTTTTCCTATAGCCCTCTATTGCAAAGAAATAGTTTTAGAGCAAGTTCTTGCAATTTCAAAGTTATCCTCCTCTTGCTCTCTTAAGTACATAGCTATTTTATTCTTTTCCACCTTCTTACATGGTCTAATGCCCGTCCCCATTACCGCAGTTAAATGAGCTTTCAAACGGGTATACGAGGTCTTAAATGTGATGCCACAATGTGGGCACGTCCAAACACGAACACCACTGCCAACAATGAATTCTAGGACCTCCATATACCTCCATAAAGGATAATGAAGATCTATTCTCACTATCAAGCCACCCAAAACACTTCCTTGTGTTCCTCCCTCATTGCTTGCTTCCCCATGCCCCCTTGAAGTTGAACTGGATGCCATGACTACAACTGTTAAATTTGTTTTAACCTACAATGAGAAATATTTTTTAAAACATTGATAAATTATTTAATAAAAATTAAAAACAACAAATACAAATTATACAATTAATTTGTTAACCCTACACATCATTCTTTGATTCTGATCACCAAGTTCACCATAAATGGTGCGAGGTGAGAGCATACACAGAGGGTAGATGTTTAAGTTTTTAATGAATTCAATTTAAAACTTTAAAATAAAATAAAAACAAACAGATAACTAACAAACAAAAGTTAAACAGTTAAACCCTACACGGCAATCTCTAATTCCGATCACCAAGTTTGCCATAAATGGTGCGAGGTGAGAGCATACACATAGGGTAGATGTCTAAGTTTTTAATGAATTCAATTTAAAATTTTAAAATAAAAAAACGAATAGATAACTAACAAAAGTTAAACAATTAAACCCTACATGTCAATCTTTGATTCTGATCACCAAGTTCGCCATAAATGGTGCGAGGTGAGAGCATACACAAAGGGTAGACATTTAACAAAATAGAACTTAAATATTAAACTTTAAATATGAAAACATTAATTAATATTTAAGAAAAAGGTAAAATAAATAAAACATAAATAGATCATGATCAATGATCATGAATAATGTGCATGCATGATCATTGATCGCATTCTAGTTTGATTATTGCATCAAAAAAATTGATTAAAAAAAAGAACAATGGATGTATGAAAAATACCTGAAATTGATCCTCGTTGTTTGTTGGCTTGTAGTTGATCCTTCTTCTCTCTTCTTCAAGCTCTCTCTTTCTCTCCTTAAAGCTTAGAATTAGCAAAATGCGAAAATATGAGTGTGTGAATTAACAAGAGGGTTTGTGTGTTACATTGCCAGGATACGCTCTGACCCCCCACGAATCCTGTCTGATATGTATCTGGTATGGATACGTACGAATACACCACGGATACGTGTGGGTACCTCTTGGATACGTCACAGATACGTCATCACGTATCCGTGACGTATCTGGGAGGTACCCACACGTATCTGTGGTGTATCCCTTCCTAAATACGTCTTTTAAAGGTTTTAATTCTTTTTTTTTTTTTGATTTTTCTAATCACTAAAACCGAACCCTAAAAATAAAATGAATAAAATAAACCACTCTAATCACCACAAAAAGCTATAAAAAGCAAGGAGTGGAGAGTGGAGCTAATGAGAGTGGAGCTAGCGCAAGTGGCATGCAAGAACTTGATTTTGAGGAAAATCTAGATGATATATTCTAGATTTGTTTATATTCATAATTCATGTTGACTTGATATTCCTATATCATATATATGGCAGCCACATGATCAATAAAATGTAAAATCTTAAGTATATTGTATCTTTTGAAAATTTGAACATTGATCCTAATATATTTTTCAAATTTCAAGTTTTGCTCGTATTCATGTTGACATGATATTCGTATATCATATGTATGGCAGCCACATGATCAATGAAAATGCAAAGTCTTAAGTATATTGAATGTTTTGAACATTGATTCAAGTTTTGTAGTACTATTTCAGTTTTTTATGGACTAAAAAATGAGTATATGTATGGACGTATCCAAGGGTTTTTTGAAATTGATGTATCCAAATGTGCTACGAACCACATACATCAGTATTGCATTGAGATCCAGCCAGATGTCCCAAGGGACAATAGATAAAATTGAACGTATCCGCGTATCATAAATGTACCAGTATCGATAGTTGCAGGCATATTCTAGTATCGTAGTCTGCTCTGTACTAACACATCTCTACAAGGGAGATAACTGCAACATGGAAAGGGCAGATGGGTGAAACAGATGTTAAAAGGGCCAGAGCAATTTGGTATCCTGCTTAAATTTGGGTAATCCATTTGTCTAATTGAAAATGGCGTACTTTGCAGTGGGTATGTACTTGCAAGGCCAAAGGAGATAACAGATCAAACGAACTAAGGAGAAAATGTGCAGATCAAGGCATGCAGGTTCTAGTATCTTGCTGCGTACTCGTACCAGGTACACATCAGTCTCTGACAAAGGTGTAACAGGCGTTTCTGGGCAGTCAAGTGGCAGATGGGTGAGGCAGGACGTACTTACAACATAGGCCAGAGCAATTTTGCTATGAAGTGCTTAAATAATGGGTAATCCATTTGAATCCTACGATTGGAACTGATACCTTGGCACCCCCAGTTTGATGCTCAGATTCAACATTACCAGGAGCGGCGCAGGAGCAGGAGCGGCAACGGGAGCGGCCAGGGATTTCATTTGAAAGGACTGTGGACTATGTCTGGGGGCTTTGTCGCTGCTTGTCAAGGGTCCTTTATTCGCCACGTCGAACAGGAAGGCATCGCGGAACAAGTTATTCACTTGGTGGTTGGGCAGCTTCTATCTTCTATTACATGGCTCGATTCAATAACTAGCCAAGCAGTACAAATCGTATTGGTGGAATTTGAAATACAATGATAAGTTCCTTTGCGGCTTGACAAGAGCTTGCTAAGCCATCCTTTAATTTGAGAAAGGATTTACCCTATAGTTTTTATAATTTGTATGCAGATAGTTTTACTGGAATTTTTAGACCTTTTATTTTATGCATAATTTTCGTTAATCTCAGTTTCTTATAATGTCTACAATGCTCAGATATGCTTTTTTAGCTCCCTTTATTATACTAAATTTAATTTAACATTTTTATTTTAATGTGGTTTTGGGATTTTATGATTTTAGTGGCTTATAGGTTTTTTTAGTTTTAATTAGGCTACCTCCAAATGCTACCTCCATAATGTTTTTATTTTATTGTAACGATTGCCTTCTCTTTCCCTAAATATATAATGTTATTTTTTTAAGAAATGTATGTAACGTATTTAGAAGGCTGAAATTTATATATTTTTTGTACTGCCGTATCCAACACCATATCTGGGGCCAAAAAAAATTTTGTTGTATCCGCGTATCGGATACTCCGTACCTGCTCCCGTATCCAATAAGCTTGATATCGGCTACTAATAGCATTATAGGTTGCTGAGACTGATAAGCTTGAAATTATTTTATGTCAATTTTTTTATATGAATCAAGATGTTTTAATTTTTCAAACTTTATTGTACGAACATACTGCAGCATACTTGTACCCGGGGGTTTTAACTTTATCCTCATTGAGCATGAACTAGAGCTCAAACTTTCTCATGCCTTGACAGTATAGTCAAGGAAAAACAGTTAAATGCATCCATTCAACTGGCAAAATGCAGAGGGTGAAATGTTCAACCAGGTGTTGGTCACTCTATTGTCTGCCCAAATGTGCTACAAACCATATACATCAGCATTGCATTAAGATCCAGCCACATGTCCCAAGCGACAATAGATCAAAAGAACTAAGGAGAAAATGTGCAGATCAAGCGCACACCTTGGGAATCCTGTCTGCTCTGTACTATTCACGATCTTTACATTAGATGATAACTATAATAGGGAAAATCTTCAGTGATGGGTGAAGTGGATGCTTAAAGAAGGCTCAGCAGTAATTCGCTATCCTGCATGAAAATTCGGCAGTAGATATCATCTATGGCATAATTGAAACATGACAGTCAATGTTAGTTAACAAATGTTTAACATGCCAACTGGGTTTACTGCAAAAAGTGAACAGCTGGATGGCCTCTATTGGCGAGTATGAGCTGCATTTGCGAAAGCTGCTCAAACACCAATTTTCTTAGCTCGACTCGATATCCTTGGAACTGCCCAACAGTGTGGGCCAGCAAACAAGGAACTCGATGTAGCCATTAATTTCACCCCTATGCTATAAAGAGGAAAGACAAACAATAAGAGTTTGACGGTAAGATATGTGCAAGAGCGATAGGCAGGATAGGTCTGGCAAACACAGTTGCCATCTGCACCATCTAAAAATGCATCAGCCGCATGTTGCGTCACTACCTTGTCATACAAGATCTGTCAAATTGAAGATTGTGCCAACTCTGCTGAAAAGATCCTGTATCTGATCTACATGTGCATTGTGCCTGCAAAGCAGAGGAGCCTCAATCAATAGAGATGAAGTCAAGAAAAATTGAGAGCATTCCATTACTTGTCGACCAGAAATTTATTTCTCCAGGTGTGACTTCACGAAACAGTGCTGCAGCATACAGAGGAAGGTTGATAAGTTATGAACCAATGAGTGATGCACCATCTCCACTCACAGTCATTTGCTATAACAATGTCAACAACACTCACAGCCATTTGCTATAACAATGTCAACAACACACTTGAGTGCCCATGATGGGAACATGTGACACATAAGCTTATGCAAGAAGCAACACATCACGAACCAAAAGGTAAATGGCAACTAGGGACAGTTACAATGAAAGTTATTCATTAATTTCCTCACACTGGTAGCTTGCGACAAATAGGCAGCAACACAACATGCCAGGACCTTGGCATCTAAAACAGTATCTTGAAATCTACTGTCCCATTGACAACTAGACTATATCTTGCAACAATGGATGCAATTCGAAGTATAAGTAAATATCATTTTGGGATTTAATATATAGAAATGTGATTCCAACAGAGAAAGGGCAAGTGAGGGTTGTTGGTTTTTCCCCTGCAATCTGATAAGGCTGAGCAATTTCCTGTTGATTGATTCAGCCCTGAATCACACCTCCAAAATATAATAAATTACATTGCATGAAACGCCATCCTTCAACCACATTTGGTATTGAAACATTTTCATATGCAATCAGGTTACTAGTGGATATTAGTGGGGGAGGGGTGTAGAGTGATATGCTTCTTAAATATTGGCAATGCCTCAGACTGTTGAATTAACTCATAGCATTCCCCGGAAGATAGGCAATTTCATGTTTGGGCCATTTACAAAGTTACAAACACATCCTAGAGCATCTGGGAACATTTCCTAGGGCCCAAATTAAGAAACCCCTTGTACAGACCTTAACAAGACTTAAGCCCTGTAATTAGATAAAACAGCAATTTGTTTAAAATTTAAAACACTTGGAAATGCTCGTACAAACATGAACTGTAAATGTACACCTACTATTTTATTTTCTTGTTTCCATGAAAAAGCAAACACTGCATATGGTCCTTGATGTATTTTAGCAGGAACCCTAGTTAAATGTATAAGAGCGTGAGCATATTAAAATGTTGTCAGCTTGAAAGGCCCCAAATTCTTTCAGCTGGATGCTTACACTATGTCTGACATTCAAGGCATTAATTTTAGAGTAGGGGAATGAACATGGTTTGTGCATATAACAGTGACAGCTTGGCACAAACCAGCAAGTGATTATCATCGCCCTACAAAAATACACTCACGTGTTGAGCGATAACTTATGTACTTTTGGTAAGACTTTCTGCAAGATTTTTTAAATTTCATTCATATAATTATTCCGTGTTGAGATGGAAATGCTACCATAGCATCCGCGCGTTTCGGACATACGTGTGTACTTTCTGAAACAGGGTTCGGGTACACTAACGAGCTACAAACAGCTCCAAAACACTCTCATGTCCCGGGTTTGTATCGGAAACCAAGGAAATGGCATAAGTCAGGGTCCTTTCCTTGCAACACAGTAATTATACGAATGATTGCCCATTCTAGTCTTACTATATAATTAGGCTCACCATGGGTGTATTATGTAGGGCGGCGATAATCACATGTTGTTTTGTGCCGACGCAGTGGGTCAGCTAGGTTATGTTCATCTGACACATGTTAATTCGGGCTTAATTTGCGAATTAATGTCTCATGGACCTTACTACATCAGTGAGGAACCCTCAAGTTTCTGTACAATATTGATAGGAAGCTGGAACCTGGGATATTTCTGGCAGCATCAGCATCGCTGGATATCAGCATTTTTCAGATAGACATATTTAACAAACTTTGGGATAGTTCATCCAAATTTCAGCTGACTCTCACTGGGAAATGCATTCTCAACATACCTTATATGGCAATATTCGTGCAATGATAAAGCTCAAGGGAGATTGGACACTCGGATAGGGTAGAGAGTGGAGCTAGTGCAAGTGGCATTCATTGAGTTGTTGATTCTAATTGAAATCATAGATGCTTGGTTATTGGCTAGACTCTAGGGGAATATAATGGCATGGCGCATTTGTATGATATGTTAGCTTGAGAATTCTTTTCATGAATACAAACATTTTAGGAGTGATTTTTTCCTTATATGGACTAAAAATGAGTATTATGCATCATTTATATATATGGGATATTTTTTATGCTTTATAATATATTGCAGCAGACATTTCTCCATTGATTTTCATACCCAAGGGTTTTTTGAAAAATAGTGCTTCCGCATTTCAGACACATACTCATTTTTGTATCCATTTCCATTTCTTGGCCCAGTTTCATAGTCTAATTACTGTCTTACGGCATTAAGAAGAATTGCCTATCGAAGAGATATTCTAGATTGCTATTAGACTAATTCAGTGGCATCAGTAACACAGATATTAATCAATCCTTGTTAAAAATTTAGGGACCAATTGAACTTGTATTTTATGCAATATTTATGTAAGTTTTGCATTGTGCTTACTCTTTAATAAGTTTATCTGTTGCTAGAATGGTTAGTATGCAACAAGCATGGTTGTAGGTAGATATTATTTCTATTACTTCAATTTCTTACTATTTCTGGGACATTGTGTTATTATTTGTAACCTAATAAAGTTAGGTCCTTAGCCTGCACATTGTGTAGGAAAATCTGTTTGATTACATTAACCATTTGGTTTCTCCTCTATTACATTGAAATTTGTTTTCTAGGAGTATGGCTTACTAGGCGGATGTAACGTCGAACATTTTCTTTAGACTGGTTGTACATCTGGGACATTGGCTTATGAATTCAGTGACAGAGTTGCTTATTAGTACTTTTGGAGAAGACTTATTTGTTTAAAATACTTTTCTCCACATGGGCTTATGAATTCAGTGACAGAGTTGCTTGTTAGTACTTTTGTAGAAGACTTATTTGTTTTTTTTTAATTTTTAATTTTATTTTTAAAAGGAAGAAAATATTATATAAGATCAAAGGATGCAAATAAATAGTCATCCATGCCATGCTTGAAAGTTAATAGCGCAAGTCATGGCATTAGAAGAAGGATACAACTTATCTTTCATTTAGACAAATCCTTAATCAAAATCATCGACATTTCCTGTTGAAGTGTGGTTGGCCACCCATATGAAGGCCAACCATAGCAATTAATAATGTGATTGTCCAGTGCCCAATTGGCTAAGTCATCAGCTGTTTTGTTACTTTTTCTTGGAACATATCTGAACTGGATCATCTGGAATTTGACCTGCAGAACAATTGGGACATCTACCTAACAACTTAGCTGAGATCAAGTCTATTTGCAAAGGGATGCAGGAAGCGATTAAAATTGGATGGAAAAAAATCCAAATTGAGTCAGATTCCCGGATAATTATTAGTCTCTTACCTGTCCCCACGAGAAGACTTATTTGTGTTAAATACTTTTCTCCACATACATATTTTCTTACCGTGTTCATATTTCTATTGTATATTCAGCTAGTAAAAAAACATTAAATCTAATATAAGCTGGTTTATGGATATTCTTATTGTAACTCCAGAGTTTTCTTTCCTTTAGGCACTTGACAGATGTCGAGAATCTGTGCCAGTTGATTGGCCTGGGCCTGCTTATGTGCTTGTTGGGCGTGAAGATTTGGCTTTAGCTGCCATCAGCCGTTCAACTGCAGTGAGATCACCACATAAAGTTCAAAGCGTGTCAAACCATCTTAATCTTATACGCATGTCTGCACCGTACACATTGCACTTGCACCCGCTGATTGTGCCTTCATCTACCACTGATCTTCAAGAGGTTGTTGTCTCTGGGATGGAGAAAGTAGATTCTGCAGCAGCATCAGTTATTGATGGTATGGAGCATATGTTCAACCCAACAACACAGCTGCGATTTGGCCGTGACCTACGACTTAGTGAGGTGTCTGTTTTTTCCCTGAAGATTGAACTTATATCTAAATGCATTGAAGAGTGCAGGTATATAATTTATACGGTCTCAGAGATGGGTAGAAAAGCATTTCGACTTCAACTATTTTAGCTAACATTGTTCAAGAGTTGATGAACCTGTATTTGTACTTGCAAAGCTATTTCAATTTTCTTCTATTTGTTAAATTCTTGTATAGAGTTGAGAATTTCACCTACAGTTTGAGGGCTGTTGCTTTTTCTGATTTATAACAATGCAATTTGTTTTGCTGTTTCTGCATCTGCTTTCGTAATTCCATAAGACCGCCTTACCTTACACAATCTGCAAAATTTGTTTTTTTCTACACATATATTGGTAGGGCACCATATATGCATATTAGTGATTTCTTGTACATAATCAGTAATTTCTCCTGCAGCCTGAGGGCATCTGATTTCTGAAAATTGGAGCTTGCCCTATGCTTCTCCAATTGCCGGCATCATTTTCTCAAATCTTTTGAAGTGGTGGTGTTACAGGTTTTGCTTCTCATAGTTGGAATCCACAACAAACACTGATAATATTTATATACATTTAGCAGCCCTGATTCAAGTTTGATTATTCCCTTCATGAGTTCTTAAGATTAAAGTGTGGAATGATAAGGATTACCGTATGCCATACTACCAAAAAAGTTACAAATAGAATCCAATAAGATGCTATAGCTAGAATTGCCTTAGTAGAATCATTTTTTCTTTCGTCCCTCTGTATATATTTGTTTAGCAGCCCAAAAACTGTTATAAAGGAAGATAATGTTTTCTTGCCAATTGTGTATATGTACTACACTCTTAGCATTACCATAAAAGTACTTTTTGAAATCTAGCCTTCAAGATGTTTTCATATTATATATCTAGATCCATGAAATGTCAATCATCAGATTCATACAGTAATTTCATAGGGCTCCAAATTAGTTTAATGGCTTATACCCAAAATGAAGATACCATTCATTGGTTAAGCATTTATAAATTACCTAGGTAAGGTTTCAATACTTCTTTGTATGCAATTTTCTCCTTACAAGTATTGTCATTCATCATAATTAACATCCTTTACTAATCATAGAAAACACATGGCAGCTTGTTGCGACAAATAGTTGGAGGATAATGAAGTGGGAGCTACTTCTTGTGGCTAAAGTAAACTCAAATTATGGTTTTTGATGCATATAATTGCTTTTTTACACTTGTTAAAATGAGAATGCTTGATCTTGCTAACTGGATGCTGGAAGTTTAATTTGATGGAATGAAAATCAACTGACATGTGATTGTGTTTGCACATAACTAGTAATCCAACAAAAAAAGAAAATTGGTTTTACTAGTAATTTATAAGATGCATGGGAAGGATAGCTTTGATCTTGAGTTGTCACCTTGTAGTTCTTTATATGTAAATTGTTGTTTTTCTTAGAGTGGTTTCGCAGAGGACATCCTCGAAGGAGATGTTCAATGTTTTGTTGGGAGGTACTCTATAATGAATCTATTTATGATCTAATTAACTATCCTAAGCACGGTATCAAAAACCATGGTAAACCAACAGTTTATCGTGGGTACCCATATGTTGAGGTCGAAACGAAAAAACCATCATACTTATCGTGGTATGAGTCGACCCCCCAAAACCACATTTTTTGGTGAGTAAATACAATTAGTTTCTCACCAAAAATTGCGGTTTTTGGGGGCGATCTGGATAGCTCGATGTTATTAAGATTTAAGACCAACAAAATTAAAAATCCATCATTTTTCCTGCTCGTGATTTATCATTTATTCATTTCAAACTTTCAACTTTTTGCTTTGCTTGTGACTTACTTCTCCACTACTCGTAATTTAGGGATTTCTATTTTGGATTCGAGTGCTCACGATTTAGGGCTTTTTAGTTTGGATTTGAGTGCTCACGATTTAGGGATTTTTAGTCTCGAGTTCGATTGCTCCCAATTTAGGGCTTAAGCCTTTTGAGTCTTGACTACTTTAGCTCGCGATATAGGTAACAGACCTATAACCACGCCTCAAGGCTTGTGGGTATCAAAAAGTTGTATTCCAAGTGCTTTAATGAATTTTGATAAATTTCTTTAACAATAGTTTAGACCATAGATGGAAGACTCATCGAGTGATTGGCGAGTCTGCAATTAGTCACCACTTTTTTCCCTGGTCGAGTATTTTTCGTTTTAACTCACGATTCGACACTGTTTCTTGTTTTTCAGGTGTCCTGGTTCGTTTTTCTAATTTGGTTGGATGAAAAATCATGTGGTCTGCATTGTATATAACTCGGTTAGGGTTTTGCTACATCCGTTAGGGTTTTTATTTCTTTGTTAGGCGTTTTATACATCTATGTGGTCTGCATTGTATTGTTTGGGAAAAAGAATATTTCTTAAGTTAACACACATGAGTCTAATAACAACCTGTGCTAAAATGGGAACTTTGGAAGAAGGTATGGCCTTTCATCAAAGCATAAGTGAAAGTAGGATTGTCTCATGTTGTAGTTGTTTATTCCTTGCTAGACATGTATGCCAATTGTGAAAGCATGCGAACTGTTTGATGAAATGCCTCAAGGAAATGTGGTCTCATGGAATATTATACGGGCTTATCATTATGTTTACCTTCTTTAAATTTACATTACTACTTAATGCATGCTATAATAGTGGTTTATACAAGTAGCGTTTTAATAGTTCTTTGTTAACTTGGCATTTCAAATGTTGAAAATTTGATGAGTAATGTAATAAATTTCAATTAAGTATTTTTTTAAGTTGCTGAATAATTTCCGAGTTAATTTTTTGGTTTGTCAACTATTGGCCGAGTACGAGGAACTATGGTTTAAACTCTACAAGATGCCTGATCATTTCTTTGATACAATATGAGTGCACACAACTGATTTTTGTTATATTTTGAGTGCATGATCTTTACCTTTCGATTCCAAGGGGCAGAAGATTTATACTGGCGCTATAGCTGATTTGATATTTGATATTAGTATATTTTGGTGCATTGATGACTATGTCACTATAGTCCATGACTTTCTGAGGCTATGAGCATTACAGTTTGTATTTTGTACTCTTTTATGGTTGAAAAGCAATGGAAACTATACTTTTGTGTTCTCTACATTCATTTTGCATGTCGTTTAAGAGTGTTTCATATGTTATTTAAGCTTATTTAATGAATCTATATATTTTATACAGTAGTGATACAGTTGCCGAGTCCTGAGTACAGGTCAAAATTTTTGGCTGCCATGTAGTTGTTGAGTACGAGTTTGTAAACTATGATCCTAACTATAGTGAACGGATGTGACCCATAACGTTTTCTCCCCAATGATATCTATATATGAATGCCATTTGTATTACTGCAACATCATCCTGTACATATTTGAATAGTACAAATAATATAATATATTTTCAAATCTTTGCTCTCTTCTTTTTGCCGTACTTTGCTATCTCTGAAATAAAATGTTACTCTACTCCTTTGCTTCTTAATTATGAGATTTGGAGGAAGCTGCACATGTAACTTATTGAGATGGGTGCAATTTTCATTGAAGCTGTTTGTTTGTCTAGAATTTTGAGAATCAATATTGATAATCAGGGATGTTGGTTTTACTCTTAGCAAGACATCATTGGCAATAGTATGTTGTTATCATGTCATTCCCCTCATTACTGTCCTTAAGCATAATTGATTAGTTGGATTCAAAAGGTGTAATATTTGAAATTAATGTTATGCAGTAAATATTTTGAGTGTATGATCATGGAAGAATAAAATTTTGTTTTTATTCGGTTCTCAATTTGTTCATACATTTGTGAGCTTTGTGAAAAAACCCATATATTAAGTTATTATAGGTTGCAAGATATGGCGATAAAGTTTTCTGCAACGACTCATTTAATCATTTGAAATTTACAGGTCAGGCGTCTTTTATGTACAGCAACACCTGTAGTTATTCATTCGGTACACGGGCCTGTTGATGAAGATCACCAGGTAAAACAATATAGATGATAAGGATGTTTAGTTTTTTTTATTGATTTGCACAAATGGCTCGTCTGCATTAGAAATGAAGAGTCAATTTCAATTTGTAAATAGTCATTGCAGTTCAAGGAACTCAGCTTTAAATGAATATTGATTCTTCTATATCAAAACACACAAAATTTAATTGCAATTGTAAATTTAAAGGCATTTTTAATGTAAATCTTAAACATTTTTTTCAAGATTTACATATATATCAAAGGCAGATATTTGTTGTTGAGTTTAAATGTTTTGAGAGCACAATGTCAGAGCCGTCATCATAATCCTCACAGTTCAAACAGGAAGTACAAATCTTCATGTAATTGAAGAAAAAAAAATCCCATTCCATCATTTTTGAAAAAAAAATTCAAGTAAATAGCGGAATTATATTCCAGGCATAATATCCTTTCTCTACTAAGTAGCCGTTTATGTGGAAAGCTGTTACCACCGCACCATTGTGCCACAAGGACTGATTGAGTTATCGTTCATGCCAATATTTGCAGTACTTGATATTGTCCGCCTGGTTTTCAGAAAGTGAAACTCTTCTTTTAGTGGCTCAGAAGTCACTCTAAATTGCAACATAACAAAAATGACACTGTGTGAAATGCAAGTATGCCTAGTTCAATCAGAAGCAAGGGAACTGTTACCATATTTCCACCGCCAGTTAAGAGATTGGCGCCAAAAGCATAAAGGCACAAATAAATAAATAAAATAGAAGGAACTGCAGTCCTAAGGTTGGCGTCAAGGAGGGATAAGGGTGGAAATAAAAATAAATGAAATTTAATTCCTATTTCAGGTGCCAGGATAAGATGGATCAGTGAACTGCGGTTGACTGAAGACTTTGCATGGATCAAACTGCTATTGACTGGAGAATTAATATTTAATTCAATGGAATTAACTAAATAAAAAATAGACCACGGTTGACTGAATGCTAAGGATAGAATTAAATAAAAATAGATTTCTGCGGTTTCATGCACCAGGAAGGAGGATAAAAATAGGAAATAAATAAAATAAAATAACAACAGCTGCTGTTAAAGGATGCACCAAGGATAGACAAGTAAAAATAAATAAATAAAAAGTGAACTGCTGTCCCCATGCGCCAGCAAGGGATAAGAATAGAATAAAATAAATAAAACAACAACAATTTATTCTTATCATTTAGTAGTCTATTCTTATCATTCATCGGTCTACACAGGCTGATTATTTATTGTAAAATTTATATACTTGAAGCGCTGATTCGCTCTTGCATCTCCAGCTTTTGTACTTGCACATCTGAATAATAAAGGTTCATTTTGCCCTCTCATATTTCTGTTTTCAGATTATTCATTGTGTTTGTTATAGGATATTGTGTTTGCCTTAGTGTGGAATTCATTCCCTCTACCGCTGTCTTTTCGTAAATCTTTGAATTTACTATGCAAAATAGTTTAGAGTTGTGCAGGTGTGTGGATCTTTAAATTCTCTGTGTGCAGAGTTACATGCAAGTGTCAAACTTTTGGTGTATCAACCGTATTTCTTTTTTTCCGCATTCCTTTTCCCTTTTCCTTGTCAAGTTTTCCGTTTTCTAGGTGATTCACAAGCGAACCAACCCTCTTTGGAGGTTCACCTCAGCCATAGGTCACCCACAACCTTGAGTGAGGTATTCCAATTTTGTCAACAGGAGAAAGAGTACACTCACCATTCTCTATCAAGGTGCAACTTTTGGGTGACAACAGTTTCTGGCACACCCAGTGGGAAAGAGGATAAAGTATTCAAAAAATCAACATCTAGCGACTCCTTAGGTTTTTCACATACATACTGGTTGTAGACTAGTCAAAGCGTATGCCAAAAGCCACCAGGTCAAAAGCTAAAGGTATTCCTTTCGAATTTATTCAGCTACCTTTACATTGTTATAAAAGAAGCATATTTTATAAATCCTCTCCATATACTTATCGAGTTAGCAAAATAAAACAATTGCTTGAAATCCCATAGCTTCCCACTCCAAATTTCCAAATGGCTCTCAATAGAAACGAAGCTTTTGTGACCTTTAATTATTTGAATCTTAATGTATACAATGATATCTCTACTTCTGCATTAAAGAGTTTATCATCCTTTATTGGTCAAACTCAAACTACCCCTGTAGAGCATATTAGAGATATTGCAAATCTTTGCTCTCTTTATAAAAAAAATAGGAGGATGTAGCCATGGGACTCCTTGTAGCTTCCTTTAAAGATAAAGCCTTGTAATGGTACATAAATCTACCTATTAACTCTATCAATTCTTGGGATAAATTAGGAACAACCTTTTGTAGCCAATTTGAGGACAAATCTGACCACCTATCACTAATTGAGCAATTGAGCACAATCAAAAGAGCCCATTAAGAGTTTATGGCCAATTTTAACTTGAGATTCTAGAGAACTTGGGAAAGAATTCCTTGTGCCATTAAGCCTACAATAATAAAACATGCATTCTTGTACTATTTGAGATCCCTAAATAATGACATTGCTGTCATGATTCATTCCATGGGGGGTAACACAATTCTTGTTGCCTTTGATAATTGATTTAGCCATTAGAGCTGAACATAATCTCATACAAGCTGACAAACTTGCACCTAGACCTCCCATGCCTATCTTTCCAAATATTTAGCCACTAGTATCAGCTATAAATCCAATTCAAGTAGCACCTAACCAAGCAGTTACTATTCCAAATCAACCCACCGAGTTGAGTGAAATAAAAGGTATTGTGCAAGCTTTTGGAAATAAACTTGTATATATTGAGAGACAACTTGCTCAACCTTACAGACTGTATCAGGCTCCATTCCAATCTGCTAGACCCCCATACCCAACATATCCTACAAGTAGGCCTCCATATCAATGCCCAACAACCATTAAAGATTATCCTAATGCTCCTACATTTATGGCTCTTGTTCTAGTGCAAACTAATCTAATTCAGGAACCCTTTTGGTATCCTCCATGTAATCATTCACACGATTCTTTTTCTTGTGGTAACGAAATGTTAAATCAAGCTTTGATTGCACAAGGGACGACTCCACAACTTTCAACAATTGAGGCTCCTCCTCAAGGGGATTTTAGTGAAGCACCAAAGCCACCATAGGCAAATTTGGTGAATTGGCAACAAGAGGATCAACAAACAGTTAATACAAGAGTATACAAAAGAAGGGTAGTGGTAGAACCCACAGAGGTAACTAATTTGCATGGATCATCTTCTTTATTTCCTAATAATGCTAATAAGGTTGCTGCTGTCCCTAATGAGAAAGAGAGAAAAAAAATCAGATTCAGCAAGGCAGCTTGGAAGCACAAAAGAATAAGGAAAAAGAGGCTGGAGGTGTTGCAAAAAGTCAAGCAAAAGGGGACAACTCTCTCCTTAATATTATAGATCAAATGAAGAAAGCTCATGCGAGCTTATCCATGTGGGATACATTGACTATTCTGGATCAAAAGAATTTACTACATGATGAGTTGACCAAACTACATGTCAGAGTGGATCATTCAGCTAGAGCTAGTGTAGTATTTGCAAATACAGATTAATCCATTAAGGCTGAATTTCAGGCAAAAGGGATTGGTAAGCCTCCTCCTTTCTACTTTTCTTTGATTATTGGTGATAATTTGGGCCATTATTGCATGGTTGACAATGGTGGTAGCAGTACAGTGATGCCTAAACAGATAACAGATAAACTAGGGCTCAAATATGAGCCACATAAGAAAGGGGTTTTGCAGTTGGATGTCACAACTACCAAAACAGTTGGTATAATCAAAGATCTAAAGTTAAGTTTGCATGCATGTCCAAGCTTTCCAGTCTTACATGATGTTATGGTAATAGATCTACCTCCATATTTCTCTTTGTGCTTATCTAGAGATTTTACAGCTAAGATTGGAGGGTATCTATCATTAGATTGGTCAGATCTATTTTTCAAAACAAAGTATGAGACTAAGGTAACAATTAATTCTGAGCCTCTTGCTAAATTTCATATTGAGCCTTATGTGCCTAATGCTTGCCGTGTGAATTGTATTGTTTTTGACCAAAAGGATCATCCTGTTGTTCAAGATATAGACACCCACTTTGAGAGCATACCAGATTCATTATTGGTGAGTGGGGAACTGATCGTCATGGTTTTGATCCTTACAAATATGCTGAAGAAACATATATTAAAGAGGCTGGTTTGAGAATTTATTGCATGCATTAGGATAATGTTATTTTACCATTATTGGTTAAAACTGATGAGATTGATACAAGATTGTGGAGTTTATACTTTGATGGCTCTAGAAGCAAGAATGGATCAGGTGCAGGTAATGTTCTGATATCACTAGATGGTCAAAGGTATTCTTCTATTCGTTTTCAATTTGGTTGTACATGCAATGTAATTGAATATGAGGCACTAATTCATGGTTTACAATGGGCTAGAATGAAGGGAATTAAGTACCTACATGTATTTGGTGATAGTAAATTGGTCATACATCAGGCGAGAAATTTGAATATTGCAAAGAATCCCTTGTTGAAATCATATAGACAGAGTTTGGGATCTTATAGAGGATTTCGATGCATTCAATGTTCAATCAATACCTAGAGTTGAAAATAAACAAGCAGATAGATTGGTGGCTGTTGGAGCTGATTTTGATATTCCTAGTGATGTGAAAAGAAATAATAATCAACCTCATATTAAGGTGGTTGCAAGGCCATCAATTCCTGATAATAATACTAATTGGCAAGTGTTTGATAATGATGAGCAAATTGTACGCTTTATTTAGGAAGAAGCATAATTTTCAGCTAAAAATCAGTCTAAATTGCAGCATTGTATGGCGAGCAAATCTTGCAATTAAAGACTAATAAGGTGCCCCAAGGATTGGTAACACTTTAGAGTATTTTTAATAATGATTATCAGCTGAAAAGGGGCAAAATTAGGATGTCCACTAAGAAAGAAAACTATGAGGACATAGCAATTAGTGATGACAAGCTTTTGAAGCATGGCAAAGTATGTAGTTTAGAGGAAAAATAAGTTTTTGTTCAGTTATGCAATGAGTTCACTGATGTTTTTACTTGGAAGTATGAGGATCTAAAATGTTTTGATCTAGGATTAACTCAACATACCATTGAGCTTGAGTCTAATTCCAAACTGGTAAGGCAAAAGCAAAGGCCTATTAATTTAAAGATAATTTTTTTCTGAGAAATGAACTAACAAAACTTATTGAGTCTTGCATTATCTTTCCTATCAAGCATTCCTCATGGGTTGTAAATCTTGTACCCGTGAGGAAAAAGAATGGAGAGATAAGATTATGTGTTGATTTTAGGGATCTAAACAGGGCTTCTCTAAAGGATCATTATTCATTACTATCGATGGATCAAATTCTAAGGACTGTATTCGGTGTAGAAAGGTTCTCTCTTCTGGATGGTTACAGTGGTTACAATCAGATTTTGGTAAAAACAGAAGATCAATACAAGACAATTTTTACTACTAAGTGGCAAACATTTGCTTACAGAAAGATCCCATTTGGTTTATCTAATACTACTTTTCAGAGAGCCATGGATATGACTTTCCAAGGTTTGATCAATGTCAATATTTTGATTTATGTTGATGACATTACAATTTTTTCTAAGAGTGTTAATCATCATTTGAGCCATCTAAGGCAAGTTTTTTAAAGATGCAGACAATATGGGGTTTCTCTCAACCCAAAGAAGTGCATACTTTCAGTGCATGAAGGTAAACTTTTGGGGCACATGGTCTCAAAAGAAGGTTTGGCGATAGATCCAGAAAGAGTAAGCTCAATTATATCTTTATCATTACTTCTGCACAAGAAAGCACTTCAAAGTTTTTGGGTAAGATCAATTTTGTGAGAAGATTCATTGCTGATTTTGCTAATTTATTAAAGCCTCTGACTGCTATGTTGAAAAAGAATGAGTTTCAGTTGGACATATGAAGGGAAAATCGGTTTTGAGGCTATTAAACAAGCTATTGCTCAAGCTCCAACACTAGCGAATCCAAACTTTTCAAAAGATTTTATATTGTATGCATTTATAGGGGTCGAAACAATTTATATCTTAACTCAGTTGAATCGTGACAATTTAGAACAACCCATTGCTTTCTTTAGCAAATGGCTACATGACTATGAGGTGAAGTATACTTTTGTGGAAAAGCAAGTACTTCTTATTATTAGAGGCTTAAAAAATTTCAGTTATATGCTCTCTAATAATAGAATTCATGTTATGGTTACTCACCCAAGTGTAAAAGAATTTTAATTAAGGATTTGAATGAAAAGAGAGCTGGTTGGATCACAAAAGTCATGGAATATGATGTGGACTTCAAGGTAACAAAGTTGAACTGAAGTAAAGGTTTATGTGACCATTTTGTTTCAGATTTAGAGTCAAGTACAAAAGAGGTTGTTTTTGCACTCATCAATCAACCACAAGCAGCTGAAATGCCATCTTCTGTGAGTTGGACACAAGATATGATTAATTACTTGCATGTTGGTATTCTTCCCCATGATTTGGGTCAGACAAAAAGAGGTATTTCTGGTTACAAACTATTCTTTTTGCACTCATTGATGGTATATTGTTTAAAAAGGATATTAATGGTGTTCTTCTAAGATGTGTAGAACCTTCACAAATTGATAGATTATTGCAAGAATTTCATGAAAGTTTATCAGGTGGCCATTATGCTCCAAGGAATACTTCTCTCAAAATAACGAAAGACGGTTATTATTGGCCAAGTATTTTCAAAGATTGTTATGCATGGGTCAAAAGATGTCAAAAGTGTGCTTTCTTTGTGGGTAAGGAAAAACTTGCAACCCTTTCTCTTCATCCTATTTCAGCAGATCAGCCCTTTATGCAGCGGGGTTTGGACTTTATAGAAATGATTAACCCACCATCTAGTTTGGGTCACAAGTGGATTCTTACTGCCACTATTTTACTATTTTACTAAGAGGATTCTTACTGTCACAAGTCGATCCAATGTCCTGACCATCTATTATTTTTGCATTGTAATAGTCACAAATTTCTTTTGGCTCGTGTGCTTATTGTGAGTGTCGGGTCGATCCTTGAGCATTAGGCTCAAGGTTTGTAATGAAGCTCGGGTGCCCATGTGTTGTAAGGTTGACCCTTGAACATTAGGGTTAGGGTTATAATGCCTATATTGATCTTGTAAGGAAGAGATAGGGATATATTTTGTTGTAAATGACTTTTTTTCAAAAGGAGGTTGGCCCGTCAAAGAGGCCTGCTATATTTGAATATAAGAAAGTTCAAAGGTATTTCTTAAGTTCATTTGGCATTCAGATTCTTTGCATTTTGTTATTTCTGTTTTCATTAAATTTTTTTGCAAGCAAATTCATATTAATTGGTATCAAAGCTCTTTCTAGGGAACACCATTAGGGTTATAGTGGTATTGCCACTGTACACCATATGCTCTCACTTGGCCCATTGTGGATCTCAGTGATAAAAAAGTGTTAACATAAGTGGCAACATTATTCTTTCTTCCCCCAAATCAGCTATTTTTTCCTATATGTAGGTTTTTTTCATTTTTAGATTGTAAACGCTATATCGGGACTTCCAATATCCATAAAAGGTTGTTGTTTTGACTAAGCACACGGGATTTGTGTGTGAAGTGAGGTGGGTTTGACCCTTCAACATAGGCTTCTACATAATGCTATATATGGATTTGAGCTTCCACGTATCTTTAAGTATAGCAGAAGACCCCACAAGTTCTTTTTGAGGACTAGCCATTAGAAGCCTATGTTTGTCTGAAATTTGTGGTGCATCGGTTAACAACTTTCCCGGGGAATTAGTCGCATTGCACCTCATAGATGGGATAGTGTGATATGGGAATGGTAATCTTATATAATTAGTGTTTTGAAACGTTAGGCTGATGTTTTTTTTGCTGAGGGAATCAATATATCAACGAACTCACACAACAAAAACACCTTGTAATAAACCCCTTGCTATAATCCTAACTATGATAAACACACCACCAACAAAATTTTCTAAAACCCCCTGCTATAATCCTAACTATGATAAACACACCAACAAAATTTTCTGAAAGGAAGTTTCCGAGATAGTTATAGAGGTAGTTACAAAGGTTAGAAAGGTAAAAAATTCCCAGCCACTGTTGAGCCCATCAGGTAGTCTATTGAGTTAAAATTTCTCCCAAGTGTTCCTCGAGAGATTGGGCTCCTACTTTATCCTTGTTAGAAATTTGACTCTTGGTGTTATCTTTGCAATTTTCGATTGTTGAGACTATTAGGGTTAAAAATTCCATACCTTCTAGGGTTTCCAAAATTGCTAACATTATTATTTTGAGGCTTATTTCAACTATGAGATTTTTTCTTATTTCTATTCTACATGGCCAACCTACTAGAGAATTTTTTTATGATCTAATTTTTTGCATCAAAAAACGATTAGAAAGATCCCTTAATCCTAAAATTTTGCAGCTAACATACTTGGCTTTGACTTTCATCTTCAAAAACATACTATCAAAGATAAACCCTGGCATTCATACGAGGAAGAGGGTCACATTTATTTTCAATTTTAACATACCCTTTAGGGCTAAGCATTTGTGGCAAACGAATTCATAATTGCACATCTACTTTGCACACCTCAATCCATCTAGGTTGCTCTATCACATTGAACTTGTCAACTTCTATATAAGCTTTTTGGGGAATGGCTTTAAAAATGGTTTGTCCACAATATAAAAATTCATTTTCTTAAATCATTTCTGACATACTTTTTGTTTTGATTTTAATTGAAAAAAACCAGTTTCAATGTTCAACTTAACATATGCACACCATCATTATTGAGACATATTCTTAAGCTAGTTTTCAAGACTTCCTCGACAACATTTTCTGTTACTAGAGATATAAAATCAAGTTCCTTTTTAGGGTTACCTGTTTTGTTGCTATTCTTTTGAACATTTCAACATTAGGAGTGAGAAGGACAAGAGCATGCATGAGGTTGCTTGCTTCTCATTCTTGGTCATTCCCGCTTCCTCTCTCTCTTTGAAGATGAACGAGGGGCATTGTTCTGTTGCACGTCATTCTTTACTCATTCCATTAAGGATTTGGGCATTGCTCCCTGTTTGCTTGTTCCTTTTTTAGAAACCCCAAATACCTTCTCTCCATTCTCTTTATCCTTTCCTTTGTTTTCTTCAACGACATTGGAATAGATAACTTTATCTTCGTTTTCATCTCTTCATTGAATGCAAAGCAAAATGCTTCTTCTTTAAAACTGTTTTTTTTGTTCAATAGAATCACCATTGTTCACACTACCTTTGAATATACTTCCTTGTTATAAATGTCCTTGTACCACGAAAGTGTTGTGCAAGCCTGTGTAAAAATGCATAAGAATCTCGCTCACTTGCATGTGCCAACGGGAAAAACATTGTAGAAATTCTAATGGAAGGTGATGTTTAACACCTCATACCCACAACCAAAATACTTCTCCAAGCTACCCTATCCCCACAAACTCACATTTCTAAATAGATATTTTAAAATAAAATCTAACATATTATAATGATCCCAAAATGCTTAGCTTTTGTGTTGGGAAGATTATTTTTCTTCAGAAATATTTCAACAAAAAAAATATCCACATAAAAAAGAAAAATATTTAATATTTGCAAGCAAGTTCATATCAAGTGGCCTAAGAGCTCTTTGCAAGCCTCTTTTTTTGCAGCAATATTAGGGTTTTTGTGGTGTTGCGATTGTACACCTTATGTTTGTACCTCGCCCATTGTGGATCTTAATGATCAAAAAGTGGTAACAAAAGTTGTAATGTTATCTTTTCATACACCGAATCAACCATTTTTTCTTGCAAATAGTTTTTGTTCATTTTTAGGTTAGAAACCCTATGCTGAGGGTTTTGAATTATCCACAAAAATCTTTCATTTTGGGTAAGCACATGAGATCCATGTGAAGTGGGTTAAGATCTGACTCACCATCATAGGCTCCCAGAAAATGATGTACACGGAGTTGAGCTTCCACGTACCTTCAGGTATATTAGAAGACCATATAGGTTGTTTTTGAAGCCTAGCCATAAGAAGCCTTTGTCTTTTTCTAATTTGTAGGCACCGATAAGCAATTAGCCGGGGGAAGTTACTTGCATTATACCTCGGAGTTGGGATAGTGTTCTACATGAATTGTAAACCTTCGTAGTTAGTGTTTTGAAACATTGGGCTGACAATATTTACGATAAGATCAATATATCTGCGAGCCCACAAAAGAGACACACCCTATAACAAACCCTCCTTGCTACAACCCTAATTGTGATAAACCCACCACTAGCATAATTTTTTGAAAGGTAGCGACAAAGACAGTTACAAAGCATAGAAAAATAAAAAATTTCCGACCATTGTTGAGCCCATTAGGTAATTTGTTATCTTTTTGAGTAATTTGGAAATTTGTTTTGCTTATTTCCTACCTATCCCAAACCCATTTTCTTTTTGGCTTGATCAATTTGTTGTAAAAATAATCCTAGTTCTCTTATATGATGGTAGAAACTTGTTCCAAAGAAGTGGACTAAATAATGGATGATTAGATTTTTTCGAAAATTTTCAATGACGACTCAACAAGTTGGGTATATGAAGCAAAGAAGTTTATTTGTCCGTCAAACCACCATGGACCAAAAACTTCCTATAGTTTCATTCAACTTGGTATTTGAAGCCATTTAGTGGTATCAGTGGTTTGCAAAACGCAAACTACGCTCACATGGGTGGAGTCTAGTAAACTCCCACTCACCTGATTTGGCACTAGTGAATATGAAGACTTCATAGACTCATTGATAAATTGAGGCAAACTTGTTTGGTCCTAAATACCAAATTGAGTTTGGAAAATTGGCAGATCGGATAAAAGGGTTGGGTGAGCACTTTTTCAATAGCTGCTTCATTAGTAGATTGAAGGAAGATGGTAAGGTAGAAGTAAAAATGTTCAAACCTACTACCTTGATGGAAGCAATTGGGTTGGATAAATTAGCCGAAGACAAACATACAACTCAATATCGTTTATATAAACTGTCACAAGTTAGGATTCCACAACTGTCTCAACTGACAACCAACGAAGGCACCAAACCACTAGGTGTCAAGTGCCTAACTCACGAGGAAATGGCCGCTTGTAGAACCAAAGGGCTATGTTAAAATTTTGATGAAAAATATAGTCTAGGCCATAGTATGCCTATTTGGCGAGTACTCGCCAAAATCCTGCATCAGCGAATAATCGCTAGGAAAATCACGACTTGGCTCTGCCGAGTATTGGCGAATATTCACTGTGAATATTTGCCAATACTCGGCGAGTCCTAGCCTAAAACTTGCCATACGCAAAGAATATTTGCCAATACTCCGCAAGGCCTGAACCTAAAACTCGCCATATGCAGGTCTGACTAAAAAAAATGTGAAAAACATGGAAAAAAACGCTGAAAAACCTACCAAACATGTGATTGCCATATGCGATACCACAATGCTCAAGATCTAAAATATTGATCCTCTAGAAAGATGGGCCTTGGCGGCTATGTGTGTGTAATGTCCCCTTTTCCCACTTGAGAGCCACTATTTGGGCTTCTTGCTATTCCTTCTCCATGGCAGTGAAGTAAAGAAGATGGAGGACAACATTGAGCTTCCATTTGCTATGTTTTTTACTATTTTTTTATATTTTCCTTTTAGTGTTTTCCCTCTTATTGTAGGTCGGATGAGTTAAAGCAAATTAATGGAAGCTAATGAAGGAAAAGAACATCTCTTGGGGCTCGGCCTTACCCTTTTAAGCTTTGGCGCCAATGAAGGAATATAAAAGGAGACTTAAGGCATCATTTGATAGCTAGTTTTGGCGCATTTTTCATAATCTTTGACATTGATAGCTAGTTGATCCTTGTTATTCCACTTGAGGACGAAAATCCTCTTGTGTGGCTTTCATAGAAGGACGAAAACCCTTCTAGTGGTTTGGTGAAGGACGAAAACCCTTCATCTTAGCTTGGTATTGAAGTTTAAGGCGGATTTGAGGAGAGATTAATCATTTTCAGATTTTTATTGGCTTCCTACATGTGGAGCGACTTACCTTGGTGTAGGGTTTGAGGGTTTGGTGAACTTATATTTGCATTTTTAGTTTATAATCTGATTTGACATATTTTGTAAGGGCGGAATCTACATATTTATGATTTTTGGGGGTTTCTAGACGTATAATCCATAATTTTCTTGTGGCTGCTCTTTGCTGGACATTTATTAATTTCCAGCAGTGTGTTGTTTCAGATTTATCATTGTTCGCGGTTCTATTGGATGATAAAAGATATCTCTAATTTGTGACAAGTTTATTTGAAGTATATTTGGTGTTTGGCATATATTTTATACCCTTATTTGAAGAGTTCAGTTCGCTGATTTTAATTTTCAGTCTGCTGCTATAAAAATCAGATTTGATGAATTTGGGGTTTAGTCTAAATTCCTTGGTTATTGGTCTTATTCCTTGAAAGGGTCATTTCAGTGTGGATTTATGAGAATCAAACAAATTGGCAATCAAGGAAAAATTTCCTGGTTTGGTGATTGATGCATTAGTGGATGAATCTCATGGGGCTTGTTTCTTTTCTAAGTTAGATATGAGGTCTGACTACGATTATATTGTCCTATGGGAAGAAGATATCCATAAGACAACTTTTTGGACCAATGACGACTACTATGAGTTTTTGGTGACGACTTTCTGTCTCACGAATGTGTTGTCAACCTTCTAGAGCGTAATGAACATGATCTTTTGGCCTTTGTTTCATAAGTTCACCCTGGTATTTTCTTAAGTCTATAGCAAGACATCAGAATAACTCCTTGCTCACCTGGACCACACCCTAGAACTCCTCGATGAAAATCAATTGTATGTCAAGTGCTCTTTAAGAACTATAGAGGTGGCATATGTTTGTCACATGATCCCAGCCAAAGGGGTTAAAATGGATTCCAAGAAAATTAAAGATATGAAAAATTGGCCCAAACCTAAAACCTCTAAAAGTCTTTGAATTTTTTAAGGTCTTGTTGGCTATTACCTCAAATTTTCTTAAGGACCATGATAAGATTGTGGCTCCCTTGGTGGCCATGCAAGGCACAAAATCTTTCGCGTTGTCTACATCAATAGAGTGCTTTTGACTTTCTCAAACACGCCACGTATCATCCTGGTCCTTATGGTGCCAAATTTCTTGAAACCTCTCAGCATTGAAAGTGATGCTTCTAGGAAAGGAATTAGAGCAGTATTGATGTATGAAGGCAGGACTTTGGCATTTACTAGCAAGGCCTTAGTAGGAAAAGCTCGTGTTAAATGCGCTTATGGAAAGGAAATGCTACCCATTCTCCATGTAGTAACTCACTAGTGACCATATCTATTGGGTTGACTTTTTTGCATCAAAACAAATCATCACAACTTGAAGTATTTTGTTGAACGTGCACCATTGCCAAAACAACAAAAGTGGGTGACTAAACTCTTGGATATGACTGACATTTAATCAATTTTTTCAGAATCGGTCGAACCGGAACTAGACAGTTCGAGCGGCCTGAGTATTTTTGGCACGAACCAGTTGAAAAACCGGATTGTTTGACCGGTTTGGCCCCAAACCTGTCAAACCAGTCCAGTTTCGATGCAAACCGTCTGAGTTGTGTGGCTGCACAACTATATGGCACAATTTTTAAAAATTTCACTTTCAAAATTAAAATTTCTATTTTTTAAACAAACTAAACCCTAATTTATTGTTATATAGATACTCCCCCCTCTATTCACTTCACACCTCTCTCATTGAGCATTTGTGAGCTACAGATTGAAGAGTTCCGTGTTAAAAACCCTACATGGAACTATGCAAACATAGTTGATAGTCAAATATTTTGTAAATATTGTAAGAAACACATCAAGGGGGGGATTCATAGGTTGAAACAACACTTGGCTGGTCAAAAAGGCCAAGTTTCCCCATGTGATGCATCGGATATTGATGCCATTAGATTGGAAATGATAAATTTGCTTGAGAAACTTAAAGAAGAGAATGCTAGGCATAAAGAGATGGATGTTGAAATAGGGAGGCAACATGCCATGGTCCAAACAAGTGTTGAAGGCTTTTGTTCTGACCCCTCTGTCCATGTTAGAGACCCCTTTCGGTATATGCCTCCCACATCCAGTCATAGTCAAGAAAACCGGCCTCAAAAAAGAAAGAACATCCAAATCTTTTTTCCATTTTCTTCCTCACTTGCTAGTGCCTCCATGCTAATAGAAAATCACCCCACCTTAGATAACCATTGGAAGAAGCAATACAAAGAAGCACCTTTTGAATACATTGCTAGATGGTGGTATGGTGTAGATATCCCTTTCAATGTTGCCCACTCACCTTATTACCGGCCTATGTTTGATTCCATTGTTGTTGCTAGTAAGGGCTTCAAATGCCCTAGTATGCATGCCTTTTGAGGATCTCTTTTGCAGAAAGAAGTTGCAACCATAGATGAATATTTGAAGAGTTTTAAATTATCATGGGCCAAAACAACATGTACTATTATGTCAAATAGGTGGAATGATGACAAGAACCACACCATAATAAATTTTCTTGCCTCTTGTCCACAAGGTACAATGTTTTTGAAATCAGTTGATGCATTTGATAGGGTGAAAGATGCAAATTTTTTGTTTGAGCTTTTGGATGAGGTTGTTGTAGAGGTGGGGGTGCAAAATGTTGTACAAATCATCACAGATAACACCTCTAACTATGTTCTTGCCGGTAAGATGTTAGAGACTAAACACAAAACAATATTTTGGACTCCATGTGCTGCACATTGCATAGA
Source organism: Taxus chinensis (assembly GCA_019776745.2). Classification (NCBI taxonomy): domain Eukaryota; kingdom Viridiplantae; phylum Streptophyta; class Pinopsida; order Cupressales; family Taxaceae; genus Taxus; species Taxus chinensis. The sequence goes on from CM034151.1 coordinate 169,092,494, forward strand.
CCTCATGCTTGAGGATATAGGAAAACAAGATTGGGTCAAAAACATTGTAGAGCATGCCAAAAGCATCACAAAATACATCTACAATCACTCATGGGTATTGAACTTAATGAGAAAAAACATTGATGGTACTGAACTTGTTAGGCTAACCATCATGAGATTTTCAACAAACTTCCTCACATTGCAATCTCTTCTTTCCCAAGCACAAAACTTGAAAAAGATGTTTTCAAGTGATGAATGAAATGCATCAAAGTGGAGCAACAAACAAGATGGGAAAGACACAAGGAAGAAAGTTTTTGACAATTTATTTTGGAAAAAAACAACAAAGGTTGTGAAAATTGTTGAGCCTCTTGTTAAAGTGTTGTGGTTGGTGGATGGGATAAAATTAGCTGTGGGCTATATTTATGAGGCTATGGATCATGAAAAGGAGCAGATAAGGGCAACATACAAAGACAAGGTAACTAAGTATGGGCTTATATGGGAGATTATAGATAATAGATGGAACAATCAACTCCATCGCCCTATACATGCAACTCGATATTTCTTGAACCAAAGATATCATTATAGAGCTCAACTTGGAGAAGATCAAACATGAGAAGAAAAGATGGTTTGTATGCATCCCTAGAGCGCATGGTCCCTGATGAGAGACAATAACTTGAAGTTCACCGATAGATCAGTTTCTTCAGCAGAGACACAGGTACCTTTGGGAAAAACCTTGCAAAGATTGCAAGAGATGTGGGCCAACCAGGTAAGCAATTGTAAGTTTTTTGAAGTTCATTTGATTAAACTTGTTAATGAATAATCATGAATTTTTAGCATAAGACACAATTTAATTTGTTGAATTACGCTTTAAGTTATAACTTTTACTTTTAATTTTTAACTTTGTTTTTTGTCGTCATTGTTTAATAATAAAAAATTTACATTTTTTATTGCAACACATTGGTGGGATTCATTTGGTAGTCAGTGTCGTCAATTGCAAAAGTTTGCAATTCGGATCTTGAGCCAAACTTACAATGCCTCTAGGTGCGAGCACAACTGGTCCGTCTTTGAGAGAATTCACACGAATAAGAGAAACCGATTGGAACTACAACGGTTGAATGATTTTGTCTTTGTGCAGTACAACCTTCGGCTAAGGTGCAACTAGTTGCTGAACCGAAGACTTGATACAAATACCATTGTCTTGGATGATATAGATCTAACCTCAGATTGGGTAGAGGAGAGTCAGCCAACAGAGTTTGACCCCAATGACTTGGGGTGGATGTGTTTGGATTAGGATGATGAGCCACTAGTAGCACCGCCGCCACCGTCACTAGACATAACAGACACTAGTTGCGTTTGTGCTACTGCCAGTGCCAATACAATTATTGTAGATGCCCGTGAGGATTTGGATGGGTCCGAGTCAGAGGACGGTGATGATATTGATGAGGATGAGCCTGGGGATCCCATTCTCAATAGTGGTGCAGAGTTTGATGATTGATGATTGATCATTGATGTCATCTAGTTTCTTCTAAAGTTTTGTAACTTGTTGTATCTGTATCAATGATCATAGCATGTTTTTTTGGAGTCTTTGACTATAGAGACCATTTAGAGCCTCATTATTTATATATTTTGTTTTGGAATCTCATATATGATATATGTATTGTGTATCGAACTTGGAGTTCATGCCATTTTGCTATAAACACCTTTCTTACATATATGCATGAGCCAAATTTGCATATTCTGTGTGTAATTATTGGAATTGTGGTTTCTAATCTTTCAAATATATTGTTTTCATTAAAAATATAAATTTTTATGTGTTTTTTAGTAAACCGGTTCATAAAGTTTGAACCAGTCCGATCCAACCCTTGACTGGTTTCAATTTTTAAAACATTGCGTTCTATACAGCAAGGGCAAGGGAAATGTTGTGGTAGATGCTTTATCATGTAATATGAAGAACATATGACCTTGTGCGCCTTCATCTTACTAACACCTGATTGGTTATAGGAGCTCCAAGAAGAATGATAACGAGATGCACTGGCTCAACATCATTCAACAACTCATGACTGATTCTACAACTAAGAAGGGATACGCTTGGGATGGCAGTTGCTTGCTCTATTAAGGATGATTAATGCTCTTTGCAAAGTCACATCTTTGAGAGAAACTATTGCTGGAATTACATACATCCCCTGTTGCGGGGCATTCTGCGTTTTTGAAAACCTATGCATAGGTCAACAGAAACTTTTTCAGAGATGGTATAAAGCAAGATATCAAACAATTTGTGGTAGAATGTGATATGTTTGCGGAAAAAAAGGAGAGACTGTCCAAATTCTTGGCACTCAAGAACCACTACCAATTCCCACTGTAGTATGGACGGATGTATTCATGGACTTGATTGAGAGGTTGCCTAAGTCTAGTGGGAAATTGATGATCCTTGTTGTGGTTGATTGCCTTGACAAATATCCCGATTTTTGCTCATCGACCCATTCGTTCAATTCTTCCATAGTGACACAATTTTACATTAATCAAATTTTTCGTCTCCATGGTATGCCCTCTTCAATTGTTTGGGGTCGCGATCCCAATTTCACTAGCAACTTTTGGCAAGAATTGTTTAAATAGCAAGGAACACAACTCAAAATGAGCTCAAAATGCCACTCTTAGATTGATGGACAAATAAAGATTGTCAATAAATATTTGGAGACTTACTGCACTGTTTCATCTCGGAACAACAGATTCACTGGGTTAAGTGGCCCCCTCTTGCTGAATGGTGGCACAATACTTCTTACCACACTACACCTAAGATGGCACCCTATGATGTTGTATATGGCCAACCCTCACCATCTCTCATATCCTACCTTCTAGGTAGCTCCAAAGTGCGGATTGTTGATTCAACACTATATCGCTGCAAAAGTCTACTGCTTACTCTACGAAGATAGCTTGATATAGGCTCTAAAAATACAAAGTTTCTGAAACAATGACAATTATCACAGTTCCGAATGCTACATTAACTCATGGTGTGGGACATGGTTAAGTTGCAAAGCAAATGCTCTACAAAGTGATATAGAAGTCCTTAAAACTATACATGGTAGTTAGAAGCTAGTGCCAAGATTCTAAAGACCATATAATGAATGCTATAAGAAAATCAACAACGTAGAAGTAATCATAATCCTTGACCTACAAAATACTTAAATCTTCAATAAAATGGTACTACATCCTGAATTTAGAATTAAGAAAGTGAGTTTAGCAGAAGGTACAAACCCGGTAGACAATGAGCTTCGTAAAACTACAGGTGATTCCTACAGCTTGGGCGAACAGAGCTCAATGGCAGGGTAGAACTCGTTTCCAATTTACTGATTCAGACATATGCACACTACACAACCCCACCATTGTAATGGTAGATGAGGGACTACTGGTAAGAACATGACTTAAGTTGGAAGATCCATCTTGGAGGGACAAGGCAGAAAAGGACTTTTTGGTGCAAGGAGTATGGTACATTCAAGCTTTGACCCAGGACAAAAAATTTCTCAAGGGGGAGGGCATGTTAGGACCCTAATGTCTTACACCGTCTACTGTGTTAAGGCCAGTCCCTAATAGTCACCCAAGACTTGTCTTTTGGCAAAAATAAGAAAATCAATAATTGTGTCGTGTGGGGACGACCCAATCGACCCATTAGGGTTAGGGTTGTAATGCCTAACTATATTGCACATTATACAGGAAGAGATAGAGATATCTTTTGTTGTTGCAAAACGTGAGATTTAATGCTTGACAGGCAGATAGCCCTCTCAGAGAGGCCTTCGATAGTAAATTATACATGACAAAGGTTGATAATCTATTAAGGAGAGCATCTTTTATGATTGCTGTTTTTTTGACAATTGCTTGATTTCATTTCATCAATATTTTCCAAGTAGCTAGATTCTCCATTGTTAGTGTGGGTGGTTTCAAAAAAACATATTCCCCGCATTATTAATATAAAACATCTATATTAGGCACCAAACTTTCAAAATTCTGGCATTTCTATATATGTGGGCACTCATATGTCTTATATGCCCATAATCAGCCTACCATACACATATTGTATTATTTTGCAACCTAGATGGCTGTGACTAGTTTGGTCAAGATGAAGACTTAGGGTTCAAATCCAACAGGGGAACTGCAGGGTCTTAAAGTTCCCGCAACCATGTAGACGTGCTGCACACAGAAGGAAATGGCGCCCGTCTTAAGTCCCCTAAAACTGAACTAAAGCGGAATGGGACCCCTTCTAAGTCCCCTGAAGTTATTGAACTAATTATACTTGTAGAGATCTCTGGGTACAGCTGGGCCAAAAAGGTGAACAATGCCAATGTCATAAATAAAAGAAAAAGGAACTTCCTAATGTCTCGAAGGAGGTCGGTCCTCTTTGGGACCCATTCCATTAAAGTTTCAAAAACACAAAAATTCTAGCTGCACAAAGGGCTCTTATAGCTTGAAAATTCAAAATATGCTTGAATATATAGGAATTCATTCGAAATAAAATTGGAGCATGAATACCACTTTCTCTAAGCTTCACATTGAGAACATAAAACCCTTTTAGAAAATTGGTTATGAGGGTGAAACCTCTGATAAAAATCATTGGTGGTACTTCACACGTTTTCGATTACAGTCCGTGATTAAATTTAGGTTTCAATACTTGGAACATGCCATTTCTAGACCCACTGCATGCTAAATAATTTTCATCCTCACGACAGCAAAATATGAAAATATTTATATCACAGATTTTTCCGTAGGCATTTTTCTAAAAGGCACGAAACTCATATCTTAATTGATACATTGAAAATGTTCCTAATTTATAACCAAGAATTAAACACACAAGAGCTGAACTCAAAAGCAATGGATTAAAAACATTATTTAAAGCCATTTTTGTAAATGGGTTTGCTGCTGTCATAAAATTAACCTTACCTATCCTTATCCCCAGCCTCTATAAAAATTCATTCGTTCGTACCTGCGTACCCGGCCTCTAAATAATTCCGGCCGCTTAAGCGCTACATACTTTGGATGGACTGTAAAAGGGGGATTGGATGTGAACCAGGGGCAATTAACTTCTTGCTGTCTTGAGATTTGTAGCACTTCTGTAGCTTGCCGAGGGGTGAGGGGCCGAGGATTAGTGAGGAAGGAGGTGGCAGCCCAGCGAACAAATTTCTCCGTTTGCTGCTGCTCCACTGAGACCGGAAAGGTGCATTAACTAGGGTTTGTACAGATATATTGGTGCCCTTCGCTGTAATGGCGATATTGCCTAGTATTATGCAGAGCACGATTGTGACCAACTGTTTTCGTGTTTTTTTGTGAATATATCGTGATCTGGCTGTTACTATTTTGCCTGTATATTGTTATGCCCTAGTCATATATCCGAATGTAACAAAGCAGTCATGTTTGCCGCAATCCAGTGACTATACTTCTATATACTAGCAATTGCATAATGATTCAATGGTAGAATTACGCCGGAGATAGTAGTGAATTGCTCACAAGTTAAATTTGACATTGTATTTGACTCGTTACATGGATATTTACACCTTGGATGTCTGATATCCATTTGACTGTCACTTACAAGCTCTTATTTTGCTATTGTCCATATTTTTGTAAGACACAATCGATCGAAATAGTCGCTAACATCTAAATGCACATTTCATGGAGTTTAGTCAAACACCAGTTTGTTTGTTTTATCCTAGAAAGATTCTCGAATCTAACATAGTGGAAAATCTTTGAACAAGATATGTGACCAATATTATGGATCCAAGGTGGGTAACAAACTATAGAGATTGATATCTTTATGAAGAATAAAATCAAAATCAGGAAAACTTTTGAATCTCAAAAACTTTGAACAAGATATATGACCAATATTATTTTCCAAAAATATATGCTCTTTAGATAGGGCGTTAATTTTGACACAAACCACTCAGACCTCTATTGTTCATTCAACAGTTCAGAAAACTTTTGTACTATTATCTCAAAAACTTCTGAACAAGTACTCTATCATTGACTCAATATTATTTTCCAAAAATCTAAACTATAAAATTTATTTTTATTGAATAATAAAATCAATAATCATAAAACTTTTGAATCATCACTTCCAATTATTGCCATACACAGATATATGACCAGATACTTATTTTCCAAACAGTAAACTATTAGAATTTACTTCATCCTTGAAAGCTGCTACAAAATCAAATATCTTCACAATTGGGTCCTTAACCCCATGAATTCTCCAGTATGAGTCCAACACAAATAAGTGCTCTATTGCACTTTTGTCATCTCTTCTAGACATTGGTAGCTTCATCTTGTTATGAAGTTAATCTAATAAGTACAACATTTAAATAAGAGCTAAACTAAATAAGGAAAGTGACCCAAGCAACTAAGTAAATAAAAATGTAAAACCCAAAAGTGCAAGAAGTGTTAAATAGAGCTTAGCTGATTCGACGAGCTTGTTGGACTATGTTGCAGATATGGCTGGAGAAATAGGAGGAGGAAACAACTGTGCTGAGGTCCTGAGAAGTGCAGATTTGCGCAAATTTGAGTGGATTACGGAGCCTGGAAGAGGATCAGGGCACCTGTGGGCGCCCTAGTTTGAGTTCTGGGCCTCCTGTCTGCAGAAATATCCTAACAACCTCCTTTGAGGTGTCGCTGGAGGTTTGCCTATGCTCTCGTCTTTGTCGCAACCAGACTGCGTTGAATTATGTCTGATGTCGCTTCACATATCCACAATAAGGATCACTTGGAAAACTCCAAGACGAGCAGCAAATCCCTAACAAAGAAAAATGCAAATGAAGGGGTCGATTGTCCTCAACGACACAATGGTGGAGTTACTAATCTGAGGCGTCGGCAACTACATCTCAAACCCATGTAGTTTTGTGTGTGTGCATCATGCCCTCAGTGCTCTTGTGCCAATCACACTTTGTGAAATAATGAGCTATAACTAAGTGTAGAAAATGTAATAATGGTGGATGGAATAGAATAAACTTCCCTCCTAACGTGTGGCTAGATGAACTAGCCTTGTCCCTTGTGATGAAGTTAGATGGATGCAAATGGAGCCTTCGATTGATTCACCTAGTGTGCTGATAAAGTAGTGACTAATGCTTGGTCCCTCCTTATGGTCTCATACTTTATAATTATATGTTTCTCTTATCTAATTTTCGGAATTAATTTCGAAGAGGGCCGACACCAAAAATATAGAAAGCTCAACGACTAGAAAGTGCCCAAGATAGAGGTAAGTGGGAACAGGATCAAGGGCGCCTGTGGGTGCCCCAAGTACTCTGGCCCTGGCACCCGGTGCAGTCCCAGGCTAAATCCGTGTGACGAAAATAGACTGGATATTTATGTGCGGGGAGTCTGTTGTATGGGAAGCACGCAACCAACACCAACCAACATCACACTACATCACCACCGAACCCATTTACATGCAGGTACAAATCACACCATTAGGCATCTACAACCAGGCAATTTTCACCCTAGGTTCACTCTCAGCCCTTTGTTTTTACGCTTTTGCATCTTTAGTCTCCATGCAACATCTTTTGTCATTCCACCCTTTGTCTAGTCCCTCAAGTGTGTTTTCTATATCACTCTACACGAATATCAGGTACTCATCTCTATCTATTTTATACTATCGAGTGTTCTACTCACCAACATAAAGTGGGGGAAAATGTAGTCACTAAATCATGCACTTGGGTATGATTTAGTTCCGGTCCTCATACTATTATTCATATGGTTTTTCGACTGAAAAGAGTACTAAATTAACCCATGTCCTTTGGCCATTGTTTAACTTTGCTTTCTGTCGTCAACTTCCTGACCTTTTGCATGTACTTTCCCAGTCTGTTTTGTCATTCTGCGTTGTTTCTATTCCTGACTGGGGCACCTAGCCAGGACGGGAGTGCCCCAAGTGCCCTGGTCCCCTCTGGGGCGGCCCGGTCCGCTTTGCACTTCCTCTCATTGTTGGGAGCACTTGTTAGCCATTTGAGCTTTCTATCTTTTTGTCGTCAACCCTTTTGGGTGAATTCTGAAATTAAACGATGATAACCGCATACAATATAAAGTTTTAAGACCATAAGAGGACCAACCCCTAAGCACTACATCTCTACTAAGTTTATCCAGTCAAAGCTCTATTTGCATCCATCTAGCTCCATCGCAAGGTACAAGGAATGGTTCCTTTTGCATCACAAACTTCTAGGAGAAAGTTTATTCTATGCTATCCACTATCTATTTACTTTTCAGAATACATCGTAGTTATTTCTCGCTACTCACTCACAAAGTGCGATTGACACAAGAGGCACCTAGGGCATGATTTTCACACACACACACACCTACAACTACATTTTGGTCTGAAGATGTAGTGCCACCTCCATTAGTAACGTCCACCAGTGGTGGTGGCGCTAAGTCAGCTGACCCCTTCATAACATCTTTTTTAGAGTTTTGATTTTTGTTTGGGGTTTTGCGGGTTTCCTTCCCTCCATCTCTGGATTTATACACATCTATCATAGTTTCAGCGACATCACACGCAGGACGAAGGTATGCCGTCACTCAATGACACGCTTCTGAAGGAGGGAACTTCCCTATTCTTATCGTGTAGACCATGACACCCTAATGTCCCCCATCCTCCCTTTCTAGGCAACCCCAGTCCACAGCAAACACTCAGATCTCATTTCATCAGCTTCTTGTGTGGTTTTTCCTCCTCCGCCTGTTTATTCGATCTTCAACTGCAAAACACACATCTTGACAAGTCTGCATTCAACAGTTCTTCTATCTTTTGTACTATTATTTCAAATCTTCTGCTGTATTTCATTGACTCATTTTTTTTGAGTCTGGTCTCTCATTTTTATTTTTATTGGGGGTAAACCCCCACCAACCAAACACCCAAAAAGACAACTAAACACAACCCACAAAAACCACCAATAAACAAAAAAAAAAAAAAAAACATTTTTTTTTTGCAATAGTCTTCTGATCATCACTTCCAATTATGGCCATAACAATCTATGGCCAGAACTTACTTTCATGTAACATTTCAATACTTCATCCTTGAAAGCTGCTACAAAATCAAATATCTTCACAATTGGGTCTTAACACAATAATTTCCAGTATGAGTCCAACACAATAAGTGCTCTATTGCACGTTTGTCATCTCTTCTAGACATTGGTAGCTCATCTTGTTATGAAGTTAATGTCTAAGAGTACAACATTTAAATAAGAGCTAAAACTAAATAAGGAAAGATGACCCAAGCAACTAAGTAAGATAAAAATTGTAAACCCCAACCTAAAAGTGCAAGAAAGTGTTAACTAGAGCTTAGCTGGATTCGACGAGTTGTTGGACATGTTGGCAGATATGGCTGGCGAATGGGGATGGAAGGGAGGAGGAAACAACTGTGCTGAGGTCCTGAGAAGTGCAGATTTGCGCAAATTTGAGTGGATTACGGAGCCTGGAAGAGGATCAGGGCACCTGTGGGCGCCCTAGTTTGAGTTCTGGGCCTCCTGGTCTGCAGAAATATCCTAACAACCTCCTTTGAGGTGTCGCTGGAGGTTTGCCTATGCTCTCTCTTTGTCGCACCAACTTCGTTGAATTATGTCTGATGTCGCTTCAATATCCACAATAAGGAATCACTTGGAAAACTCCAAGACGAGCAGCAAATCCCTAACAAAGAAAAATGCAAATGAAGGGGTCAGATTGTCCTCAACGACCACAATGGTGGAGTTACTAACTGAGCGCTGCACTACATCTCAAACCCGATGTAGTTTTGTGTGTGTGCAATCATGCCCTCAGTGCTCTTGTGCCAATCACACTTTGTGAAATAATGAGCTATAACTAAGTGTAGAAAATGTAATAAATGGTGGATGGAATAGAATAAACTTCCCTCCTAACGTGTGATCTAGATGAACTAGCCTTGTCCCTTGTGATGAAGTTAGATGGATGCAAATGGAGCCTTCGATGGATGCAACCTTAGGTGCTGATAGTAGTGACTAATGCTTGGTCCCTCATTATGGTCTCATAACTTTATAATTATATGTTTCTCTTGATCTAATTTCGTAATTAATTTCGAAGAGGCCGACCACCAAAAATATAGAAAGCTCAAACGACTAGAAAGTGCCCAAAAGATGGAGGTAGAGTGGGAAAAGGATCAGGGCGCCTGTGGGTGCCCCAGTACTGGCCCGGGCACCCCAGTCAAGGCTAAAATAACGTAAAGTGACGAAAATAGACTGGATATGTATGTGCGGGAGGTCTGTTGTATGGGAAGCAAGCAACCAACACCAACCCAACATCACACTACATCACACACATCACATTTACATGCAGGTACATCACACATTGGCATCTACACATGCATTTTCACCCTAGGTTCACTCTCATCCCTTTGTTTTACGCTTTTGCATCTTTAGTCTCCATGCAACATCTTTTTGTCATTCCACGCTTTGTCTAGTCCCTCAAGTGTGTTTTCTATATCACTCTACACGAATATCAGGTACTCATCTCTATCTATTTTATGTTATCGAATGTTCCACTCACCAACATAAAGTGGGGGAAAATGTAGTCACTAAATCATGCACTTTGGGTATTATTTAGTTCCGGTCTCATACTATTATTCATATGGTTTTCGACTGAAAAGAGTACTAATTAACCCATGTCCTTTGGCCATTTTACTTTGCTTTCTGTCGTCACTTCTGACCTTTTGCATGTACTTTCCCAGTCTGTTTTGTCATTCTGCGTTGTTTCTATTCCTGACTGGGGCACCTAGCCAGGACGGGAGTGCCCCAAGTGCCCTGGTCCCCTCTGGGGCGGCCCGGTCCTCTTTGCACTTTCCTCTCATTGTTTGGGCACTTTTTAGCCATTTGAGCTTTCTATCTTTTTGGCGGTCAACCTCTTTGGGGTGAATTATGAAATTAGAACATGAGAACCATACAAATATAAAGTTTTAAGACCATAATGAGGGACCAAACACTAAGCACTAGCATCTCTACCTAAGGTTGTATCCATCAAAGGCTCTATTTGCATCCATCTAGCTCCATCGCAAGGTACAAGGATGGTTCATTTGCATCACACTTCATAGGAGGAAAGTTTATTCTATTCTATCCACTATCTATTTACGTTTCTACATCTAGTTATTGCTCGCTACTCACAAAGTGCGATTGACACAAGAGCACCTAGGGCATGATTTTCACACACACACACACCTAAAACTACATTTTGGTCTGAAATGTAGTGCAACGCTCACTTAGTAAGTCCACCAGTGTGGTCGCTAAGGTCAGTCTGACCCCTTCATAGACATCTTTTTTAGAGTTTTGATGTTTTGTTTGGGGTTTTGCAGGTGTTTCCTCCATCTCGGATTTATAGCAACATCTAGCATAGTTCAGCGACATTCACACGGCAGGAAGAAGGTATGCCGTCACTCAATGACACTTCTGAAGAGGTTCCCTAGTCATTTCTGTAGACCATGACACCCTAGATGTCCCCATCCCTTTCTAGGCACCCCAGTCCGGCCAAACAACTCAAATATGCACTTTCTCAAGCTCATGTGTGGTTGTTTCCTCCTGTTTATTCGATCTTCACTGCAACACAATCTTGACAAGTCTGCAAATCAGCTAAGGCCTTTCTAACCCTCTTTACACATCTAGGGTTTCACATTTCACTTAGTTGCTCAGGCATCTACATTTACAAACGTCCGGTTGCATATGTGGTCGGGCGACTCCATACAATACCACCTGGTTACATGTGTAACCAGTCGTCTGTGGGTGTAGTTTCCCGGTTGCGCAAATCGTTTACCATCATGTGCCCTGACCCCTCCCTCACCTATATATAGCCTTGGGCCCTCATTCATTTTCTCTCGTTTGTCCTCACTTGCTCCTCCAACTCCAAGCTCCGCTCTAATCTCTGCCTCATGCGCCAAGCTCATATGACCATCGAATCAGGCTCCAGAGTCCACACATCTGTATCTGGAATCCAAAAATGGCATTCCATTCAACATCCTCCCAGACTCAATCTCATGATAAACCCAAACTTCAATACCGAAACCTTATGTGTGTGTAAATTGCCACATTGCTCAAACTAAAGGGCACATTCAATGATTGGGTGGATAAATATTGTTTTTGAGGGATAATTTACATGGCTCAATATCACATTGATACCGGTTTGTTGCAATTTCTTTTATCCAATTATGAAAAATCCACATGTCTTCACAGGCAAGTTGCCATCATGAGAATTTTCTTTTGGAACATCTCCAGAAGATATCAAATGCTTAACAGGGCTTCCACACATGAATGTTAACCTTGTTTCAACAAAATTCATACTCTCTAACTTAGACAAAAAGTATCTAGAGTCTCACTTCGGCGTATAGGTTGAAGGTAATAATCTGCTTTTTACATTCTTTCTTTCTATTATTATTAGAATAAGATAATACGGTTCCCCACGACACCTAATGTAGGTCCTAAAAATACTTGCCTTTGAATGCACCCAAAGTGTGAGTATATATCAATAGATAATGTTTTGTTTATTTTAATCCTCTCTTATGTTAATCATCTTCATACTTCGATCTTAATTCTAAAAACTCATGAATTGATGTCTAGTGAGGCAAATTTTTTATTCTTGCCTACTTAGATGTAACATTAAGAGTCTTAGAAGCAACTCCAAGATCCAATTAAGAGGTATACTACTTGGTCTAGTGTATGTGTGCATTTAAGAGGTATTGGCTCTAATTCATAAACCCCTTTGTTTGATACTATTCTTAATTTACCATAATTTCATAACACATGTCATTGACTTGAATGTTTTCCCCTAGTTGGTTATTTTGTCGACCAAATCCCCCTAGAGGGCTTGATTAAACAATAGGTCCACTATCACTCGGAGTCCCATAGTGTCAAACTTGAATGCATGATAAGATAGAAGGTGGAGTCTTCATTATGGAGTTTGTTGAACCATTGCTTCAAGTACGTGTATACGAGGATCTTGTGGATGATATATTTTGGCAAGAGCTCTCTCACTTAACATGTACAAGAGCTTGGATTGTGGAACACTATAACATGTTTTGTCTTGTGTATTTGACACTTGAACAAATAAGTTACAATTGCTTGAGGGAAAGCAATTTTGGGAAGGGAGGACTGTAATATTTCCTTCCTAGTTGAAGACCCTTGGTCTTTTTTGTCTACTCGACAGCGAAAGGGGGAACATAAGGGTGACTTACGTTATTTTTAATTATTATAAAGTGCCCGTAGCAAAGGGAAAATATGTAAGCACTTATAATAATTTAAATAACTTAATATTATGTCAAGTCTAAGTTAGAAAAAGGTGCAATTACATTTTTGTATTCATCCTAGGGAGAATGGTGACTTGCCTTAAGAAGGGATAATGAAAACTTAGAAAGAAAAAAAGGCATATTATTTTATGTATCCTCCCTATGGAAAATGTGACTGGGCCTAGAAGGGGAATTTGCATAGAGCAAAAGCATTGCAAGATGATTGGATGAGAAAAAAGTCTCCTTTGGGTCATTTCTTCTTTAAAACGGAGAGGTCGACTTGTAGGAGGCCATTCTATGGACATCCTATATTTTCTTAATTGCATCTGAAGCTTAGAGCTTTGCATAATTTATTCCAAGGACGAAAACCCTTAGGAATTACCTCTAGAGGTCAAAAACCCTCTTAGAGCATGTGAGGAATTTCTTTAGAAGGAATTTCATTGAGTCTGCACAGATTTGTAGTTATTTTCCAGCAGTTGAAGATAAATAAGTTGCAGAATTTTGGCAGGTGTCTGAAGAATAAATTGCAGTAGTGGCTTCTTATTTTTCATAGGTGGAGCAACCCACTTCTTATGTAAATCTGAGCTATGGGAAGGTACTTCATATCTGTTTTATATTGCTCCATCTAAATCTGATTTTTGCAGCCTGTTTCAGCAATTTTTGATAGTTAAAAGTATCATTTTCAGATATAATCAAAGGCAGCGTACCTGCATATTTTATTCAATATTTTCAGCCTGGTTGGTGATAGAGATATGTATATTCTTTCATACTTTGGCTTTATTAAATACGTAAATCAGTTTTGAGGAAAACATTTATTATAAATGCTGATTTGTAAGAGTTTTCTTACTAAACTCTAGTTGCCATTTCTAGAGAATATCTCAGATCTACATAACGTTGTTTGAATATATATATATATTTATAAGTGGCTGTGGTATTGGATTTGCCTAAACTCCAATTTGGGTCAAAAATGTCCAAAAAGGGACATTATATTATGTTTGTTTTCTACACTAAATTATTTGTTGTAGTGAAACAAACTTTCCTACTTATAAATTGGGAACTCACATAGCATACGTGTAATGTCCCCTTTTCCAAGCCAGTTACTATGAAGGCCTTAGGCCCATTCCACCTTCCGTGGGCTTCAAGGAAAGAAAGCAAGGGAGGTGAACATTGCCATAATTGTAAGTGATTGTATTGATTGTATTTTCCTTATTTATTTGACTACTGATTATGGCTTGGCACGATTCAACTAGGTGATGGGGGAATGACAAAGCAAAGAAACTTCTATCTTCTCCACATGAAGTTGGTCTTTTTAAAGGCCAAGTGAAGATTAAAAAAGTGCACTTCCTCCCCTTCCTTAAGAGGTCGGTCATGGGAATTGATCTTCTAATTTATCCTTGGTGCGAAAGAGGAGTACGTAAGAAGGTTTGAATGGAGGAGGATGATAATTATTGATCATTTGACATTTACTTGGGATTTGGAGCTAGTGTAGCTTATTTTCTTGCCATTAAAGGATGAAATCCCCTTCCTTGGTCACCTATTGAGGACGAAAACCTTCAATAGGATCACATTTGGGGACAAAACCCCTCTTATGTGCATTCGTGGCTTCACCCGGAAGTCACAAGTGAGCTTCAAGGAGGATTTTTTGTTTGTTTGTTCCCTTCTAACCCAGGGGACTTGCTTGGGTGAAGGGTTTAGTACCATCTAGGGCACTCTTGGAGATTTTGAGGCTATGAACTTGTGCCTCATAATTTATGAGTTTGAATTCTCATTGCTTTTGATTTTTTGAGAGATTTATGAGCTATTTCTAGCCCTTGGTTTTGGCTGTACTGTTGCTGTCATAAAAATAATTACAGCTGGGTATGATCACTTATTTTCTCTATTACTTTGATATAATTTGGGTTGATAAATATTGCCGTGGTTGAATTGATTATTTGGAAGCATTTTCAGCTCTTATTACATGGTTGTTTGTTGATGTGAAGTTCCTATACAGTTCGCTGCTCTAGAGGACTGATTACTGATTGTTCAAATAGCGTTGAAGTGTATTTTTTAGTTATTTTTAGATTGATGCTTGCTCGTTGATGGTGTATTTCAGATTTGATTCATTTGGGTTTGAGGCCAAACCCTTATTTTCAATTTAAGCCCTAGAAAGGGACATTATAGTGGTATCAAAGCTCCCATCTTCCCAACCTGGAGGGTTTCATTCAAAAGGAGTAGATAGATGGAAAATATACATTTTGATGATGTTAGGGTTGAGATGTTTGCCCAAGGGCATGAAAGATTGGCGAATAGGATGACACAATTGATCCATGCCATGCAAAACCAGAATGGAAAAGAAAGTTCTTCGGGAATTCATAGTGTGAGGCAGCTCTTAGGGTCAAGTTTTGGAGCTGCTAATAGGCCATTTCAACCTACCTTCCTCCCTAGGGAAGAAGCCATTCTAGAGATTGAGACATGACATTCTGTGGGCCACAACATTTCTACCATCTATGAGGAGTACAAGGTTCTTCCAGATGAGATTTGTCATGCCATGTCAGTCGCTGAGTTCATATGGTCGAAGAATGGTAGAGTGGGAATTGGACCAATATCTAAACCTTGAGCTATACCCAAGGAAAATGGGAAATATGTTCTAGCCCGATATGAAAAAGATCCCTCCATTATGATCAAGGAAGAAGAACACTCTAAGTTGTTGGAGTTTGAGATGGAGCAGCCCATGGAAGCCCTAGAAGTACCTATCATTGTTCCTAGGGATGAACCCTTGACTCATTTTCAGAACAAAAGTATAAAAGGGAATGTGTTTGATGAAGAAACCATGGAGCATGAGCCCAACAAAGAAGGAAAATCATATTTACAAGATGGTGAAGAAAGGTTGATGGTTGAAGCTCAATTGCCCAAGGATAAGGATGACCATCAGCTCGCTAGGAGTTTCCGAACAGGAAGCCATGAAAAACAAATTGATGATATTCATGATCCAAGTAAAATTCATGATGTTGTTTCCTACATGTATCAACAAAATGAGGATGCTTCAACAAATTCTCATAAGGGAAAGAAAGACAAACACCTGGATGACAACCAAAGGTATGAAGGTAATTCAGATTTGTTGCTTTCTACTATGCCATTTCAAATATGTTGTCATGGGCAATTTGTTGAAATGAATGACCATATAACAAGTTTGATGCTCCATATTAAATCACGGCACATGGGTGAGCATCATGTTGTAAATGGTGCTAAGAATGGAGAAAAATCAGAATTGCAAGGGGTTTATGGGGCTAAAATTCCGGATGACCTTGTTGGGAAGCATGCTCATGATAATCTTCAGCTTGCTTGGAATTTTATGACAGCAACCTATGGTAAGCAATTTAATCATCTTCATAAGAAGGATTTGCTACATCACCCTCGTGCTATGTCTTTGCAATATTTTGGTCATCCTAAGAAATATTCTAACAAATTTGTGAAGATGAAGGGTACCAAATGCTGCCAACCATGTGTATGAGTATCCCTAGGGACCTTGGTTTTCATTCAAAATGAGTATCCCCGTATTGAAGATGACATCCTCACAGGCATATTGGCGGTAAATAGGGCATCTTCACAGCATCACTGAACAGGGATGTTTTTTGGCCCAACTTGTTACAACTGTATAGTCCATCTTGCAACTTTACTTCATGTCAAATTTGCAGTCATTTTGGTATCTTATGATGTGTATTTGGTCAAAGGAGTGTGGGTGTCTTTTATGTCAGCTTTTATGTTTGTCCTCGTTAATTTCAGTTTCTTAGTTTTTGATCGAAAACTGATCCAAATTGAGTAGGAACACTTATGAAATCTCGCTACACCTTTAGTGAAACATTTTTAATCATGCTACCTCACGTTGTTCAGTTTTAGATAACTAACTTCATAAACGTAAGTGATATATTGCATAATGCAGACATGTCTAGCTGATGAAGCTTTAGCTGGATTTTTTAGTTAGTTTGAAGCTTATGTAGGACACACAACCTTTTGAAATTTTGAAGGTATTGCTATCATAGGTGTTTCTTTGAACTCGTTGTATATTATTATAATCAATTTAAAGAATTGTTTGCTTACTTTGATAAGATCATCTACTTGGTTTACTCTGATCATACTCGAGAACCCGACGCTGTCAGATCCTATATGCTGTCAAAACCAAATCTATTCATGTGCTTACTGTTTGGAAAAAGAGTAAAATTTATGCTAATACTGGAAAAGTAGATACAATCAACCATTGTGCGGATGAACAAAATGCAGGCGTAGAGAGAAATCTGAGGAAAGAAAAGAGTGAGGGAGCATGGATCTTCGTCAGCAAAAGTAGTATTCATGTGCTTATTTAAATCATAGTTAGAAAACTCAGCGAGTACTCGCCAAAATTTCCGCCAAACGAGTAATCTCCAGAAATACTCATCATTTTTGACTCGCCGAGTTTTTGTGAGTGTTTGGCGAGTTTTTGGCCATTTCATATGTTGCTTAAAATTTATGTTTTTTAAAGAAATTTGTGTATTTTTTAAGTTGCCGAGTATTCCCGAGTATTGCCGAGTCAAATTTTTTTTGGTCTGCTGAGTATTTGCCGAGTACGAGTATGCGAACTATGGTTGAAACACATCTTTCATTGGCTTTAGGAAGCTAGCTGATTAAATGCATATGGATGGGTTGATATAGAGAAAGTAAGACCAATTATTTATGAAGTAATTAGTTACATTTTTTGTCATTTTAACATTCAGTGGTAAATTTTATGCAGGCATATCTTTTGCATTTGACACAACGGACTACAGCCCAACCATTTGGCCGTGGTGCATTTACTCTTGCCACTACAGGGACTCTCTTGACTGAGGTGTTTTCCATCTTGCTCTCTTAGCTGTACAGAAAATAGACTTGAGTTTTTTCCCTCCAAGATATGGTTTTCCTTTCATCGCATGCATTTAATAAGATACCACATGCGATGCCAAAGGGAACATGGTTATATTTTGGTGTTTTGATTTGATAATACTTCCTCTATGCTAAATATGCAGGCATTGACAATTCCAGTTCTTGAAGTTGCAGGGCGTGTGCCATCTATGCGTAATATGATTGTAAGTTTCACTAATACTTGGTTTTTTTTTTTTTTTTGCTCTTTCCTAAAAATCTGTCTTAATATAGACTCTGCTAAAACATGTTGATTAAAGTTAAATTCCTGAAATGTCATTGAGTACAATGCTATAATATATGATAAAAGCTAGCTTCTACTTATTAATACAGGCTTGCGCAAAACAAGACCACAACCAATATAGGAGGCATTCCTGTGAGTTTGTGCAAACAACATTTCATATTTGAAATGGGTAGAGACCCAAAAGTACCGAAAGAGATGACTACACATGTTATTTTCTATCCTTGCAAAATATGTGCAAAAAATACCAAAATAAAAAAGTATTAAGGGGTAGTACATACATATCATCTTTGAAAGTGTTCTAAGGTATTCAACTTATGAATTCCTTCTTAAATTTTAAAGAATAACTAGGTCTTCAGTATGGCCTCAAATCTGGGACTGGGTACAGGGTTCACTGTTTTGTTTAGCATCCTAGGTACAATATGGCTAGGGTATATCCTAAGTTACAAGGTTTGGGATTGAGTCCGACGAGGATAAAAAGCAGTTCACGTTTGCCAATGGATAAAGTGCGAAAAAAAATTGCAGTTAAATTGGACCAATACATAAAATATCAATAAATATAACAAATATTAATTTAAAAATACATAAAGTTTCAAGACAAATTGTATAATTTAAAAAAAAAAAAAGTTTAAAATAAATAAAAAATACAAAAACGTTAATTGAGAAAAGAAATGTAATTAAAATTAAAAGCATAAAATTTTAAGACATCATATAAAATAATTAATTTTTTTTTAAAATAATTAAAATTATATAAACGTGTTTATACCTCCGGAAATTGTGATTCCTTAAAAACATTGCAAATATCATAGTTTGTTCTTTCCTTCACACGATGTCCTAATGTGCGATTTATCCACGAACTGGCAATGAAAATAAACGTTCATCTGAACAAAATGCCTGTGGTGGAAATCATGACTGGTACACCTGTCAAAATGGCGAATCTTCTGACAAAACCCTAACTGGAACCAATCAATGTCCTTCACCCTCACGAAGCCTTGCTTCTACAGGGCCACCTCATCGTGGAGGTCCAGAGCTGCGAGGGCACCTTAGGCAACAAGGATCTTGGCTGCATGACTGTCATTTGTCAAATAATAGGTCAATCATGACAAAGTAGTAATAGACATGCAAATCTTTAGACATGCAACCCACATATGCATACCTACAGAGATGCGACATGACACAGACGCAATAAAAAATGCAGACCAAAAAAATCGACCAACACAATGAACTTTGGCAAGTTTTTTAGTGGCTGAATAGCAATCGGGGAATTTCGGGTTTTATCCAAAAAATTTGTCGAACCTTGTGATGGAGGCCTTGTACCTTTATAGTGGACTCGTCCCGATATTCTATAGTCTAGATAGAGGTCTATATCCCATATAGAGTGGGGGCGAGGGGGGCTGGGCTCTATAATGGGAAGAATCGAGAATCTCCTATCATATCATGTATACCTTAACCGAAAGGGGAACCTCGTCAGATCAATAAGTAAAGAGAGATTGGGCTGTGTGGAATTGGTTTGGGATTCTAGGAGAGGGAGGTCTATGCCTATTGGTAGTGCTCTTTTATCTAGCGGATGGACTTCTGACATTGTATTGTCATCGTCCATTCACTAACCGGGATGGGAAGGGGGGAGGGGTTAATGATTGAATGGGGGAGCTGAGGCGAATGTGCATCAATGTTATATGCATAAAATAACTAAAAAATGACAAGATAATACTGTCAATTTAAAATCTTAAATGAGTTATGACATGATATAACACAGGTTTATGTTATATATGGAAAATAGGGAAATAGTCTGTAGTCGTAGTCAAACTGAAGAACTACTTGAACATATCACAATATTGCTCTTCATTGATAGCATCCAAATCAACAAGTGGTCCATTAGGAACAAATTCACTAGGACTAGAAGCAGTTTAGTTGGCTGTAATTTTTTATATTTTCAGTAAAGTTTTGTAAATTTTTCTAATGTTTATATTTTTGGGTTTTCTCAATGATTGTCGTACATAGGGAAACAGTTTTTTTTTATGTTTTTATTATGACAGTTGGGTACCATGATGATAGAACCCCAAGAGGTATATGAGAGATACTAGTACTAGAAGCTTACCAGTATGGTACGGGGGCCTCCAAGGAAGTACACAAGTATAACCCCTTGTCGCTGCTACTTTGGATATGTCGCAGTGGAGATCACTCTCTCACCAAGGTCTCTCCAACAAACACCATTACCACAACTAGAAGCTTATGCACAATACATGAATTAAACATAGACATAGATCAAAGTATTGTCTTATGTTATTTTTCTCAGAAATAATTAAAAATTTGGATATCAAAATACAAGTGGGAGTGCCTACTGAATAGGGTCTAAGAGGTTGTAAGCCCCTCAAAAATAGGACAATCTGCCAAGAATGTGGTTCAAACAAATTTCATGTACTTCTGGGGATTATCTTCAACAATAAAAAACAAACTCAAAAATAGAACAATCTGCCAAGAATGTGGATCAAACAAATTCCATGTACTTGCAAGGATTATCTTCAACAATCATAAACAAACTCCCAAAAACAAGCTTAATTCATGAGTTAGTGTGAACATGGATAATCGTAGGACGGATACAAAATAGTTAGATACACATGCCTAATGTGAACACACAACCGCAACACCTGCTGTTAAGTGCAAAATTGGGAGTGAGAGATGAGAAAACCTAGGAGATAGATACAAATATGGGTCTCGACAACTAGGCCTGATTAGATTCCCATTTACAAATAACTGGAAAAAAGAGTTACCGTGGATGAAAACATGTCACCGCAAGGTACCCAAAAACCAATAAAAAACAAAGTGGAAAGCAATATCCTGTTTCAAGGTGTCCCAAGAAGCACGACTCAAAACTCATACACTTTGCTAAAGAAGATGTTTGGTTTGCATAGTTGTCTGGATCCACTGTTGGATCACAAAACTCTAACAACTGACACTGTAATACAACAAAATAACTTCACTTTAAAAGGAGGGCAAGCTCAAATACTAACTAAAGGAGACCATTAGAAGTGGTGTTAATAGTGGAAATAATCACAAAACTTAATTTGATTTACTGCCAAAAAATATGGTGTGCCACAAACCAAGAACAACTGCTAAGGCAAGGACACGAGACCTGAAAACAAGATCTGCACTACCCCCCATACTGGTGAGAGGGTGGAGTGATGCTAAAATATGTACGAGCGGACAAAACCAACCACTCCAACACTGATAATCTAACATTGGGCTTCACCAAAAAAATTCCACTACAAAAGAGACTGTCAACATGCCTAAAAAATTATGAAAATACAAATGAATTACACCTCTCAAGAAGATGGCCGTAATTGCGATGGGAGAGTCGTGCAACTGAAGGACAAAAAGTAATAAAAATGGAGCACAACCGTATAAAAAAACTCCACAACTCTGTAGACACAATGCGTCTGCAAAATGGTCCCATGCAAAATATCATCACCAAGTGACACATAGAGCTTAAAATTTTTGTCAATCTCTAAAGGATGCCATCTTAAACATGAGAGTTGCTCTACAATTGCCAAAGAAAACAACTCAAACTGTAAGGAGCATTAAAATGCAAGAGGAGCGATGAGCGGATCAAGAAGTTGAGTGGTGGAGATGCCACGACTGTAGTGCCCTCTCAATGAATGCTTATGTTGCTGCCTTAAGTGATTAGAGATCCATCCCAAATGAACATGTATGGCTGAGGAATATCCCTGCATATGATTCAATGTGAAGTGCACAACTTAAACATGCAAGGGAACATCATAATGTGTGCCAAGTTGATCATGTTTGACATCTGAAATCTCAGGGTTCTCAAGCTTGAATGAAGCTGCGGTAGAACTTCTGTGTAGCTTGTGATCCCCACGAAAAGTCGAGCGAATGAAAGTAAAAGCTTTATCAACAAGAGATCCCATTGAATTATCTGCATCAAAACCAATGCCATGAAAATCCCACTTAACAAGATTAATAGGGAAAGCAAAACCCTATGAATGTTTGCGAATACCTCCACCAAAAAATCCCATAGACTAGAGCATGCGAGAACCAAAATAAGGAGTATGCTTCTCAAAGGAGTTAGGCAAGTGAGTAGAAGGAGATGAAGTGGGATAAACAAAGTGTGCAACTACAATAGGCACAAATGTAGAAGCAGAAGGTGCAACAACAAGCGCAATAGGCTTAGTAGCAAAGCTCGCAACAAGAGCATCAGGAGCAAGAGCAAGCTTAGATACTGACAAATCACGGTCAATATGTGTAGTAACAGTAGTGGGCTAGGAGAAGGTTTTTGAATGTCCATAATAGGAGAGGGATGTTGTCGGCTTGCAATTGTTTGTTGTAGGGTGCGAATGAGATCATCCTTATTGTGTAGAAGGGAGTGAAGACATTACTTCATTAGGGCAGACTACAATGACATTAATCAAGGGTTTACTTTTGCAATCTTTCTATCCACCCATAACTATGGACACCCTTATTAAGGTCCAAGAATACCTAACAAGATGAAATGACTACATATTTTTTTAATGCTCAATAATGCTATGCATACCTTTTCATAACCTAGGCGTTTGTACCTTTTTAGGGGCTTCATTAATTCCTCTCACTAGTGCTCGGCCATATGGTGACCTAATAAGGTAAAATGGCAGCCCACAAGTTTACATGTCTTTTGATGAGTGCATTGGCATTATCCCTTGCCTCATTGTAAAGTGTTATTTTCCAACAGCCTCCATATTTTGTTCTTCTATATGTAAGAGGACATCCTCATCTATAGAGGGCTTCACCAAAAAGGGATGTGTGAGATGGCTACTAATGGGGTACAAGATGGAGTTGTGTAGGCGGCTTGTCCAATTGAGATCTTTTCTTTACCGAAGAATGCTTGGCTTTTAGGGCAACCTCTTTAAGCATTTTTACTCTTAGCTATACTCAAGAATCTATGCTACTAAAATCTGCTTTTAGTCCTGTCCAAAACCAGATTGCATTCCTTGGATGGGAGTAGTGAGCAAATGGGCTTTCACCTGACTGTATGAGCCCTTGTATTTGATTCTGCACTTGTTGCAATGCCAAATCTAACCCCTGTCCACCTAAAATTTGCTCTAGCATTGTGACATTTTTCTAAGCAGCAGAAAATGGGTGGTTTTGAAGGTGCTTGTTGCCCCTTGGCCCATGGAGCTAACGTTTGTTGCCATTTTATGTAATGTCCCCTTTCCCTCTTCCAAGGCCTAAGGGCCAGTACGGGTCCTAACCCTAGTCATGCCCAAGGGGTTACGGACGCCATGAGCTATTGGGTATGAATAACTAGTCATGTTGTTATTATTTTCCATTGATAGGGTTATAAAGTGCTTTCGAAGGGACTAGATGTTATGTTTTATCGTTGGGAGGGGCCACTTAACTCCTAATGTTCTAATTTTGCGTTGGGCTCACCTTTTTGGGCCATGGCGACTTGAAGGGGAAAAAGTAACTTTAAGTTATTTTATTATTTGGGTCTTCTCTAGGAGAAAGTGCAACTTGGGGGTTTTAGGGTTTCCTTGGCGTGGGAAAAGTTATAAAAGGGGAAGAGGGGTGAAAGGAAATTCATTCATGCATACACTTATATTTCTTTTCATGTGCAACTACTGTTTGCAACTTTTTAGCTTGTGGAGTAAGATCCCACGGGAACCCTAGCTTCGGTGGTGAGAGATCCATCCCTAGCTAGCAGTACATTCTTCGGTAGTGAGAGATCTACCCTAGCTTGTCATTTGGAGCTATTTTCAGGGCTGATTCACAGAGATATTTTCAGGATTTTCAGAGATAGGGTTTTGAGGGTTTTTGGTGAGTTTTGGTGGAGATACTCAGCTGGTTTTCGGATCAGACCTACGGCAGCAAATAAAGGAAGGCTTTGGCATCATTTTCAGAAGTTTTCACAAGGGTTTTGGCCATCTACCAAAGAGGGCGACTTGTTTGGGAGATTGCAGCCCTATTTTGAAGGGTTTCCAGTTGGCCGTTTTCAGATCTGAAGGTTGGAAAGTCATCTTCTATATTTGTATATGTTATTTCCCAAGTTTCATAATTTTTGCACTTGTATTCGGAAAGGTATGAATTTTAGAAGTTTTCCAACTGTTTTAGGCATGCTGTAATTTTCTGGCAGTGTTATATTGACTGAAAAATTCCAAAAATATTTCCTTTGTGTTCTTTATATTATTATCTAGTTTTCTTTAAATTTTCAAGTAATTTGAGCGGATATTTTGGGAGTTATTCATATTTTACTGTTCGCTGCCCTAGCTGTAATTTTTTACAAAAAACCAGATTTCTATTTGGCTGCGTTTTGTCTATTTTTTTGCATATTTTACAGTGGTATCCTATAAGGGATATTTCATTTTAGCAAATGCTTGTATTCATAACTTGAAGGATACCAATAAATTGACTTTGAAGGCAGTATTCGCTGTCATGATTTCTGTTCCCTGGAGATGTGGGTGTAAGGTTATTGGAATGGAGATAGGGACACCATTCAAATTAGGGTGTAGTAGTAAGCTGTTTAAGGGTACGACTATATATATAGTCACTACAAGCTTTGGGTAAGGTGACGGGAATGGTGACGGGGATAGGGACAGGGATGCGGACGTGGTCCGTGTACCTATATGAGAATGGTAACAAGTTAATTTACTATTTACTACTATTGAATGCCATTTTTCTTTAAAAGTGTTGTTTTTTGACATTAAAATATTCTTCACGTGTACAATTATGTTTAGAATGAAAATAGGAATGGTTTACCAAAGTACATTGACACATTTGCTGAATCAATAAGCTTTGCTACTAATATTATTTGTGAAAAAGAAAGTTTTCTCGAAGTAAGACACTTTTCTAGTTCTTTACGTGCTATTGATATTTTTGGTTCTTTTTGTATAGGTAATCTGCAATTTTTCTTCTATGCATGCCACTCCACAGTCTGGCATATACTGAATCTATCATTAACAAATCAGTACTGCTTGCTTTCCTTTCCGGTGAATAGAAATTTACTGTTTGTGTGCTGTAGGTGCATTTGTCTAACACAACAGGAAACGTAGGAGATATCATTTCATGGGCCGAGTTTCACAATGGTGTAGCTGCAGGTTTAAAAATTGCACCCCACCAGGTATTATTCACAAGGTTTGATAAATTTTATGATTGCTAACTACACAAGAACTTTTTTATCACACATATGAACTGATAAATGATGCAAAGAATTCATTCAGCAAAGCAATTTCTGTAATGTTTATGAAGCTTGACGTTATGCTTCATTTATCATTTTTCACATTTTATGTAGCATCTAGTCTTCAATTCCTTTCTCTGTAAAATTTTGTGTCCTTCTATTTCCATCTGTGTTTCTGTTTAAACATTCAGTGATATGTGCACTCTGTTTGTAAAATCAACTTTGTGTTGTATGTTCTTTGCAGCTTTAAACTTCTGTTAAAGCTGTGTAGGTCTGTGTTCAATTTTTTTTGGGAAATTTAAGCTATACTGGACAACCAAATTGCAAAACTTTGTTTTAAATCGATGATTGAATTTTTTTTAATCAAAATTTGGCTTGCATTTTGCAGCCAAAAATGTCCCGTACGTGGATAACATACAACAAACCAGAGGAACCGAATTTTTGTCATGCAGGGTTTCTCATGGCCTTGGGTTTGCATGGGCACTTACGGATTTTAGCAAAAAGTGATATTTATGATTATCTTACCCAGGTTCGTTTCCCCTTTTCCATAATCCTTCATTGGATTTGCATTCAGCTTGTGGATGGTACAAATTTTAATTAAGATGGAACACAATTGATCAAAGGTAATACATAATTATCGTTGACCAAGTTAGATCTTAAGGTTATAGGCTGTGAAGCCACAAAACGGCTAGGGGGGGCACGTTTCAGCCCAGAAACGTTTCCGAAACGTGAAACGATGGGGGAAATGCCACCAAAACGTTTCCACCACTTTTTCAAAATTTTAAGCAAAATAACTTTTAAAAAAAAAAAAATTAATTTCATTTAATGAACCTAAACCTAATCTACCTACCTAGACTTCCTAAAGACACTTCCTAATAGCTATATAATGACATCTTGGGTCCATTCTAAATCACACTCTCATTTTTCTCCTGCTAAATTCAGTTTTCACTAAACTAACATTTAGCATGTAATGTGAATCAGTGTGAAATTGTAACTATGTTGAATGATGACTCTTTAAGTTCAAATTTCAATGAATACAAAATATTTTAAGTGCTTTATCAATTATCTCTTATGTTCTACAATTATAAAATGAGTACTATATATATATATATATATATATTGTAAGGACGCTTCTTGTAACGTTTTGTATCCAAGGTTTTTTGAAAATTGCCGTTTCCGCATTTCGTAACCATTTCCGTTTCCGTTTCCTGGCAACATAGGTTATAGGTAGCCTCCCAGATACAAAATGACAGTTAATTCTGAGCTTGACAAACTGTACATGCAAGTGCTTAAAAAACGTTTTTACAATAGGAACCCGTGACTTCTAAATGTTAATGTGTGAACTTTTAAAGGCTAGTATTATAAGTGTTGATTACAGTACACTACTAAGCTTTCTGGGAATGTTTCTATTATTCCGTATCTTCTGCATGAAATGATATGATGGGGATGATGTGTAGGACAAGTAATGTATGTATATAGTAATGTTCCCCCCTACTAAACAAACTTACAGGTGTATCCTGTATCCATCATTTGTCATGGCATCTTTAAAAGTTTTTTATTGAGCCATAAATAAATTAAACTGTTTAAATTTTTCTTTTTGTTCCAGATATCAGATATTTTAGCAGTTTTGAATCTATTTTGGTTAATAATCGTAGATTTTAAAAGAAGAATTTTAATCCTAGAAACATAATTTGAGAACATCCTGGGTCAGCATGCCAATGGATTGTCGACATGGAAATCAACTAAACATAGTTCCATACACTGGCAATATTTTGTTGAGAACATAATATGCTTGTCCAGGTGGTGCTTACTGTTTACATAAATACCTTTGTTGTTTTAATTTTTGTTTACATGGGGGGACTTCAGTGCTTTCCATGGTGTTCTTCATTGGCTTAAACATGTCTGTTCACATGACTGCATCTTTTGTGATCCCTTGCTAATCCCAGCTGCCCTAAATAGATAATTTCTTTCTCTCTGCAATGGAAAAAACTTGAAATAAAGTTCCATTTAACTAATCTATCTCTTGTTTGTGATTTTACTATTTCTGGCATCTGCAAAAGACAGGTGCAAGTTCCAAATAATATTGAAAAAACGACCCTTATACACAGTGCCCAAATGCTCCAATTCGTGAAGGGTTTCTTATAATCTAGAAGCAAAGTCTGCACTAATATATCATATTTTTTGTTCCTAGAATCCTTGTGTATATTACTAGTAGGCATCCTTTTACAGATTGGTTATGATGTCATGGCTTCTTATTGGCAAAAGGCAAACAATCTGTATCGAGTGATGGACCCAGGCAATAAGGATTGCAGTGATTATGACCCAAATATATTATTTGCGTTCTGATTCTTCTGCTTGTTTTGCTTTTATTGTTTATTAGTTATTTATGTGAAATTCGTTTATTCTAATGTATTTTATCTTTCAACAGACCCATGAAGCTACAATGATTGGCACAATGCTTGGTTTGGCAGCATCGCACCGAGGCACGATGCACCCTACTATTTCTAAGGTTAAATGATTTGTTTCATTTCCTTGGAAATAAATGCTACATTAATGATTATATTTGGGAATGGACCGATGCTTCAAGTGCTTTTATTTTGCATGATAGTGGATGGAAGATGTGGTTAGATTTTGCTTTTGCATGCATTATAGAGAGATCAGAGGTTCGTGATATAAGCCATGTAAATCATCGCTTAACTGGATCAGATCAAAAGTTGGTGCTATGAGCAATTTTAATCATGACTTAACCATCTACTCTTCCATATCTGACTGTGAACACATGCAAACATGATAATCATGAAAGTTACGTCAAAATAGGACAAAAAAATCATGTTATCTGGAAGGATTTTCCATGTCTAATTAAAATAGGGAAAAATAGGTTAGTAAGCTTCTAAACAGGAAAATTAGCATGAAGCCCTTAGCTGACTATTGGCTTGTTTACCCGTAATAGACTATAGGCACACGGTCATCAGTTCATGAAAGTTTAAAAGACTATGCTAAACACAGTGCATTAGCAAGATAATGGTAGCTAAATGGAGGAAAACTTAGAAGTGATGAGGTTTAGGTGTCATCTTGCCACTCAGAAGCTAGTATTTGTTCTGCACCAAGACCAAAAAATTTAAAAAAAACTGTGGGAATTTGTACTGACCTAACTTTTATGTTTCTTAGAGTTTTTTTATATTTTTACAGTACATGAGATTGAAAATTTGTTTCTGGATAGATTGTGTAAGTATTTTTACTACTTCCTGAACACGCTATTTCTTTTTTTAAATTGAAAGAAAAACAGTTTCGTAGTATTTATGCGTTACTTATTTTTTTCACAAGTGGCTTGAAGCTGCTTGAATGAGACTGCATGACTCTGCTTTCAGATTTTTCGATTTTCAGACAGCTCAATTATTTAGTGAGATTCACGATTTCCTCCTCCGAGTTGGAGTCTCAGTTATTTCAAAGTTCCTTTCATTTCCACAGTGTTCTTTTGGGTTGTTACAGTCAGGGATTTCTGCCAAACATGTCGCATTTGTGTTTTTGTTGACTTAGTTGAGATGGTCCGTGACCATACTCGAACCCAGTAGGGTTGTATTGGCTGCTCCAGATCGCCTCTACCAATTGGGGTTCTTGGTCCTTGAAACCCTAGTATGTTGCATCATGATACAGCTCAGGTTAATTCCAGAAAATCCTCTTCTCAGTCGAGGGGAAGGGACGATACATCTCTGGCACTCGTTCCTTGTAATTATTTTGATAATAATTAGGCCTCTTTTTCTGATTAAGAGCATGACTCCGACCAGCAGGGACCTCGAGCTTCCACTCCACAGTCCAGTGCTGGGCAAGCTGAAGGCAATGCCACGCTTTTTTTCCCCTCTTCCAACTCTGATGCCCCATCCCCTATCTCCTGCTTCAGCAGGTCTGACTGCATCCAGCACACATCATCTTGATTCAGGCAATGCTTTTTCTAATAAGACAGACGATGATCTAGAGCACAGGATAGAGGATGATTTCAGCTTCCATTTGGACATCAATAAGGAATATAAATAGAGCACACATAACTTAGAATGCGGGGGTGTTATTCTTTACTTTTTTCATCCCATTCTTGACAAAGATTCATTTAATTGCTGGTGTTTAATTAATTTGCAATCTACAGGCATCTCTCTGAATTCCTATTGGGGCCTGGGTTAAAAATATGTATGCTTGCTGTTCAATTTGGACATGGCTGCTTGTCAGATTTTACAATATGGAACTTGGAATATTGCTGGATCTATTGAATATGTTCAATCGCAGCTAGCAAATTTTAATCTGGATGGTATTGGATAAGCTCACTAGCCACTTTGAGTTTCCAGCACTGCCTGCTGATTTACGGCCTTTTGTGGATCTTTTTGCTGCTCACTTTGGTAAGGTTCTCATTCTGGATGGTAAACGGAAATCTTTTCGTCCCAACCGAAGGGTTTGTGTTGAAGTAGACCTAAAAAAGAAGCTTCCCTATCTATTGCTGTCATGACAATTGATGGCATTTATCATCATAAAATTCGATACTTGAATCTTTCAAATGCATGTTTTGCTTGTCAAGCTCAAGATCATTTTATCTGGGACTGCCCTTTGTGTCACTCTACCTCCAAGCATTCTCAAGAAGCAGGTGTGACTCCCTCTGCTAAACCAATGGGCTTGATTCCTCATTCTTCTAACGGAGTATCCCTGATTAATGGAGGTAAAGAGAAAACCTATAAAAGTCGGAGTTCTTGCCCTTCAACTCCAAAGATTTCCGCAAATTCTAATGGGAATCAGAAGCTGCCTCAAACTGGAAGTGTTGTTGCTCATGAATCATGATATGTCTCATGGTTAATTTGATAGCATACAAAATTGTCACAATTTAGCATCTGCAACAGCAGATGTTGAACAAGGATGGTGTGTGAAATCTCACAAGCGGAAGGAGGTTTCATCTCACGAAAAAGTGGAAAAAGAACAGGTTGTTGAGAAATCCTCACTTCGTGCTAAATCCATTAAGGAGGCTCTCTCTTTCTGCTGGATAATAATGTTTCAGCGTTAGTGGTTAGTAACAGTTTCATGTAATGTCCCTTTCTAGGGCTGAAACATACAAACAAGGAATTCACACAATTCCAAATATGAATGAAATCTGATTCTTATAACAGCAGTTCCTACCTTAACTGAAACCCTAGCAGCGAACTGAAAATTGCACTTTAGGGCATTGAACACCCTCCAAATAAGATGAAAACAAGTGTACAAATCCTTCTCCAAATTATATTTAATTAATGGAATTAACAACAAGCCAAAACAACCCAAACACGTGCCTAAATATGAAATAATACCCATCTGCAATTAATTTTATGATAGCAGAAGTGCAGTCCACGAAATGAGCTAAAAATGAGGTCTCCAAACCCCAACAAATGACAAATATGCAATATATCAGTCTTATAAAATATGTGAAGTCCAAATATCAACTTAGAATGTAGATTTGTGCCCTAGAAGGAACCCAAATGCACTCCTACCTTAGTCGCTCCCTAGGAGAGGGACTCCCAACAATGCCAAAACCCTTGTTATGACTTCTCCTTGATGCCCTAGTCGCAAACCAACAAGATGGTATTCAATGAATGCCTTCACACCACCAACTTGTATAGTTTTCGTTCTCCAATATGCCACAAGGAAGGGTTTTGTCCTCTTTGGATGCCACGCTAATGGGTTTTTCACCCCTTAGTGGATTTGGATTAGAGCAATCAGCCCTAGAACAAGAAGAAGAATGGGCAAGAAGCCTTCAATTTGGATTAATTTGAAAAAGGAGACATTACAGTTCAGCTCTTTGGGTAACCCTCTTTTCCTTGAATGAAGCTCTCTTTAGTTTCTTCGAATGTAAGAGGGATTACTATCCCTAGTCATGAACAATTTGTTCCTGTGTCTTGCAAGAAGTTTGTTTGAATGTGGTAATAATCTCATTTTGATGAAATAGTTGGAAAGGAAGAAGAATATGTGGCAATAGGTGCTCAGATTCGAGCACGTCTCCAATGGAATGAGGAGGCGGATGAGGGCTCTAAATTCTTCTTTGATTACTTAAAAAAGACGGTTCCTTCTAAAAAATCTCTTGGTTTTTGTCGGGGAGATGGTAAATTGGAAAAAGCTCCGGAAGAAATTAAAAAATTGTTTTTTTTATAGATAATGTAACGGTTTTGACAGGAGCTTAGAACCTGGGGATTGGAGGGATCCCACCCAAGTACAATTGAAACTAGACCAAAACGACACGAACATCCAACTAAAAACGACATACCCAGTGAAATACAAAAAGGCACAAAAATCCTGTGGGTTGGACAACGATCCACTAACACCCAAAAGCGACCAAAGTAGGAGAAAGAAAGACTAGGGTAGAGTTTAACCTTGTGAGGCGGGACGCTTGGAACCAACCGACCTCTTACCTCCTGGCGTAGCAGCTTCGCGAGCAATCCTGAGTAGGAGATTGAAGGAAAACCTCAACTTGCGATGTAGACCCGCCACACTAGCTGTTTCCACAAACACGGGCGCTGAAAGACAAGGAAGATCCAATTTCTCAAGCCGTTTGCCTTCAAAAAGCCCAACTGAACAGGCCTCATGCACTTCCTCGGTGAATTTCATCAGGACCACGTTCTGCGCTGACAGCTCCGAAATCACCCGTCGTGCTTCGTCCAAAGCCTGCCCTTCACAAACCACATCCGGCAGAGGAAACGCTTAACCAAAAACCTCCAACGCCTTAACTAGGTTGGCTTGGTGTTGGGGTTTAATGAAATGCATTGCAATTACACGAATCTCCTCAATATTCGACCGCACTAGAAACAACCTTGAAATGAACTAAGAGGCCACCTTGGAGTTCACATGAGCTCTTGCTGAGGCCCCCATAAATTCCTCTCCAATAATCTTCACAATAGCCTCCCGAATAGGCCCCGACTCTACCCAGGAAACAATGCGAATTTGGGCTAGCGAAACCTCGATGAAAAATGCCATCTCGCGACGAGCACCTTGCAGAAACAAAAAGGGCAGTGGTGGATGCTCCATTGCTACGTTCAAAAAAATCCTCCACAATTTTATCCCAACAAACCAGAGAGCAATAATAAAAACAAGCCGCCACCGCCGAAGATTAAAGATTCCCGCTACTCCCTTCTCGAGAAAACGTACCCGGTCATTCAAAAATGATTGGGCCACCTCTCATGATACCTTGATTCGCCAAAAGATTGGCGACATTATTCGCCTCCCTATATTTATGCCTAATACTCCACTTGGGGATCTTACTCAACCAATATAAAATATTGCCAATGAAGAATTCCAACTTCCACGATACTGCTCTGCCTCTTCGAATGTCATTAATCACTACTTAGGAGTCCCCTTCGATCTCGAGAGCCTCACAACTGATATCAACCGCCAATTTGAATCTTCAAGAAGGGCTTGAGCCTCAGCATTGTTACACGTGCCTGTTTCCAGCGGATAGGAACCGACAATCACTAATTTTCCAGCTACATCTCTAATCAAACACCCCGCTCCCGAAATACCCGGGTTACCTCTCGAAGCCTTATCGAAGTTCGGTTTGCGAAACTCAAGAGGGGGTGGAATCCATTTCACTTGCTTTTGAAGAAGAATTTTTTCAACCCTGGATAAACCTTTCCGGATAATGGTCCCTGGATTAGGGAATTTGATCAGGGGCCAAGATAATCTCAAACAAGCATCCATCGAAGAGAAGCGAGAGATATCTCTACACTTCGTGCTCACATTCTCTGAAATTGAGATTTCCAACTTTAACTGAACTGCAAAGATTTCAGAGTATTCTTCTCCAAAGATTCTAAGATTTCGTTCCCACTAAATAAGCCAAATCAACAAGATAGGGGCACAGCCAAATCGAGTAGGGAGCACCACCACGCCCCAACCTGGGCCAAGAAATCAACGGCTCTCTATTGTTCCTTCCCTGAACCGAAGCAACTCTGAGATGAAGACGTAGCCGGTTTCAACATTGCGAGGCGAAGGGGCAGAAAAGAAATAGATGGTCAATATATTCGTTGGCCGCTCTGCGTAATATACAATGGGAAGGGCCAGCATAACCCCACTTCTTCCTACGTTCTTGAGTGACAATCTTACCTTTAATTACCAACCAACTGAACACTCCAGCTTTCCGCAGGTTCTTGGCATTCCAACAGCCTTCCCAACAAGGATAGACTTCACCTTCTTTGACAACCCACTATTTATAACCATCTTTCACCTGGAATGAACTCGAACTAGAGCCCAACCAAAACAATGAATGGTTGTCCAGGGAAAACAATGCTTTACGCTCCAAGACGGCTTTCTTGTAGCACTCTTTCAAAAAATCCGAAAAATCCAAGTCATTTGGGTCCTTCCAAAGATGAACAAGCGAACTGTTCAAAGCTGGAATGTTGTACTCCGCCACTTTCTCTCCCCAATTAGATTTTGTGGCTAGCATGGCTTCCTACAAATCTTGGTTTAAAGAAAGAGCTGACTTGCCACTCCAAGAATCGTCCTAGAAGTTCGCCAAAGAGCCGTTCTCAATCCTCCAGGAAGAGAGATACTAGAAGACTTTTCTACATGACACAAAAATTCCACATATGAGAACCTCGGGGGACTTCTTGGCTTGAAAAAACCAGCTCAAGGCCGCCTCCCTGCAAATACTTTTTTCTGAACAAGAGGGACACACTGCTATTGGGATTAGAGAGAAGCTCCAAATATGTTTAGCATCTAAAACTAAGTTCTGCCAATTAAGATTCAAGATACCTGCTCCTCCCTGGGATTTCCGCAAAGAAACCTGATTTCATCCAACTAAGTGAATTTTTCTCTCTTCACTGGTGCCGCTCCACAAGAAATTCCTTAAAGACTTTTCAATCTTCTTTAAAATCATTGATGGCAGTCTCATCACTGACATCATATAAGTAGGAATAATATTTAACACCAAATTAATTAGAATAAGCCTGCTAAACAAGGTAAGGCATTTACCTTACCAACTCTGGATGCAATTTTCAATAGACTTAACCAAATCGTTCCAAAGGAAGCATCTGCCTGCTCCTACAAAAAGAGGAACCCGTAAATACTTATGAGGGAGAGAACCTTTCATAAACCCAAGGATATCCAAAATTCTTCTTTGCAGCCTCGGAAGAGTATTGAAAAAGAAGATCCAAGATTTCTTGAGACTGATCTCTTGCCCTTCCGCTTCCAAATAAAGATCCAATACAATACGGAAACCTCTTGCTTCCTCCACGGAGGATCTTCCGAAAAGGAACGTGTCATCGGCAAAATGCTGATGAGTAAAAGGTTCCAACTCCTCAGTTATCTTCAGACCGCTGATTTGACCAACGAGGTGAGCCACCTTAACCGCTCGGCTGAGAGCTTCTGCCACCAGAATAAACAAAAATGAAGACAAAGGGTCTCCTTGCCAAATACCTCTGTTGCTCCAGAAGAGACCTTCTGCAGACCCATTGACCAACACCGAGAAGCTTGGGGTTGCGATACAGCTGTAAATCCATTTACAAAAACTCAAAATGAAGTCAAGCAATTGAAGAGATTTCATGAGAAAACACCCATTAATTCTATCATATGCTTTGTTGAAGTCCAATTTAATCATCATTCCAGGGACCCTATTTCTTGAAAGCAAATGCATCATTTCATGAGATAAAATAATTCCCTCTGTAATAGATCTGTGTGGAAGAAAGCCGTTCTGTTCTCTAGAAATGAGTCTATTCAACAAAGGCTTAAAACGACTTGCGATGGCTTTGGAAATAAGTTTATATATGGTATTGCAGAGGGATAACGGCCTGAAAACATCTGTTGAATCTGCCGGTAACTTCTTAGGGAAGAGACTAATAAAGGTATGATTCATTTCTTCAATATCTTACTTGTTTTACGCGACTCCTCAACTGCTAACCATACTTCCTGGCCAATAACATCCCAAAAATCCTAAAAGAAGGCTGCAAGAAAACCGTTAGGACCAGGAGATTTCTCTCTTTCCATGGAGGAGACTACTTGATGAACCTCCTCAATAGAAAAAGGAGCCATTATCCTCTCTTGATCCCCTTCTTCAATGACACTAGGAACCTGTTCAAACAATACCTATTGTTGAAGAAGAGAGAAATCTTCCCCTCCCTGAAGTGTGGTAAAAAAGTTCACAGCTTCCTTTTTAATGAATTTCTGTTTAGACAACCAGTCACCCACTCCATTTTTGAGTTGCGATATATAATTAGAGCTCCGTCTCTCTTTGATAGAAGAATGAAATTTTTTCGAATTCTTATCACCTTAAACCAAATTTCTCTCTATTTTTGACGCCAAAAAATATCTTCCTTCAAAAGTAAATCATTCAATTCAGCAAGCCGAGATTTTTCCAAATAGTAATCTTCTCGACCCATTCAAAAACTGAACACCCTTTCATTGAGCTCTTTCAAAGCCGCCTCAACTCTTACTTTTTCTTGGAAGATATTCTTGAACGTAGACTTATTCTAGACAAAGATGTCTTTCTTGAGCATGGACAACTTTTTAGTCAGAATGAACATGTGTTTACCTTTTACCACAAAGGACAACCACCACTGGTTCACTAAATCCTTGAAAGTTGGATCCTTCATCCACATCATCTCAAATTTAAAAGGGGAATTTCTAAGAGCTGTATCAATAGAGATGTTGAGCGCGATAGGGAAGTGATCCGACCGTGACTAGGGCAGAACTTCACTCTCCATAAGCACACTAGATTGAAGCCACCGAGGATTAGCCAAAAATATGTCAAGGCGGATAACATTTCTCCTAGGACCTAAGCGTCTGTTAGACCAAGTCAACCATCCTTTCTTGGGAACAATATCCCAAAACTCAGCATCTGCCACAAAAGAAGAAGAGAAATCTCTTTGAGATTGGGGATTACTCCTGGACGCCCCACCATATTCCGAATCTGAAATAGTGGCATTGAAGTCACCAGCTAGAACCACCGGAACGTCTTGTAAGGATTGCAATTTCTCCTTAAGAGCATCCCATAGTTCCCTTTTTTGAATGATATTAGCCGGGCCGTAGATATTGTAAAGAAAAAAACATTTATCAGAATTCTGAACGTCCACCTTACACCAAAGAAAATTTGTCGATTCTTCCACGAAGGAAACACTCACTTTGCTAGAAAACCAAACAACCCCCAAACCACCCGAAACCCCAATAACATCGACAAAAACACCTTGCCAACCCTTCCATTTCTTTAACCAACTAGAGAGACACTCAGAACCGAGCATTTTGGTTTCCTGAAGACAAAAAATTTCAACACCTTGTTCTAATACTAAATGCCTAGAAAGGCGTTGCTTCTCAGGGGCATTTAATCCCCTGACATTCCACAAAATCAACTTCATGTTTTCTTCGGGGGGGATTGGCCCTCCCTACTTACAGGTTTATAAAAATACTTGAACTGTTTCTGCTTAGTTGCGACAAACTCCTTAAGAGTTTTCCTCTCATTACTCGGCCTACCCGGCCCAGTTTCCTTTCCACAATTTAAAGAACTTATACCTAGAGTCTCAGCAAGGGAACAAACCTCCTCACCATCTTTCAAAACATTCGGAGAAGAGAACCTATATGCTTCCTCCGCCTTCCTTTCCAACGAACTGTCCAACTGCTCTTGATAGGAGATCCAACGATTCAAATCTGCCACGGTGGCCCCCTTCCCCAGCTCGACACCTTTTAAAAGAGATAGCAAAAGGGAAGGTTCTTCGACAACCTTAGATGTTTCTTGCAACATGGAGTTCGATGTGAGCTCCTTAATAAGACCTTTTGGAGAATCTGGGATAACTTTCTCCAAAATGGGCTGTTGATCCTCTGAATGTTCACTTACTGTTCCATTAGCCACCTATTTCAAAACTGGGGAACCTTTACCAAGGATCACAATCTTCGTTTGGGCTCTACAATCCCTTCTAAGATGACTGAGCTGTTGACATCTAAAGCATCTGAAGAAAATCTTCTCGTATTCCAACTGTTGCGTCCAAGTCCCTTCAGGAGTTTTGATGGAGATGGACTTTGACAGAGGGGAAGAGTAGTCCACTGCAATACAAACCCTGGCATATGCGGCTAGATCTCCTTCAAGAGTCCTAGGATCAATCCTAACCACCCTACCCAAACACCCGCAAATCTTTGAGAGAATCCGAGGGTTCCAATATTCAATAGGGAGGGCATAGAGCCTAACCCAAATCTGCATCTCCTCCATAACCACTGTTTTGCGATCAAAGTTCGCTGACCATTTGTGAATAAGGAGGCCATCTTCAACAAACAAGCGATCTTTCCTCTAAAGAGTTTCCTCCAGCTGAGCCGCGCTCCAAAAGAGCACAAGAAAACAACCTTTAGCCAGGAAGCGAACCTGTAGATCCCCCCCCCCTCCCCATTGCTTGTCGCACCATCCCAGAATGCCCTTAGTAGATAGTTTCCTACCTAAAAACTTTGCTATTATAGCCCTTTTAGCGAAAAGATCTACCTGGCCCCTCAACTGTCCTTTACTCCAAGGACCACAGAGCACGGGGCTGCAGATTGGGGCAACACCTGCAAAAAGGGCCTCTTTTTTGGTGTACTGTTGTCCTCCTGACAGTTTCCTTCACAATCCTCCTAAAACCCTAGACCCGACGTATCTCCCTTTGCCATTGTCCCCGTTGTCAAAATCAGAAAATTGTTTCAGCAGCATTTTCAGAAGATTTTCCACCTTATCCACACTATCCCAATGTTGTAACAACTCAAAATGCTTGTCTTATAATAATACTGAATAAGATCGCTGTTTGTGATTGTATGAAACTTCGTGTTCATTTTTCCAAAGAATTGCTTTTTTCTCTTTCTTCAATGCACAATGGAAAACCTCCTGGGCTTGATGGCACCATGTGAATTTTACATAGCAATGCTGGATGTTATTGATGATGACTTTAGTTGTTTGATAACTGAAATTTTCACCTCAGTCACTTTGTTTGAATTTTTGTATTAGGGATTAACCAAGCCAATCCCCAATTCTGCAGCGAGAGATACTATAAGTGGATGACATCTTATCTTATTGTTGAGTGTTGCATAAAAAATCTTTGCCAAAGCTTGAACACTTAGAATCCGAAGCATTGCTAGCCAGATTGTCTGCGAGGAACAAATTGGTTTTGTTTAAGGGCGTTTCATTCTGATTGCGGTTTTGTCTGCCTAGGAAGCTATGGAGTGAGCTAGTAAAACTAGACAACAAATCCTCTTCTTTTAGCTTGATTTTGATAAAACATATGATCAAATTGATTTGGCATTCATTTCAGAAATGTTGATTGCTCTTGGCTTTGGTCCACAATTTTTTTTGATGGTGGGCACTCTATTTTCTTGTGCCTCCTCTTTTGTGGCTGTTAATAGTGTTCTTTTCTCCTGTATTATGCTCCATCTTTCTATAAGGGTGGGTTGCCCACTTGCGTTATGTCTTTATGTTTTTGTCGCAGATGCTCTGGGTTATCTTCTGGAAGCTGCTTGTTCTCATGGGAGACTTCACGGTATTTATTTTCCTGATGAATCCCAAATGCTTAACAATCATTTTGTGGATCACTCTCTCCTTTCTATTCAAGCCACTCCGAACTCTATTGATGTTACTAAGGAGTGTCTTGATACTTTTTGCATTGCATTTGAGGCTGTGGTGAGTCATCACAAATTTGAATATCGGCTTGTTGGCTGTGATAATGTCCCCTCTTGGATTGCTTCAGTGTGTTCATTTGTTCCTATGGGTACTATGGTCAGAGATTTAGGCATTCCATTTGGTCTTCATCTTTCTCTAGTGAGCATGTGGGAGTGGGTTCTTCAACGAATTTAGACTAAGCTTCTTTATTTACAAAACAAGGATCTCTCATTTGTTGATAGATTAACTGGGGTGAGCAGAATTTTACAAGCATCCCATGTTTATTATGTTTCATGTTGGCTGCTGTCAAAGACTGAATTTCTTCGTCTTTGATAGATTAACTGGTTTGCATACATACTTTGGTCAAAATATGGTGGTGTTTGAGGTCTCCCTTTAGTGCCTTGGGCTGTTTGAATTATGCTCAAGGAAGGAGGATTGCATTTACGAGATACTGTCACACAGATGTGTATTGTGGCAACCAAATGGGTGATACATTGTTTGGAAGGGTCCTCCTCATGGAAGATTTTTATGAGGCATCAACTTTTAACTGCCCGTCTTTGGAAAAAGATTCGTGGTTTCTTCAGCCTTTTAGATGTCATTTCCAATTCTACAAATTTTTAGAGTGTTGGGTCATTTTTTCTCAGAAATATTTGGACAGCTTGGCAAAAAATTGCAAGATTGGTCACATGGAGAGTTTCAGGCAGTCAAACTGGATGGGATCTTGCCAACAAAATTATATGGACTTGGAAACTTCAAGATATGTCTCTTGCTACTATCCAGTGCTTTCAGGCTCGTAAGTTCAACAAAAAAAGGAATCCTTTTTTGGAAAGATTTGTCGGACAACAATACATGTATTTGAAAGGATTGGCGATCCTTAGTTCGTGAGTATGCTTTACTCTCCAAAGACAAGTCTATTATCAAGGAACTCTAGGATCTTACCCCAGGTTGACTTGTTTAAGATGAATTTGACCATGCAAGGGCCAATTTGGCATGATTGGAGATGGCTTTTCGGACACCCAATTACACAATATGACACACACTGTCTTTATCATATTTTAATCATGAATATGTTCTTGCACTTGTTCTCAATGCCATATGGGTTTCTTCAGATGCATAATTAGTGTTGATCCACCGTCCTCATAGTGTGTGGACAGTAAGGGTCTCTGATAAACTTCAAGTTTTTGGCTGGCTGGTGATATATCAGGGACTTGCTTCAAAGGCTCGATTGTAAAAGAGTGGCCTTACTGGTCTTTGTCCTCATTGCTCAAAATTGGAAATTGTTAAACATTTGATGTGGGATTGCTCTTATGCCAATTGTTGTTGGAAGTAAGGTCATTCTAGTCTACTAGCTCACTTTCAAGGGCATTTACATTGGCTAGCAACCTTGCTAGAAAATTCCAGTAAACTTATTCGTCATCCTTTTAAGAGTATTTTGCATTGTGTATGAGTTACAACCTTGTTTATTAGATGGAAGCGTAGATGTAATTATGTTTTCCGAAATGAGGTATGCTCTCTTATGATTTTTTTCACCATTGAATAGGCGAAGTACTATTGCAACTGCTTGCAAAAGGTTTTCTGCCTCACATGGAGGCGAAGAAGTGAGAACCTAAAAGTCATTTCGCTTTTCTGGCTATTCTTATTGCTTTACAAACTAAGCTGTGATTGTTTTATACATTTTTCTGTACAATTCTTATTCTTTTGTATAGCCTTTGTTGTAAATATTGTTTCCTGTTAATATATGAAGCATCTATTCAATATAAAATAAAAAAAATATGTTGAAAGAGTTTGAACTTGAACAAAAGCAGCTGGTCCTATTATTGAACTAAACTGAATAATAACCTTTGTTCTTATATATAATGTAAATAACACGATTTAAATGCTTATTATTGTTTAGTTCCTTTGAAGTTTAATCTTCTTTAACAAAAACTCAGTAGACACTTTATTCTTCTTAGGTATGTTGAGGTGTAATCTTCAAATTTGAGGTTTAATCTGTAACAAGGAAAAATAAATCTAATTTAAGAAAAACACAAATCATCTTTTGGCAAAAAATGGGATGGTGTTGTAGTATAAGATATGGTCAGGTGGGACCTAGCTTTTTAATGTTAATGCTCATTTTTGTCCTCTGCTGCTCTAACTATGTATAGAATAAGAAACATCTAATAAGTTATGTTCAAGAAAAATAAACCATAAATAGGGAAGAATCGTTGAAAAAAGAGCAATGAACTTGCTGGAGCTTGGACCTGATATCCCTAATATGTATGTGGTAGAACAAACACAGTGGAGAGGGTGCATTTGTACACATCATTTTTAATGGAATGTTAAAGCGAAACACAGTGGAAGCAAGGCTCAAACTCTGATATATTGTTTAAATTCAAGGAATTTACTATTATCTCTTAGAATTGTGAGGTGACTGTAGCATAATATTTTTTGATGGTCAATTCCTGATATTGATGTAATTCTTAGTAACTTGTGAGGATTTTTGATCTTGAAGGTTTTGTTTGTTTTACTGTTACATACTATAATTATTTTTATATTTTAGGACAACGTTACATGTGATGCACGGAAACAATTCTTTATGAATTCATAACCTTTTCAATGAAATTGGAAGCTGTCTTTTTTAATAAACACAATCGGGATATTTGTTAACATGAATTTTTCCCCATATTTTTCCTGTTTTTATATCAGTGGTATCTTGCATTTATATATGCTTTATGTGCATACCTACAGATGCTTTATGTGCACATACCCTCTCGACACCCACCTTCATTTCCAGAATTGGAGTTACCAACACATGTGCAGGTGACTTGGTTGTTTATAGTTATTTTCTTATAATTTAGGTTGAAATTTGAGGATGGGGAGAATTTTATTCAAGAGAGTGATTCTCATGTTGTGCTTATGTTATCTGCTTCTTGATTGCTACCAACTTGAGTGTTGCTTGCATGGTGGTGTTTGTTGGAAAATTTAAAAATTGGTTTGATGGATAAATTCAAAATAATTCAGACCTTAAAATACATTGAAAGTCAGAAAAAACTTAGGAATGAAGAATCTTATTTTATTTGTTTAGAAACTTATAAACTCCTCACTAATAGGACAGAAAGAACAAAGCTCGAGGACCAAGAGTGATATGGATACCACTTGAAATATTATGGATTAAGTTTATTTTTGATGGAGCATCCAGAGGAATCCTTGGCATAGTAGCAGGGGTGTCTTTGTTAAGCACAAGATAATACTAAGAGGGGGGAGTGAATCAGTATTATGATATTTTTTAAATTTAACACTTAATCTCAGAACCGTAATCATAATTAATCAATTTCATAGTGAATATATCAAAGCAATCAATAAATGCAAAGCAAACCAACACAATGCAAATAGACACAGATTTACGTGGAAACCCTTTCGGGAGAAAACCACAGAGAAAATCTTCTTTATTATATTTCTCAAATGTTGTAGGCACCAACCTACAGGAGACACCAATCCCCAAATTACAATTTTGTAGGCACCAACCTACAAGAGCACCAACTCCTTTCTGCTAAGCATCAACTCAGCAAGAGGCAACGATCTCTTCGAATATGAAGGCACCAACCTTCCTTACGAAAAACAAACGCTTTTCTATCTTTTATGTTGCTGTTGCTTCAACAGATGATAGAACACTTCCTTTACAACTCAGATCAACTATACTTTTCTTACAAAACTGCTGCTTAGAATATTCTTCTTATTTATTTCAATCCCTTCACATATATAAATCACTGCAGCTCTTCATTTAAAAGGTTTTTCAGATTTGCTCCTTTACTTCTTATTTTTCATTTCGAATTTCATAGCCTTTCTCCCTAAAACATCTTCCTTATATAGTCTTCCGCACCCTTTCGAAAAGGCATCTTTTCTTCCAGCCAACACTCCCTTTCATTTAATTTAACTAACCATCGTTTATTTTAATAATGCAAATACACATGTCGGCCATAACTATAAAGTGGCTCTATTTTCCAAAGGGGGTTGTCCAAAATATAAACAACATTTTTATTTGTTCCATCCTATGGACATATTTGTTGCTCCTTTAATCACCCCTTATCATACTAAAACATGGAGATTTAATTCTGCCATTTGAATCTTCTTTTTCACCATAAAACATGTCATATGAACACCTTAAAATGTTGATATCTCTCTCCCATGTACAGCTGTGTATAT
Source organism: Taxus chinensis (assembly GCA_019776745.2). Taxonomy (NCBI): domain Eukaryota; kingdom Viridiplantae; phylum Streptophyta; class Pinopsida; order Cupressales; family Taxaceae; genus Taxus; species Taxus chinensis. The sequence continues at coordinate 169,135,791 of CM034151.1, forward strand.
CTCGTTTATACCATGATAATCCTTATGCAAAAACACCTCTTTTCATATATTTAAACTTTCCTTTTCTGCCCTTCTATACTACTGGTTATTTCCGTTACTTTCTCCCATTTCCGTCAACATCCATCAGTAGTTCCATCAGCTTCCGTTAACCAAATACATCAATGATTAAGCCTTTGACATCAATGACAATATTTCCAACAGTCTTAAGAGATTCAAATGTCAAACTAATAGAATGTTTTAGCTTGAACCTTGATTACTTTATGAAGAATTTAACATCTAAGCAATATACAAGGCAATCAAGAAGTCATGGAGAAGTATTGAAATAGGAGATTATAAGATAATGTGATAGGATACTTCATCATTATTGGAGTCTAAATTCCATTTTCTTGAGGATAATTTGGGCTATAGAATAGCCATTGGCCCATTTGTTCTTGTTATTACTTCATAGGATAGTTTAAAACTTTTGTGTTGAATCTCATCGTATTCTATCAAAATTGTTGAAAGAAAGAAAGAAATTATATTTATTTCCTCAAATGACCAAAGTAGATTACTGAGAATAGAAAGTAGCTCGAGTTTCTAAAATTGTATGTAGATTAAGTTTTAACCACATGTGCTGAATTTAAAAAACTACAAAACACTTAGTTTTTTTAACTACAACTAGCTAGGGTAAATCCGAAGTGATTAAACCCCAAAATCCTGTAAATTTATTGGTCTAGCCAATCCATATGGAAATTTGGCACGTGGATCCCACTTTTGGAAGCCCACGTGGAGATTCCCTACCAGTTACCTTATATATGTAATGTCCCTTTCTTGGGCTGAAACTGAAAATAAGGGTTTGGGCTCAAACCCAAAAGAGAGAAATCAAATTTTTATGACAACAGCTGTAAAAAATATATATTACCCTAACAACGAGCTGAAACTAACCCCTTTTGGGCATCAAACTCCCTTCAAAGCAAGCTGAAAATAGGTGTATAAATCCTCTTATGACAGCAAACTGTAAGGGCACTAAATGGCATCCATTCGCATGTAAACACAAGCTGAACATGACATAGAATGCTTCCAAATATTATACTCAACCATGGAGATATTCATCCATCCAATACACTTCAAAATAAATAAGAATGAAGAGATAAATCACAATTGTAATTAATTAAATAATAGCAGAAGTACAACTCACATTAAGGGTTGGAAATGAGTGTTCCCCAACCCCAAAAATATCAATAAAGTATGAAATCAACCTTATAAATTGTGAGTAACGTGAGCGTCAGCTCTAAAATCCCAAATGTGTCCTAGAAGGCACTTAATTCTTCCTCTACCCAAGTTGCTACCCTAGGAGAGAGTCCAAAATAAATCTATAAACCTTAATAGCTCTTCCTCTCTCAAGCCCTAGCTGCAAACCAGCAATATCACTTTATTTGAAGCCCATAGGAACCACAAATTGGAGAGTTTTCATTCTCCAATTTACAGAATGAAGGGTTTTGTCACCCTTGTATGGCACACCAAAGTAATTTTTCCCTCTAGTGGATTGGATCAAGGAATTGAGATAATCATGCCCAAAAAGTCTAAGCGACCAGGGTTTCATCAATTTATGATTTATGCCCTCTAGAGATGCCCAAAATAAACTTATTATAGTCCAAATGAGTCCCGACCCTTTTTATATCCTCTTGGTGGCGCCAAAGATCAATTAGGGAGTGTCCCCCCATAACTGACCTCATAAGCATGTTTTCTTGCAACTTTAACTTGGCTTTTCACCTCTTCAACCCAACCAACCTGCCTCTTAAGAGAAACCATGAAAGAATACTGTAAACGCTCACAAAAAAGACTAACAAAAACAAAACACTCTTCCCGTGTTCATGTCCTTCTAGCCCACCGGAAATTAGAATAGAATGAAGGAACTAGTTTTTAAAAGGAGACATTACAGTCCTTCCTTCCTAAAATTGTTTACCCTCAAGCAATTGCAAGCTTGGATGCTCAAAAAATCTAGATCCTGTACTTGCCAAATGAAAGAGCTCTTGCCAACACAAGCTCATATGCCCAAATACCATCATACCAAAAGAACTAAATTCCATAATTGTCAAGTGGAACAACTTCCGCCCACAATGATCACGGTGTCTGCTCCTTCCATCACCCATATCTATATGCTCTCCCTCAATGAAGCCTTCTACCCAAAGCATGAGGATATTTTTCAACACAACTTGCATGTAATTTGAAAATAAGTCATAGCAGCCATAAATCACTTGGGATTCCATCCAATTCAACACTAGGATGGTTGGGAAGAGTGTCTTCACTAGTGGAGCCTCTCTACTATTATTACCATGCAAGGAGACCCTCTTAAATTGCACGTGTACAACTGTTCATGATTGAAAATATTGACCAGCAATATAGAAATGATACAAATATAACAAACCTATGCAAACTTCCATAATGTGATTGATATAGAGGTGGTAGGTACCCCTACAAGAACTGAAAACTCTCCGTCTTCAGTTGCAATCCCATATGCTCCCCCATTTTCTTGGGTGAGAAACAAACTCAGCTGCTCTTCTTTTTTAATACTTGTACTTGCACATGGAACAAACTTATTGCAGTTGGTGGTACAACAAGTTCATGGACTGAAGTTTTTTTTGATCAACATCATACCCCTTATGCATTCACAAATATGCCCCAACCTATGCAAATTTCAGTACATGCCATTGATGTCAGACTTGGATTCCTTTGCATAGAATGAAAAACTCTTCGTTCTAAAATTGCAATCACCATATGCCCCCAAGTGCTTGGAGGAGAAACAAACTCAGCATGCTCTTTCTTTTAATACCTGTATCTGCACATGGAACAAACTTATTAAAGAAAACAAGAGTTTCCGTCATTGTTGCTTTCTTTATGCCTCATGGATGTCTTTCAATGATTGGAAATTGGTCGTGGCATATGGTCTCCCCTCAAGCGATGGCATGACAAGAAACTCAAAGGCTGTCCAAAACACAACCTAAATGGTTATAGTAGATTGGAAATCCCCTTCATCCTCATGCTTTGGATACTCATTTCCGATCTCAAAAAAATGGATAGGGAGCTGAAACCCTATGTAACGGATCAATCGAATGAAAAAAAAATCCTTGGAATTGGGTCATAATTATTACCTTTGCCTGCAAAAGATGGTTCCAAGCTGCCCCAAACTGATCTCTTTAAATTTTGGTTCGGATCAAAAGTTATGAGTGCTGGTATGTAAGTATAACAACCATACTTTTCCTAGAGCTTCTTCCCAAACAATACCTAATATGTTGGAACATTGGTCTTAATTGATCTCAATGAGTGAACCCCCTTGCACACAATTTTAAATGAAAAGAATGTTTACAAACTTGCCCCTCTATTGATGTCCAAAGAAGATATGCACAATCCAACACATGAAATTGGGAGAACATCCAATCATGGCTGTAGCATTGCATTTCATTACTCAAATTTAGAATTGTAGTGGCCAATACACATCTTGTGATAGCTACACATACCAATCAATATCACCAGTGGAAGAGCATCTCTTCCTTGTGATCAAAATCAACTTGGTGGCTGCAAATAAAATGTGGAACCAGCTGGAAATAACAACTACAAGATTCAAGACAACTCTCATAATGAGTCGGAGTTCATGATTCACATTTTCCAAATTCATCTCAATCATGTTAGAAAGATGACTCATCCCACAAAACTCCCATGGAATCCATGTCTTATTAGGCATTCTTGCTAGTTGATCCATTAAGAAGAACCAATCCCAAACAATAATGACAAAGAAATAAATTACTTCAATCCATATTGGTGAGATGTAAAACTGAGCTATCCAATACCTATGCAAGCAAGGTGAATTTAGTATTCATAGCCAAATGAAAGTGCTCATTGGAGTCACATACATCTAACATAGTTGACCACAAATCTTGAAAGTGACTTGAGGGATAAATAAATATAATAGTCAATGTGATTTATTTGAATCTTGATTACAAAGAGCTTGAACATCTTGCTAGGGAAGGCAACCAAAACATCAAAAGCATAAAAAGAATGTCAATTGTGACTATCTCATAACCTTGGCTTCAAGTGTAGAACTTGGCTGCAATGAACAATCTAGGAATGGATACTTCACAACCTTGTTAGAATGCACATCACCGATATGTTTCCTCATAAATTTCCTTTCATTCTGACCACAGTAGCAACTTGTGTGCTTGACCTTAACACTGTTTTTAGCATGTTGTTCATGATGACAAAAGTATTGCCAACTCATAGAAGGAATCAACAAATCTCTAAATATGATCATCACTATCATACCTTAAGGTACTCAACATTTTTATTCTTAACCTACCATAGAAGAAGCAAATGGGCTGGAACTAGGCCTCATACAGCCTCCATTTCCTTGCAACTCAGAACTAATGGTTAGTTTCACATTCTTTTTCCTCTATAGGATCTTCATTTTCAGGTGGTGGGGAGTATTTATTACTGGTTTGGTACCTGGTTCTAACTCAATAACATGTTGAAATACCCTATCCCATGATTTAATTTATTGAAAACTTTGGGATTCCCATCAATTATGGGTTGAATATCCTCATGATAAGGTTTTTGAATTGAACTAGAAGAATTATACCTTAACAAAATTCATCAAAATCTCTTTCTCGAATGTGTGAATGCCCTTCAACATGATCTTCTTGTGAATCCCCCTCAAAACCACTCACTCATGTTTGTAATTCCTTTCGATGAATGGTTGCAAGATTTAAACAACATTTTTTTCATAGGCCTCAATGATGTTCTTGGGTATCAAATTTTTGAACCCTCCATCTTCATTGATACACCGGTTGTCCCTTGTTGGAACCACTCAAATGTATGGAATTGTCATCCTTCCCAATGTATTTTGAAGGTCATTGTGTGGCGCATTAGGTCTAAGCTTCGACCTTGACCTTCCCTTGCTTAGCCCCTATGAATTCGGAAAGAGAAATAACATTCACGGATCTCATTCGGAAGGGCCATATATTCTTCATAGATGACCGCAATAGTATGCCCCACTGAATTCCTTATTTCCATCTTCCAATGGCTTCTTCCCTTGGAAGGAAAATAGGCCTAGTGGCTGATCCATAAGTCAATCCTTGGGGCTTCAGTGAAGTATTAACTCTGGATGAGCTGCCCTCACCATTTTGGAAGGTTGGTTCATGAAATTTTTGTAGGGTTAGGGCCAAGAAATCCATGGTTTTCACCAACCTTACTTTCCCTTCAATGAGTTTATCAATGTTGGCTTCCTCTGAGTTTTGGTGGGCCATGCTAAGCTTCTTTAACCGATTGATTTGATTTATTCTTTTCTCTCTTCTGATAATGAATTTATCCTTTATCACCCTCTAGCTTGAATACCCTCAAGCTTGGAAGATCGAAGCACCAATACCATTGTAAACTCCCTTTCAATGGCTAAAATTAGAAATAAGGGTTTGTGCTCAAACCCAAATGAGAGAAATCGGATTTTTTCAACAACTCTAAAAATATAGGTAGCTCTTGCAAAAAACTTTAACCACCCCTTTTTATGCATCAAACCCCCTTCAAAACAAGCTGAACATATGTGTATAAATTCTCCTATTGTAGAAAATTGTAATGACACTTAATGGCATCAATTCCCATGCAAACACAAGATGAAAATGACATAGAATGCTTCCAAATATTTTATTCAACCATGGAGATATTTATCCAGTCAATACACTTCAAAATAAATAAGAAATGAGTAGATAAATCAATACTTTAATTGATTAAATAACAACATAAGTACAACTTGCATCAAGGGCTGCAAATGAGTGTTTTCGAACCCCAAAAAATCAATAAAGTATAAAATCGGCCTTATAAATTATGAGGAAGGTGAGTATCAGCTCCAACTACCCAAATGTACCCTAGAAGGCACTTAACTCCTCTTCTACCTAAGTCACTACCCTAGGAGATGGTCCAAAACAAATGTAGAAAACTTAGTATCTCTTCCTCTCTCAAGCCCTAGTTACAAACTGACAACATCACTTTCTTTAAAGCCCTTAGGAACCATAATTTGGAGTGTTTTTATTCTTTAATTTGCACAATGAAGGGTTTCATCCTTCTTGTATGCCACACCAAATAATTTTTTCCCTCTAGTGGATATGAATTTGAGCAATCAGTCCAAAAACCAAGCAAGTATAAATTTATGATATGATAAATGCCCAAATTGAGTCCACGTGACCCCTTTTATATCCTCTTAGTAGTGCCAAAGATCAACTAGGGAGTCTTCCCCCATAACTGACCTCATAATGATGTTTGTTTTTTTAAATTTAGCCTGGTTTTTTCACTCTACAACATAGCCCACTTGCCTCATAAGAGAAACCATGAAAGAAAAAGGTAAATGCTCACAAAAGGGGACTTCTAATTAAAAAATATATAAATATTTAAAATATAAAGATATAGTGACTAAATTATATAAATAAGTTGAAATAAAACCATTTGAGATTTAAATAAGATGAAACTTGAACTCATAAACATAAAATACATTCCATAATACTCATGATTCTTTCAAAAGATTGCATGAAGTTGCTTGGTCCAAAAAGGTGCAAAAATTGATTTTATGAAAATAAGAAAAATATTGCCATCAATGCGTAGAGCTCAAGAAAATATGCACTTTTAGAGAAAACGACACTTGAAACGGAGCCACAGAATGAAAATTATGGCACATGCAAGTTTTTGCTACCACATCTTCCCGGACCCTTTCCAAAAATGGCAATTTTTTTTCACCAAAAATCCAAAAAAGGAAAGAAATGCCAAAAAAGGAAATAAATTTGTGGGGGACTCCCCCCCCACGTTTCCGCCCCCCCCCACGTTTCCCTGTCCCCAGGATGTTTCTCAACATTTTCAGACGTCCCCAGGACGTTTCCCAGAAAAAAAAGGGAAACGTGGGGGAAATGTTTCCCCCACGTCCCCACATCCCCAAGACGTCCGAGACGTCCCGAACGTGTCAAATTTGGGGGGGACGCATCCCCACGTAACTATGATATATATATATATATATAATAAAAATATAAAATATAAATATATAGTAGAAATGTTTAAGTATTGTATATACAATATAAATATAATAAAAATGAGTTAAAAACAAAAACCTAAACTAAAAAATAATAGACATACAGTTACAATATAATATCAACCTAAAATAAAACCTAATATACCTTTGCACGGGCATATGAGAGTTGAATTACAATAGAATATGAGAGTCGAAGAATACAATAAAAAACCTAATATACAATAGAATATTAATATATTGCAAAGGCATATTGTAATATATTAGGTTTTTTATGCCCGTGCGGTGACGAATTACAATATAAACCTAAACTTAATTGAAACAATAGAATATGAGTGTCGAAGAATACAAAATAATGCAACATGAGATGACGCAATGAAGGGCACACGATAACTCAGTGTACGTTTGCTTCACACGATAACTCTTTTCTGGAACTTAAAACACAACAACTAGGGCAAAATGACCATAAAGCTAGCATAGCTTCAATTTTTAAGGTGTTTTTGGCATGCAGGATTGGAAATCACGAATTTTGATGAATTTTATGTCCCGACATGAGATTCAACGAATTTCGCATTTTTGGCTTTAATATCAGCGAATGCGGTGACTAAGGTTATAAGTCTCCAAAACGAACTGGTTTGAAAAATGGGACAATACAATATAATATTCAAAGTATTTACCTCCAAGTTTCGATGACATGACCAAGTGTGGAATCAAGTCAAACGATGCCATTCCATCTACATCCGAAGTACAAAATAAGGTTTGAGAGATAAGAATGTAACTCTAGTGGGCTCTTTAAAAGCCACACATCTTCACTAGTTGAACTAGTGTCACTTAAAAATACAAATAGAAATGTGAGTGTAGCAAGGAGTGAGGACCAAATCCAGATTGAGTTGGAAATTTGTGCTGTTATACGTCGCTGACAAAGGCTTAGGGTAGATGAACTTCTTGCTATCTTGCCCAACAAATTTCCCCTTTGCTTGTTGCACATTTAGTACTATTGATCTCCATCCTTTGTAGTTAAGAACTAGAACACCTAGACGGATATTTGTGATACCAATACTAGCAAAGAAAGTAAGCCTTAAAAGCTCTATGAAGATATTGATTCCTAAACTGAAATTAGTTTTGTACACTACATCTTGTTGTAGTTGAAACATACTTTGAAACGTACTTCCAATGAAGCATCTATTATCGAACACTATGGACTCTACAAGAGCTTATGCCAATTCATGACTATCCTCACCATTTAGATGCAAATGACTTCTATTCTTGTTTTAGGTATATCCATGGGTCCCTCCCATGTTTATTTCTTTAGATTGATATCTAGATTCATGTATTGTATTGTACCATATGTCCCTAACGAGACTTTGGATTGTGGTTACCAAATCTTAGAATAAGATTTCATCTGCATATGCCTACTTAGCAGGTGGCCTATTGATTGTGAACATCTATATGTCTCAAACTATCTTCCTTAGGTCTGGTAACTTGTCGTCAATGTTGGTGTGGTACTTCACACCCTTATTCAACCTTTGTCTACTTACAAGTCCCTTATCAATGGAATGCCATTGTTTTAAGGCTTCATTTCAATGTTTTACAATTCTACAATCATTTTGGCTGAACTTTATTCAATGTGAACATTGATCATTGATTTTATTTGATTGACAACTAGGAAGTTTTAAGGATAAATGCAATCCTTTTGTTTCTACTTTTCATTAACAAGTAGACATGTCATTATCACACTTGTTGATTAGGGAATTCCGTAGTTATCTCTAATTGGAGGCCTTCTATAGAGGATATTTGAGCGATGTACTTATGGGTGTTGCATTCATATTTTATGGGAAAAATCCGTGTGATTCATCTACAAATTGACAAGGGGCTTTCATAGGTATCTCTAATTAGGCTCCTTCAATTCAATATGTTTGAAGAATGTATGTACGAGTGTTGCATTCACGTTTTATAGAAAAAAACCTTGTGATTTATGTAGAAGTTGACGAGGGTCTTTCATAGGTTTCTCTAATTGGAATCCTTCCATTGTGGATATTGTTGGCATGTGTTTCTAGCGCTCCCAGTGAGTTTCGTGAGATGGACTAACCGCCTCTCGTAGATCCTAACTCTGGCGATTGTAGCGGAGACTAACACCTATGGGTTTTGGTCTAACAACAATCGTGGTCCAACAAATGGTATTAGAGCGACAGGTCTTGAGTTCGAAACTCACTTGGGTAACGCTGAGGGGGAGATTGTTGGCATGTGTGTCTAGCGCTCCCCGCAAGTTTCGTGACACGGACTAACCGCCTCACGTAGATCCTAATTTTGGCGATTGTAGCGGAGACTAACACCTATGGGTTTTGGTCTAACGGCAATCGTGGTCCAACATATATTTTAAGATTATATATAATGGTGTTGCATCTGTGTTTTATTGGAAAATAACATGGATTTATCTAGAAGTTACGAGAGAAGGTAACGCAATTTTTGTTTTCTCATTTGTTTTTGAGCCATGTTCAACCAAGAACCACAAATACGTTCTTGAAATATTTGAAAATAGAAATATTAGAAACAAGAAAATGGATAACGTGTTCATGATTTCCACATGTAGACATTGTAGATAAGAGCATACACAATAAAAATTCAATTCAACATCTTCCATAAAATAATATATACCTTATATAAAGGAGAGGATCACTAACCTCTCCCTTTAAATCTAGGTGGGTGGTTCAACCACCTTCATTCCCTAAACTACCTCACCATACATTCACTCAACCTTCCCTAAAATCACTCTCCTAAAACCTACGTGAGTTGTTTTCTAAACTCACTTATATTATTCTTCAACATAATAATAATAATTTAAACATTAGCTAGCACATAATAATGTGCACACTAATTATTCCTAATATTCCCCCCTTAGTGTGCACATGGGAAAGAATGTCACATGCTAAAGTAAGAGCGTGCGTGTTGGCCTTGGAGCTTGTTCTTCTTGGTTGATGAATCTCCACACTTTGTATTTTCCCCCCCTTAATCAAAAACCATTTGGATGTTGATTTCCATCGATAATGCATCCAAGTACAAATAATAATGGCTCTTTATAATTTTTCAAAAATATTTCTTGATAGGAAAATATTCCCCCCTTTTGAAAAATTTACCTCTTTGGAGAATATTATCTCTTATATTTCCAAAATATGTTTATAATAGAATGACCCTGATTTTTTTAATATCATTAAAAACATTTAGAAAGTAATTAAAAATCCCAAATCAGGATATTCCCTCGACCATCCAAATACCATAAAGTCTGAATTATCAGACTCAGATTTCAACATGAGCACGCATTATACATAATCTGACCAAGAGAGAAAATGTCTTCAAATGGATTGAAGAAATCCGCATTAGACGACATGCATGCTTTTTCTGCGAAGTCATCCATATAGTTTGTTTTGGATGGATCAGATCTGTGGGAGAATGCCAAACCAGATGGGTGGGCTGACAGTGAAGTTTGTTTGAAACTGCACATAATGTGTGATCCACAAAGCGGATGCTCCCAACTCCTGCTGTCACATCTCTTGCTATTGGAACAAGGCAAGCCATGATGAAACCCTGTTATTTTTTTTTCCGATTACAGTTTCCTTCTGTGAGATCTGTACTAGTTTAGAAACTTTGTTAATCTTGTTGTTGATCTGGAAACCATTGCAGGGGTGTCATTGAATTATATATGAGAAGAGACCAGATCTGAACATGATTTATGGAAAATCAATGGTATGGGTACTACAAGCCAAAATATTGAGCTTGAATTCGACGAAAATATTTGCTGACAAATCTGATCTCAGGAAATGCAGAGAGCTCTGAACAGAGAGCATCAAAAGAAGAGAACATTGAAATTTCACCAAACACAAGTCTTTTCCAAGATCATTATGATATTGTAGAGATTGATAGAGGGAGATCAATTTGTATTTTTGTACATGGAGCAGAAAGTGAAGGTAAAAGGAAAAAATGTGCATAAATCTGAAGCACACTTAGCAACCAAACATGATCCACCCAAAAACATTGACATAACCATAGTCCAATATATATCTATATATTCTTTTTAATTTTCTGATTTTTGATGAAAACTATGAACAAAATGGATGAAATATTGTGAATAGAGCGAACAAGATGGAAGGAGAAAGATGATGCAAACGAATGATGCTTGCCAAACAGGTTCACACGAGGTCCGCTTTGCTACACCGCTGATAAAGTGCAAGAAGGGTGAACAAACCAGCAATGGGGTTTGCATGAGGTTTGCTTTGCATATCTAGTGCTTGAACGTTTTGAATCTATAATAGATGGATGAACACAAGCAAAGATAACGGGTTTGTTGCGAGGTCCGTGGTATTCGCTCACCCGTTCTCTAAGTCTCCCTGATGAACAAAGACATGGGTGGAGTGAAAAATCAGAGAGACCCCTTTCGAAACCAGCTCTGATATCAAATGTGGGTTTTACCCCATATTTGAAGAAGAGCACACACTCAATAAAAATTCAATTGAACATCTTCCATAAAATAATATATACCTTATATAAAGGAGAGGATCACTAACCTCTCCCACTAAATCTAGGTGGGTGGATCATCCACCTTCATTCCCTAAACTACCTCACCCTACATTCACTGAACCTTCCCTAAAATCACTCTCCTAAAACCTACGTGAGTTGTTTTCTCAACTCACTTATATTATTCTCCAATATAATAATAATAATAATTTAAACATTAGCTATTACATAATAATGTGCACACTAATTATTCATAACATTAACACATTTTTTTCCAGATGCATCATCTACAAGGATGGATAGAATCCAAAAACAATGGAATATGAACTATACTTATATTAGAAAACAACAAAACAATATAAAATGCGAAAACATAACATAGAAAACCGTGTTGACCCCCTAGAAACATCAAAGATTTATCTTGAAACTTTTTTGTAGTGTTGTTCTTTTCGAGAGAGTTTCCCTGAAGCTTTTAGCACCTGCAAATAATTCTTCCCAATATCTCCAAAATGTTTTCTAAGATTTAGAAGTTTTGAGTATTCAATCAGTTGTTAACTTTCTTTGCTAATGTACCTTTTAAAAGACCACTTGTGCTTGAAATTCTGCCTATGAAGCCGATTTTTGGGAGATAAAATTGGCTTTAGCCAAAGTGGAAATCATAAGTTCCAATGTTTTGACTTATATTGCCAACTTGTAAGCAATTAGAAGGGAGATGCTGAGGTCACAACACAAGATTTGATTAGGTACTTTTTTGGATCAAGTGAAGGGGACATATTAGAGTTTCACTTGAAATTTAGAGCCAACATCTGATTGGGTAGGGGAAACCTATGTCATAAGGTTCTCCGAATTTTATCGAAAAAGTTTAAATTTCGTGTAACTTTATTCTTGTCGAACATGAACTCAAACTTTATCCATTAATTTTACATGGGAAATTTTTCACACGATTTTGCATTATTTTACAAATCTATGTATATATACATATATTGACTAAAAGTTGTGGACAAAACGTTCTCTCCACTCCACCGTCTGACATATTTATGCATTTATTTTAAAGAATAAAAATGATAGAAAAAATTGTTCGAAGTTAAAGATCTTTTTTTGCTTGAACTTTATCCCTTGGCTAACTTGAACCGAACTGTATCCTCGTTGAACATGAAAGCGAACTCGAACCTTGTGAGTTAGGGGGAAGCACTCTTGTTTGGTGCACAATGATGAGATTATTAGCCTTTTACCGTTTGCAAGGCTTGAGTTGCCCCTATTGCAATTAGGTGTAATCTGTGTGATTAGTCTTTGAGAATCAATTAAATGCAGGAAAAGGAATGTGATTGGTGGTGTTGGGTGGCAACAAGGCCAAGAATTGCTATAAAAACAGGCCGACTTGCAAGAGGGAAGGCATCTCTTTTTGTTTATGATAATTTTTAGATTTGTGGTGTAAGCTTGCATGCTTTCCATAAAAACTCCAAAGGATGAAAACCCTTTGAAGTTGGCTTTACAGGATGAAATTCCTCTTGAAGCTTAGAAAGAAGAAGGAAAACTCTTCTTTATTGTAATATCCCTTTCTTGGTCGTAGAACCTTAGCCCATTCATTGTTTCCCGACAGTTAAGGGATGAGAAAAAGGGAAACTATGCCATAGTAAATTAATCATAAAGTGCATCATAAATTATTATTATAAGCACTTTATTAATTTATTAATGAAAAAGTGAAAAACGAAAAGAAAAGTGACAAAATAAGATTAGAAAAAGAAGTCACTTTATTTTATTTTATTTTCCTTAAGGAAAATTCGACCCATGTAGGAAAGGGGAAAAAGCCAAAGAAAATTTAAATGAGGGAAAAAATGTAATTGGTGGTCTTGGGTGGAAAAAAGGCCAACTTATGTTATAAAAGCAGGTCGACTTGCAAGGGAAAGCATTTATTTTTGTTTATGATAATTTTCAGATTTGTGGTGTAAGTTTGCATGCTTTCCATAAAATCTTTGAAGGACGAAAACCCTTTGAAGTTGGGTTTAGAGGATGAAAACCCTCTTTAAGCTTAGAAAGAAGAATGAAAACTCTTCTTTCTTTTGAGAGGAAGCCCTACTCAGGGGTTTCTACTGATTTTCAAGGTTCTACTTCTCATGTACCTTTTCTCCAAATTAATAGAATAATTGGAGTTGCGGGAAATTCTTCTCTATGAAATGAAAAGAGAAAAGCAAGGAGAAGACTTATAATAAGTCATTTATTATTTTATGATGTTTTTAGTAAAGTTGAACTCAAGTATATGGGTCAGCAAAGGCAAAATAAAAAAAAGAAGAACATGTAAGGAGGAAGTTTACAATAGGATCCTTAGTATTTTTTATATATGTCTTTTAATAAATAACTATAAAGTGTATGGGTCGGCAATGGTGGAAAAAAAGTGACATGAAAGGTCACGAGGCATATGAAGGGTCGTGTCTTTTCAATTTTGGCGCCACCCGTAGAAAATGTATAAATAGGGGTTTAGGGGCAGCATTTGGGATAAGAAGATTCATTTGTAAATTCAGATTTTGAGAGAACTCTCATTATTTCTCTGTGGGACGGAAACCCCATATGAGGTCCATTGGAAGGACGAAAACCCTCTCTAATTGACTTTAAACATTTATATTTGCAGATTATCATTAAATTAATGATCTTTTTGAGTATATTCAAATTTATTGCAATTATTTCTACCTATTTGACTTGCATGTGATTGAAATAGAATTTGTTAAGTGCAATAAATATCAAATCAATTCTCCATATCAAGTCGCCATACGTTTTTAAGGCTGAATTTGTCTTTCCATGCAAATCGAGGCACTGTTTCATGGAAATTGAACTATTATATGACTGCTGCGATGTCCCAGATTGCACAGTTATTTACAACAGTTCAATTATGCCTAAATCAATTCGATTTGGCTTGAATTCAGTTCAAAATTGTTTAATAATTGTTGCTAAGGGTTTTTTGGATACTGGTTGAAGATTTTTGGCACTTATTTCCATATTTTTATTCTGCTTTAATAAATTTCCGGTCTGTTGCAAATTAGAAATCAATTTTTTGGAATTTTATTTAAATCTCTCTAAAAGAGACATTACATACTTTAGAATTGCAGTGATATTTGAGGAGAAAAGTGCAGATTTATAATGTTTCTAGCTAGGGTTTGAAGACCCAAGTGTTGGGATAGACTTCTACCTTCAGATTTAGCCTGATCTAGAGTTATCTACACCCTTGTGTATGGAGTTTTACCCATTCCAGTGCACGACTGTACCGGATCTCATAATCAACATCTTTGTCATATTTTTAGAGGCCAAAATCAGTTGGTTTGCATATTTTTGGGGCTGAGGAAACTCCATTTTCAGCTACGTCTGTAACTATCATTATGCAAATTTTATAATAAAATTCCAGCTCTCTCATTTGCTTCAAATTTGGTATTTTTTTCATTGTTCTTGCATTTTAAAAATTGCTAATTTGTTTTGCATAAGATTTGGGTGAATTTATTTCAGTTTTTTGGAGTAAATAACTCATTGGGCAAGTCACATTTTTCTATATAGAATTCAGATTTGCATCATTTGTTTCAAGCATCTCTTCTATAAATTTCTATTTTGGATTGGATTTGCGGCTATTCCATTTAGGGGCAGAAAAATGTCCATTGGGTACATTATAGTGGTATTAGAGCAGCGATTCTCCTAGCCTTTGAAGGAGAAAATCAGATCTGAGACAAAGAAGGTGACCATGGAAGAGCATGATTGGAGAGCTCCTAATGTTGAGCTAAGCTACATACATGAAGTGATCACAAGGAGTTAGAGAGAATTACAACATTCGATGAGAGAAAGTCAAAGAGATATGCATCATGTGTTGAGGGAATCTCAAAGGGAAATGCATGAAGCAGTGACTAGTTCCATTAGAGATTTGAAAAAGATTCTGCATTTGAACAATATATCTACAAATCAAGGAGCAACCAACAATGGTGAAGGAAGCTCTACTGAATCAGTTAGGACATCCGCCAAACCTCCCCATCAAATTTTCAGAGCCAAGTTTTTCCAAAGAGAGGAACAACCAGTTGAGGAGGCAATCCCAAGTGATATTGATGACAAAGAGTCATGTGGTAAAGAGTATGTAACCCCTTAGTTTCAAGGCGAGAGAAATGTTGTCTTTCAAGGATTTCAGTGAGTTGAAAAATAGTAAGGGTACATGGCATAGTATATTTTTGGCAAGAGCTCTCTCATTTAATAGGTACATGATCATGACTTATGGAGCTGCACAACATGTTTTATCTATTGCATATGGCACTTGGGCGTAAGAGTTGCAATTGCTTCCGAGAAAACAATTTGGGGAAGGGAGGATTATAATGCCCCTTTCTCGGTCGAAGACCCTTAGCCCATTCATTGTTTCCCGAAAGCTAAGGGATGAGAAAAAGGGAAATTAAGTCATAGTAAATTAATCATAAAGTGCATCATAAAATATTATTATAAGCACTTTATTAATTTATTAATGACAAAGTGAAAAAAGAAAAGAAAAATAAAAGAAAAGTGACAAAATAAGATTAGAAAAATAAATCACTTTATTTCATTTTATTTTTCCTAAGGAAAATGCGACCCATGTAGGAAAGGGGAAAAAGCCAAAGAAAAATTAAACGAGGGAAAAAAAATGTGATTGGTGGTTTTGGGTGGAAAAGCGACAAAGTTATGTTATAAAAGCAGGTTGACTTGCAAAGGAAAACATTTCTTTTTGTTTATGATAATTTTCAGATTTGTGGTGTAAGCATGCATGCTTTCCATAAACATTCCAAAGCGTGAAAACCCTTTGAAGTTGGCTTTAGAGGACGAAAACCCTCTTTAAGCTTAGAAAGAAGAACAAAAACTCTTCTTTCTTTTGAGAGGAAGTCCTACTTAGGGGTTTCTACTAATTTTCAAGGTTCTACTTCAGAATTGCAATGATATTTGAGGAGAAAAGTGCAGATTTATATTGTTTCCAGCTAGGGTTTGAAGAAACAAGTGTTGGGGAAAATTTTTACCTTCAGATTCGGCCGTTTCTAAGGTTATCGACACCCTTGCGAGTGGAGTTTGACCCATTCTAGGGCACGATTGTCTCGAATCTCATCACCAACATCTTTGTCATATATTTAGAGGCCAAAATCAGCTGGTTTGCATATTTTTGGAGCAGAGGAAATTCCATTTTTAGCTAATAAGTCTGTAACTATCATTCTATAGATTTTATAATAAAAATTTAGCTCTGTCATTTGGTCCAAATCTGGTATTTTTCTCATTGTTCTTGCATTTTAAAACTATCTGATTTGTTTTGCATAAGATTTCAGTGAATAAATCCTTGGGCAAGTCACATTTTTCTATATAGAATTCAGATTTCCATCATTTGTTTCAAGCATCTCTTCTATAAATTGCTATTTTGGATCGGATTTGCAGCTATTCCGTTTAGGGGCAGAAAAATGTCTATTGGGGACATTACAAACATGAACGCGAACTCGAACCTTGTGACTTAGGGGGAAACACTATTGTTTGGTACACAAAGATGAGATTGTTATCCTTTCACCATTTGCTAGGCTTGAGTCGTCCCTATTGCAATAGATTGTAATCCTTGTGATCAATCTTTGAGAATATATTTGTGATTACAACCTTTACTATGTTTAGTAGTAAACAAAGTTGTGAGTAAATCCATGGAAATTGTTTCTAGCTATTTGTTTGCGATTGGCAAAGCAATATATTTATCCTGATTCTTATTGGTTAGCTTGGTTGTGAAACACATGGTACAAGTTTTGATGTATTTTGCAACAACTGATTTTAGCTAGGGTTTGAAGAAATACCAATTGTAATGTGCCTTTTTTGGGGAACTCATGAAACGACCAAAAGCTCTCAAATCAGATTTAGAGAGTTGCTGTTATAACCCTGCAACTCTGTAAATTAAACCTTGTTCGAGAGCAGCGGCTTGATTCGAGGTTTCACCCCCACTTTTGAGCCTTCAAAACCCTTCGATTTAGCTTCACTTGAATTTCTAGAACTATGCTATAACATCAACAATTATGTAGTGCAATAAATCTGATTTTTAATGCCTTGGATATGGAGATACGCATTTTATGAAACCTTTGTCTGTAGTGTTATTTTTAAAAATTCATAAATCAACTTAGAAAGCACCAAAAATCATGAAATTCTAGAAATTGGCCTTATGAAATATAGAGAATAAAATGATAATTTCAGATTAGCCAAAATGTCACCGCACATACCAAAACACCAACTCAATATAGGTTGCCCTACTTGAAATAAAATATAATTTGCAACAAATAATTGATAAAATGAAATATTTCCCACTTATAGAGTCCAACCATGGAAAGAGATCACATAAAAACCAGCAATATCCTTGAAAACACACCTCCAAGCAAGTCGCTTAGGGCATAAATCTGTTATACCTAGCAATAGAGAGAAATCCACCAAAGGGTAGTGTGAGGATTCTTCCACACAACTTCTCCACAAGGGTTTTTGTCCTTGGGAGTGCCTCAATCAAGGGTTTTTGTCCTTGAGAGAGAAGAAAAAGATGCTTCACAAGCAATTCTGTACAAAAAATGAGAAATCCACATAACATAATCTTCTAATGGCCAAGTGACCTCCATGACGGGGTTTATAATGTAAATGATGGTCGACCTCTTAAGAAAAGTACTTTCTAATTTTTAATTGGTATTTTTGGAGCTTACATGCTCACCAATAACTTTTTATTTCTAATTTATTATTGGGCGTTAGGCTCACCAACAATTACAATGCCAATTAAGAAATGAACATGAAATGAAGCACATGATGACATTGTTAGCTTCCTCTAGCTTGTTCGCTTGGACCCATGAGGAAGGGAAATAGGCCAAGGTTTTCAATTGGAGTTAGCTCAAAAAAGGGACATGACAGTCCTCCCCTCTCGAAATTGCTTGTCCCCAAGGTATTGCAAGTTCCCAGATCCCAAATAAACCTCAGCTACTCCTCCTTTGATGTAACTGCACATGAAGCAAACTCATTAAAGAAAAAGTGTCCCCTTCTTCATCCCTGCTTGCTTTGTGGCTATGATGACCAGCCGTTCTTCTTTGCTTGCAATGCCTCATAATTTCCATCCTCACATTGGGTGTTCCCAATTTCCCTCCTACTGTCCCAAACACAGCTGTAATCATGTAGTTTGTTACCTAAAGTCAGAAGGATAGGGGCTTGGATGTTTCTTATAACAATTGGAAACACATCATCAATGATAACAGACTGCAAACCCTTCATCCTCAGGGCTGGGTACTCCTCCTTATTGCCAAAAGAATGGTTAGAGAGCTGGAATTAATGCGGACAACATATAAAACAAAGATATAACAACTGTCATAATGATTACCTAGGCCTCCAAATAATGCCTCCAAGCTGCCCCAAACCAATCTTTTCAAAATTTCACTTGCATCATAACTCGTGAGAGATGATATGTAAATATAACAGCCATACTATTCCCGGAATTTTGTCCCAAATAACACCAAATATGAATGAACCCCCTTACCCATCATTTTGCATAAAAAGAATGTCTTCAAATCTGCCTCTCTATTGCTTCCCAAGGAAGATATCCACAACCTAACAAACAAACTTGGGAGAAACACCTGATTTTGGTTTTAACATTGCAATTTCAGAAGTGAAGTGGCTAAAAAACATCTTATGAGAGTTACCCTTACCTTGTCCATGTTTCTAGTAGAAGAAAACCACTACGGTGTTATCAAAATCCACTTGGTGGCAAGTGTGAGTAACCTATTATGTGGAAGATTTCCTGATTGCAAGTGCCTTGCTTGCTGTCCCAAAACATCTATCCTAAGTTGTTCCTTCATGCAAACTTCTTCCATGATGTTACTAGCAAGCTGATTTTTGACATACTCAGCTGTAACAATACTTTTCTAACCAATTGTTATGATAGATAACATAAGATAAGATAATGTAAATATATTAAATGTCCAACGAGTGACCACAAAAGTAGGTCAATTCCAAGCATTTTCCAGTGTACTCCCTTCATCCTTAATATCTTGAATTCTGATTTCTTTGTCTTTCTCATCGTATTTCAGTTCTCTATCATGATCATTGAGGGTGAATTCCCTCAAATATTGCAGCTATTGAATTCCAAAAACTACTTCATCATCAACTAACTTAATTCACAAAGAATTCATCACATACCTCATCTTTTCCTAGGGGAAGTTATAGCTGTCCCAATTTCTTTGTGCAAGATATGGTAGTGCCACTCTCAACAAGCCTAATGACCCCTTGGTTATAAAGAAAACCCTTCACCCTGAATGGATGAGAAGTAGGTGTGCCATACATTGAAGAAAGGGTGCTGCTCTTCCACTACATTTTTCCTAGTTGTTCTGTATTCATGGAACCATGGGTTAACCACATATGAAACAGAAAATCAGAACTATCATCATGCCTTTGATGCCCAACACAATGTCATGATAAAATTTTCCTCTATATTGATTTTGAAATCAGATATTCTTCTTTTTGTATAACTTGTCATAGCACCTATATTTATTATGTGCAAGAATCCATACAACAAGAGACACTTCTTACCTCATTATTTTGTAGAGTATGAGGTGCATAACGATGCCCAATCAACGGTGATATAAGAGGACATAACAAGCATAAAATCTGGTCACGTTCTCCAAACAGCTGTGTGTGAGGGTAACATATCAGCAGTGTCAAATCAACAAGCAATAAGATGTAGATTTCTTCATACCATGGGTTGCCTTTGATGCTTTCTTGACCCAGAATTTCTGAGTTAGGAATAGCACTCAGAAAATAACCCGATGGAGCCCTTATCTCATGCATAGTATCATCCTCATAGACCCTTATTAAATCGGATTTGATTCCATCGTGTGACTGCCCTGTGTAACCAATAGAATCCAATAAATTAACATAGAATAACAAGGGATTTTTACCTTTCTTTGGATGATGACAAAATGGAGATTGTTCTTTGTTGATACCTTCATTGATTGGCTCCTTGGTGGTGGCTGTTTGGGAACTACCAGCAAGCTGAAGATTTTTGATTTCACCTTGAAATTTGACTTCAACTCCGAATTTCTCCTTTTCATCAAAACCTTCTTTTTCCTTTGCCTCATGCTTCATGGTTGCTTCCCTTTTCCTTGTCAATATTGAAGAACTCTTTGCTTTATACTCTTATAAGTGTTGTTTCCCTTGAGCGGCTATCAATCTAGTAGCTCTAGCTTTTCTTTGCCACTCTTCACACTTTCTTTGATTTTCCATTACATCCTCCTTGCTTGCATATGCGAATTCATTCTCTTGTCTATTATCAACATTTGGTTCCCTAAAAATATATCTTTTTCTATCAAGGGTTAATCATTGACAATTGTTAGTTCATTGCAATTGCTAGGTGCCATCAATTCATCACTAAGCACAAAAGGGTTTTTACCTTAGATGGCATATTCCTTAACTTCCTTCCTCCCGATGGAAGAAGCTCTCTTCCCTAGGGCTGAAACATTCATCTGCTCCGCATATTGTACTTCTTTTGGCACTAGGGTTCTTTGCCAATAATTTCCTTCTTTTGTCCTTAACTTGATGAAATCTGTGAGAGACATTGCCTCCCGAAACTCTTTCGGCATTTCTCGGTATTATTCAAGCAATGTGATGTAGCCATGAGCTTGTCTAAGGTTCCCATGTGGAGGGTCTGCCTCCTTGTCCATGAACTGGGGTTTGTAGGTTCTTGCAAAAAGAATTTTCACCTTCTTTGATTCACGGGAACTTTGTGAATATTCTTTCCCTTGGCTGAACCACCTCCTTGCATGTTTTGAATAGCTAGGGAGATCCTATCCAATTCATCCATTATTCTTCTTGGTTCTTCATGATCCTCTCCAATTTTTCCATGCTTCATAGGATGTGAGGAAAGAGCTGTGATACCCACTTTAATGTCCCTTTTTGGGGTAACTAAAGAAATGGCGGAAGGCTCTCAAATCAGATTTACTGAGCTGCTGTTATAACCCTACAAATCTGCAAATTAAACCTTGTTTTAGGGCAGCGACGTGATTTGGGGTTTCACCCCCACTTTTTGAGCCTTCAAAACGCTTCAAATTAGCTTCACTTTAATTTCTAGAATAATGATATAACCTCAACAATCATATAGTGCAAGAAATCTGATTTTTAATGCCCTAGATTTGAAGATATGAATTTCACGAAACCCTTGTTTGCAATGTTTTTGTAAAATTCATAGGTCAACTTAGAAAACACCAAAAATCATGAAATTTTAGATATTGGCCTCATCAAATATAGAGAATAAGATGATAATTTCAGATTTGCCAAAATGCCACCGCACCGACCAAAACACCACCTCAATATAGGTCGCCCCACTTGAAATAAAATATAATTTGCACCAAACAATTGATAAAATGGAAGATTTCACCTTTATAAATCATAGGGAGTCCAACTATGCAAAGAGATCACATAAAAACCAACAATATCCTTGAAAACACACCTCCAAGCAAGTCCTTTAGGGTAGAAATTTGTTATAACCAGCAATAGAGAGATCCACCAAAGGCTAGTGTGGGGTTTCTTCCACACCACTTTTCCACAAGAGATTTTGTCCTTGGGAGTCCTTAATCAAGGGTTTTCGTCCTTGAGAGAGAGGAAAAAGATGCTTAACAAGCAATCCTTTACCAAAAATGAGAAATCCACATAACATAATCCTCTAATGGCCAAGCGATCTCCTTTTTATAACCATAAGGGGGCTTATAATGTAAATGATGGCTGGCATCTTAAGAAAAGTACTTTCTAATTTCTAATTGGTATTTTTGGAGACTACATGTTGACTAATAGCTTTTTATTTCTAATTTAGCGTTGGGCGCAAGGCTCATCAACAATTACAATGCCAATTAAGAAATGAACATGAAATGAAGCACATGATGACATTGCTAGCTTCCTCTAGCTTGTTCACTTGGACCCATTAGGAAGGGAAATGGGCCAAGGTCTTCAACTGGAATTAACTCGAAAAAGGGACATGACACCAACTCAATACTATGAGGGTCTTTTCAACTCCAAAATGACTTTTAGTGTTGTCAAGATGAGCCTCACTTATCAAATTTTGATGCTTTGCTTCAGAAGGTTCATAGAAGTGTCCAAAGTGATATAGAAGTCCATCTTTCAAGTAGTAATGTGGAATTAATCTGCCAACTTTCAATGCTTCACAGATTTTTGCCAAGCATAAATCTAGTTGTTGCAATTTCAGCGAAGTGTTTGTCTAATTCTTGACAGAGAGGAGAGATTTGAGAAGGGGTTAGGACAACAATATGCTACTAGATTGGCACTCGCTTTTAATGCCCAATGATTATGTGGAACTGTAGAAGGAATGACGACTATTATTGATGACACTCTTGTTGCATCTTGTTCTACATATGCAAAAACTGTAAAGGCATATCGTCACTTTGTATGACACTTTGTTGTCCAAATATGTAGTACTTGCAATCCTTAACTGCTTGGATGATGACATAACTTTCTGGTTTCTATCCAACTCTTTGTCTTACTGTGCTAGAAAATGTTATACTACTATAGGAAACTAAATGGCCACTGAGCAAGTACAATTCCAAGTGCATATTATCTCAAATGGTTGTTGAAGATCTGAAAAGTACTAGTGCTTATCAAAGTGTGCATAACAAAGGTTGATTCATACTATCCTTTTGGTTGTGTTTGTTGACCAGCTGACTGTTGCCTTTGCAAAACCTTTTGTAGTATGAGGCAAAGGCCAAGAGATTTTGTGGAAAGCAAAGTACAACTTTACTATAGAATTTCCCCAACCCCAAGGAACTCTGAAGTTATGTCTTTGCTGTAGGCCATTTAATGCAGGAGCATCCAGGTAAGATTGGCAATCTTGCATCTCCAAAAACAGTAGCAATTTTAAATAAAAAGTACTCCATAAATATTAAGCATTTAATAAATACTTTTGATCAGGATTTGGCTTGTGCATCTTAGTATTAGTCCTAACAAGGTGTAAGTACTGCTTTAGTTGTTTTAAATGTCAGTGAATAGGGTGTTTGTTCTGTAACGTGTGTGCATCATCAAACTTCGAGTTAGTGATGTCTACTTCAGATTTTACTCATTTTTACCTGCCAATAAGGCATTTTGGGAGCATTGTGCACATTGGATGCTGGGTCATCATTTAAAAGTGTATGAGTTGGCCCATCATATTTGTTTTGAGGGCCCATAACTTCTTCAAAATTTGAAAACTATGCATGTCATGATGAACCCCATGATTAAATCTGTTCTCACTCCTTGTTAAAGGTTTCTTGGAGGGGCTTGTGCATAGAAGTTGGAAGAACATTGTTGTGGCACTAGGGAAAGATCCATGGTTCCGTGGAAAGGAAATTAACCTTCCATAAACACTAAGGGAAAGAAACTCAGACTACTGGAAAAAAGGGCATTTTGCTTCATGCTTGGGTATTGTTTTTCAAGAAGAAAAAGAGAAAAATGTTGTGGAGAGATAACCATAGGGAAGATGGAAGGAAAATGTTCATGAGGAACCCAATAACAAAAAAAATTAAAAAATTGTTGTTGCTGATTCCAGACGAAAAAAATAGCAAAAAGAAGTGGAAAAAGAAGTTTATTTTACTTGGGAGCAGGGGTGTGAAGGTTTGGAAGTTTGGTGCAGTCTCTATTTGGAGGATCGGGTTAAATTATTAAGAAGATAAATTAACCATAAATTAAACATGTAAAATAAATTACTATAAAGCAAAAAACACAACACAAGATTTATGTGGGAAAATATAATGTCCCGCTTCCTAGGATAGTCATGACGAAGACCCTTAGCCTATTTTGTCTTCCCGACGGCTAAGGAGGATTTTAAGAGGGAGACTTAAGTTCTAATATTTTATTATATAGTGCAAAGCACTTATAATAAATTATTATGGACTTAGTCATAAAATAAAAATACAAAAGTATAAAATCACTTAGCACTTAGCAAATATGTAATACTCATGGAAAGTGTGACTTGCACTAGGAGGCAAAAATAAATTAAAAAAAGGAAAAAGTCACTTTATAAAAGTGACCCCCTTGGTGGATGAAAAAGACAAAAAGACAAGGCAAAAAGCATATGGGCCAAAAGTTATTCCCACTAGGAAAATGTGACTTGCATAAGGGAAGTGGTGGATAAAAAAGACAACGAAAAAGTCACTTTATAAAAGTTACCCCTTTTGGTGGGAAAAACATTTAATAAAAAGGAGAATCTGATTGGTTGAGTGGAGGTGGCCATTAGGCCCAATTCTTCTATTTAAGCAATGAGATTTGCTTGAAGGACACTTGATTATTTTCTCTCATTGCTGATTTTAGTCTGAAGCTTGCATGCTTTGTCTAAATTATTTCTAGGGATGAAAACCCTTAGAAGAACCCTCTGAGGACGAAAAACCTCCAAGAGTATGTGAGGAATCTCTACACAAGGGTTTCCAATGTGCTTTCAAAGATTTTCAGTTTTTGTACCTGCTGTTTGAAGCTGATTTTCAGTCATCTCTTCTTCATAGTTTGGAATGTTTTTCAGTGGTTCCAAACCCTCAGTTTCAGCTGTAATTGCAGACTGGGTTTTACAGATTTTAGTAAATAAAAACAGCCTTGCTGGAGCTCATAACTGGTACTTCATTTCTGCAGACTTATTAAATTATTTCAGATCTGTTTTGCATTATATATCTACATGTTCTCTCATATTTTGGTCTTAAAAATTCAATATTTCAGTTCTGAGTGGAAAGAGTTGAGTATACTGGCTGATTTATATGGGTTTTCCATCAAACCGTAGTTGCATTTCTCATAGATAAATCTGATGTCCATTGCAATTAATTGCTATCTCTTTGAAAAATCTGTATTTGGTGTTTGGATTTATCAAAAATCCATCTTGGGTTGAAATTGTCCCACTTGGGGACATTACAGAAAACCTCATGCGAGGTAGAAAACCCACAACCAATAAAAATTGCACTTATTGAGAAACTTTCAATATTACGTGTCCAGTAACCTTCCCCACCTCGCTTCTCTCCATTTTCACATCACATTATTTCACATATTAGAATATGCATTTTACCGGGCCCCGAGTGCCCTATTTAAGTGAGGGTGATTGAATGTGACTTCTTGTGATGCACCCCTCCACTTTAATTGATCTCAAATCAATTAAACATAAACTAAAGTTTATATTTAATAAATAAAAATATATCCATATTTTTATTTATTAACTATAAAGTAGGGCTTATAGCTTATATTTAATATATAATTAAATATGATATTATAGGAACAATTTAAGGTGTTAATCCCACTTATTATTATCTTTCTAACAGTCTCATAGGGTGCCCAAGGTATCAATAGAAAGCTCTCAACATGGAGAAGGTGAATCCATCACCAAATTTGTAGTTTAGACATCCTTCTCTGCGTGCAGGATGCTTTTAGGAAAACAAGGAAAATTTTGTAAGGAGAAAAGAAGAGTTGATGGGAACTGAGTTTCTCGTTTTATCGACGGATCAACCTTCAAAAATAAAACAACAAATTTTAGCTGTCTAAATTTAAGGTAATTCCTTGACAGAATGCCAATACCTTGTTAATCGCGTTGTCTAGCTTGTATGAAGAGTGGAAAGGTGTTTGTAAGTTGTTTTGATGTTTGTGAGCCCGAAGAATAGCAAGGGATCAATTCAGGTCATGTTCAACAAGCTTTTTGCAACATTCTAGCCTCGTTGTATGTAATGTCCCCTTATCAGGGCTAGTTCATTTTGAAGACTTTGGGCCCATTCCACTTCCTGTGGGCTAAGAGGAAAAGAGAAAGCGAAGTATTTAATGTCATTATTTTTCAGTTGCTTTTGTAGCTTTGCATTATTTTTTAAAGTAATTTTCTAATCATAGCTTAGAGAAGTCAAGTCAGTTTGAAAAAGTGTAAAAGTCACTTGAAAAATAAAAAAGGGGAACTCATATGTCTCCAAGGAGGTCGTTCCTCTTTGGGAGGATTATATTTTGGTTTTGGCGCTACTTTAAGTTATAAAAGGGGGTCACTCGGCTTGGAGAAGGACATGCTGGCTTTGGAATTCATTTTCTTGGAGTTGGAGCGTGAAACTGGTTTCTCTCTCATGCAATTGAGGACGAAACCCCTCATTTCTTCATCAGTGATCTCATACGGAGGTCACACTTGGTGTTACATTCAGATTTTCGTTGGGAACACAACAACTCATTGTAAATCCTCTCCTAGGGTGGCAACTTGCATAGTGGAAGGTTTTGGTGATATCGAGTGCATGAAACTCCTTTCTTTGTTAGTATTTGGATCTTTTCTAATTTATAAGCCTGATTATGTTTTACGTATTGAACTTTGGGCCTTGGAATAATTATTTCCGGCCATTTTTGTAAGTGGCTTTGCTGCTGTTGCAAAATTAATTATTACATTTTAGCTAGGGTTCTAAAAGCTCATTTCTTGGTTTGTACTTGATCTAAAATAATTATTATTGTTCCCTACATGCTTGGATGGTGTAAAAGTGGTATTGGTGGTGAATAATTGCAATTTTCCTCATGCTGTCATAAGATTTCAGACTGCTGTAGCATATTATAAATTTCAGTTTAGTGTGATTTGGGTTGTTGCCATTTCTATTTTTCCATGAGCTCAGCCCAAAAAGGGGCATTACATTGTATGCTTTGCACAAGCAGAAACAGTTCCAATTTGTCAATAAAATCTAAACCTTTTCAAAGATAATATGACATGAAGATTACTGTTTATGATTGTTTTTTAGTCTGTTATTCACCATGAATTGTTTTAAAGCATCATTAGGCTCTTCGTTGTGCTATTTAAATCATTGCAAGGACAAAGTATGCATGGTTTTCACATGTGAAATTGACACTAAAGGTAGGTGTTGTTGGTTACTGTAGTTGGAATTGCTTGGCAGGCAACAAGGTTAGACAATCAATAAATTGACCCTCTTACCTTGACTTTATTGGTTGGTATCACAACACCAGTATCCTGCAGGTGTATGAAAGTGTGAGAAGACATCATCCAGTAAAAGAGTGTTTGGTAGAAGGCATCTTGTATGCAGTGAGCTGTTCTTCATATTGCACAGGTGGGTAGAGAACAAAAGATCCAATTAGAGACTTGTGTGTGTAGAGGGAGTAGATTGAATAATGGGTAGAGGGTGCATAGTATTCTCCATCTTGCGTAGGTTGCTAGAGGACAGAGTTGAAATAGAGGTCCAGAGAGAAGCTATTGTACTTTTGAGAAAAGCCCATGAGTGGTCTAGAGAGGCGTATGGTCTCAATAGGATTGCAATAGAAAGGTTGCAACAGTGGGTTAGAGGTGTATGAAGTGTTCAAGTCCTAAGAGGCCAAAAAGATGATGATATTTTTTAAGAATTGGGTTGGTGTGAGTTGAGTAAAGACTCTGTGGTAAAGGTAAAAGTTTGCAAGAGATGAATGAGAAGTATGCAGCCCACGTGGTTGAGTTTAAAGGTGTATTAAAGATAATGCAAGCTCAAGTGGAAGCTGAGGCAAGATGAGAAAAGAGTGGTTCTACTCCACCCGTACTTGATATTGAAGAGCTGAAAAGGGAGTTTGAGACTGAGCAAGCCATTCTAGACATCCTGGGAAGGGGTATTACTATTGCAAGGGAGCTAGCTGAAGAGGAATCTATTCCATTAAAGAAAGATTAAGACACAAAAGTACTTATAGCATATCACAAGGAAGGGAAAGCTGTAGACAATTACAATTAAAAAATTACTGTGAGCAGCTCATAGAGAAAAAAAGCCACCATGGATGGATGAAGGTGATGATGGAGTATATATGGGGGGGTATTCCTCTTGAATAAAGAGAGTTTGTAGAAGATAGCAAGGAGTATTTGGGTCCATAATAGATTATTGTAGTGCGAGCTTTGGAACTTGAGATGGCAGTCTATGAAGGCCCCTTATTCGACAGAGAAGCTGTGAAGACGATTGTCTCTTGTTGGGGAGGGAGGCAAGGTAAATTAGGAAATTGGAGGAAGCTTCAGGGGTGAAAGATGGAAGAGAAGAATACAAGTGGCAGTATTTTCCCGGCGGACAATGGTGAGTTAGAGTTGTCACATAGAAAACCAAAGATTGTAGACAAGTGTAAAGCAATGAAGAAGATGACATGAGATATCATGTGGTAGGAGATGATTGTGCAAATGGAAGAGGTGGTCCATGATTTGTTGGAA
Source organism: Taxus chinensis (assembly GCA_019776745.2). NCBI lineage: Eukaryota > Viridiplantae > Streptophyta > Pinopsida > Cupressales > Taxaceae > Taxus > Taxus chinensis. The sequence goes on from CM034151.1 coordinate 169,164,494, forward strand.
ATATTGTCATTGATGTCAAAGGCTTAATCATTGACGTATTTGGTTAACAACATTGTGTAACGGAAACTGATGGAACTACTAACGGATGTTGACGGAAATGCTAGAAAGTAACGGAAATAACCAGCAGTATGAAGAGCCTCGAAAAGACATTTTCGAATCGGTAGATATGATCGATTAAGTGCAAGAAAGACTATGGTAGAATCTGATTTTGAACAACTATCGTGATATGTAAGTTTGGTAAAAAGCAACAGAATCATGGCTAGAAAAGGTGACAGAAATATTCAACAAGTTATGGAAGAAGATGATCAGATTTGAGGGGCAGCTCTCCTATAAAGGGGTTAATTGCATTATTTAATGTGCATTTAATAATTGTTATGGGCTGCATTAATTACTTTTGGTCTTAGCCGACTAATGCACTTAATTATGTTGTGTTAATTAAATTATGGAAAGGTTGTGTTGGTTGGAATGATGTGTCTTTTTGAAAGGATGTGAGAAGGATATATAAGGAGATAGAATCATTTGATTTAGATAAGCACACACATTGAATATTTTGAGTGAAGAGAGAAGAGTAATAAGAGGAAGAGCAGATTCAAAGGTGTAAAGATGAAAAATTGCAGCGACTTATATACGTGAAGGTGCTGGGATAAATAGACTGAGTATTCTGAGCAGCAGTTTTGTAATAAAGTACAACAGATCCCAAAAATAAAAGTATGAAGTGCAGATCCGAATAAAAAAACCATCACTCGTTGAATAAGCAACAATCCCACGGTGGTAAGAGGAATTTTTGATAAGGGGTTGGTGCTCCTGTGAGTGGTTGCTCACGAATTCGAAGGGGTTGGTGCTCCTGTAGGTTGGTGCCTACAAAATTGTAATTTGTGGATTGGTGCCTCTTGTAGGTTGGTGCCTACAAACATTTGAGAAATATAATAAAGAAGATTTTCTCCGTGGTTTTCTCCCGAAAGGGTTTCCACGTGAATCTGTGTCTATTTGCATTGTGTTGGTTTGCTTTACATTTATTGATTGCTTTGATATATTCACTGTGAAATTGATTAATTGTGATTACGGTTCTGAGATTAAGTGTTAAATTTAAAAAATATCATAATACTAATTCATCCCCCCTCTCAGTATTATCTTGTGCTTAACATGATTGTCAAATGGTTGACAGAAAAGATGAAACTGAGGATGGTCTCACTCTTAAAGTGGAGACAAATGCTACACAAATACTTGGAATCAGCAAAAGCAAAGGAAGAATAGAACAAGGAAATTAAGACAACACTGAATTTTCAGCATGACAATAAGACAAAGGAAATATTCGAGGTAGCCATTCACGCAAGCGGTGTAGAAGAGATGGAAGAACTCTTAGATGAATGCTTAGAAGTGGCTAAAGTGGTCAACAGAGATGATGTAAGGAATATGAGAACACTTTTGAGGACATAATTAGAGACAACACTATTCCAAGGTATGCGCTTGAAGGAGATGATGGGAAAGAAGCAAAGGAGAAAGCATAGAGCATGCATGATGTAGAGCCTATCTATTTTTAATCAAATCACAATGTCACTTTGGTCACAACTTCTAAAATCAATGTTTTACTAGCTAAAACACTCCCTTTCTCAAGCTTTAAGCACTTCCTTCACAATTCAATTTCCCCTTAAATCCCTAATTTGACCTTGCCTTCTTCATTGACCCTATTCTTACACCTTATCCAAGGATATTTCATCTATCAATTTGATTCAAAACAACCCAAAAAGATCAATTACCTTACCTTTTTCAAAAATTGTCTTTCTAGGCTTCTTGCACAAATGCCAAAGGTGGTTTCATGATTGGAGCAATCTGGAACTTCCTAGAACAAGACATGCACATTTCCCAATACCTTTTTTTTAGTCCTTGAGGTGTGGATAAAATGTTATTCCTCAACTCTTTTGCCAAATACCAATTCCTCCTCCTTTTGGCACTCTTGTAACCTTCTAGCCCTGTTTTTAGTGATTTTTCCCCTTAATTTTTGATGCAAAGGTTTTCTTGACAAACTATAGACCATTTAGGACACCCATTAGGCTCATTCTCCTTTGTGCAAAATCTCATTACGAGGTTCTTAAGAAAATATCTCTCAAATTCCTTGTTCTCAGTGGCAATTAGGTCTTTCAAGACTAACTACAATTTTTGTAAAGGACTGTCACATATTGCAGGGGTTTGAAGGCTTCCTAAGGCCCAAGACTTAATGAATTTCTTTTAAAATCCCGTTAAGATGATTTCTTATCAATTTGGGGCCTTAAATTGCTCTGTGGAGATAATGCTTGTACAAACTACACCCAAACCCTAGCTTACAAATACACACCTACAGGTCTTTGAGAATTCTGTCACAATTTACATGCAATTGGAAATTTGCTAAGGATTGAAACTAGCTAAATCTCCTTCTAGACCATCTTTGGAAGCTTTATAGATGTTTCCATGTATCAGCTTAGACTCCCACTTGCTTAACCCTTCTTTGCTTTGAATTTACTTTCTTAACACTGTGCCACTGTTACATGCAACCCGGGTAAGCCACTGTCAAGGAAATCACTGTCACAGAGGTTTGTTAAAGCTTCTCACTTAATGATTTATCAAATAGGCACCTTCAAGATCATTTCTTCCCAGTCCGAGGCCAAGACATTCTACCCTACTTCCTCAATCACATAATTTGTTCTAACTCGAGTGAGGGTTTATACCAGAATCCAAGAACACAGATATTGCTATCAAAGCTTATAAAACCAATTTCATGATCCAATATTCTTTCTCAAGGCCTGTAATTATGGTCCTTAGCGTACAATATTACCAGTGAGGTTTGATAGGGTTCCTCCTGTGTAAACACATTAAATTTCTCCTTACTCTATCTGTTAGGACAGGGTTCTTAAGCTTTCTAGGGTTTCCTGATCCAAAATACGTCCTTTTCAATCACTGTCAAGGTTCTTTAAAGGTTTTAATTAAAGCTTACATACCACATCCCTTCATTCAAATTCTTTCAACTCGAATTTCTCTTCTCAACTCGTTCTTCTTGTCTTCTCAAATCTGACTGTAAACCAAGGTGCTCTGCCACAGATTCTCAAGAACTATACAACTAATGACAAAACCAATCATATACATACATACATGCAATGAAAGGATCAGTACTTAATCTCCTTATCAGTCTAAATACACCATCTTGAACAAGATTCACCATTGAACAATTTTGTCATGCAATCACTCAAAATACCATCCACAGTTTTTAACCAATAGCACAGTAGTTTGCAAACTAAGTATCTTTGTCTTCCAATCTTGGAGCTTCTATACTCCCAAGCTTTTGATCATTCAAATGGTTAGATCAAATTAGTTACAAAACCTTTTAAAATGTCTCTCCCATTCAGTTACCATTGAACTAAGAGTCCATATCCACCATTTTGTTCACTTGGACAAGCAATTCTTGCTTCACCTTTGCATAATAACATATGACCATGAGTCTAAACTATTTGCAACCTATTTGACTCCTCCTTAAAGGCCATTACAAGCATGACAAAGCCTCTAGCTCTAACTTACAAAACGAGACCATACCAACTTCACAATCAAGCCAAAATAGGCCTCCAAGATTCAGCTTGCACTTTTGGAGGGAAAGTGTATAATTAAAATTTTAAAAGGCCAAAACTCAATGCAACACACCTAGGTGACTTACAAGGACCCACTAGACCTACAAACTCACCTTCAAGCCAAAATTTGATAACAAGATGACATATTTACATAGTTGGAGTGATGCTCCTGCATCAATGCAGCTGGGGAACTTAACTCTCAAAAATGACACACATAGAGACCATACACTTAATGGGAAACAACAACACCTATCTTTATTGCTTTCAATGAGGAATTACAAAACACACACCAACAACATGCTTTTTAGCTTTGTTTCATATTCTCACAATGTATAAAGTTACAATATCAGTACATTCATGCACACTGTTCATTTATGTAGCTCCTTGTTCATATGTGATCTCTTCCCAAGTGAGACTCTTAATAGCCACCTTCTAAAATGTGAAGAACCACTTACCAAAGGAACTCATCCCTTATCAAGCCATTCATCAAGAACTGTTATGGAAGTCAAAAAGATTTGTCTTCTATACACGAGCTGTTTCATCTACCCTTCACGCAGTACTCTTAATGGTTGGCTCGCAACTACCCAAACATCGCAGTCGAGTGAACTTAGGAACAAGTGAACTCACGCACCAAGTGAACTCATGCACAAGGGAACCCATGCACATGAGAATAACTCATGTACAAGATACCTAATGTGCACAAGAATAACCCATGCACAATTGCATTCATGCACAAGTAAAGACATGTGCAAGTGATAACACCCATGTTAGGTCACACACAAGTATAACTCATGTAGAAGTTAACTCACACACACATATGAATCATGCACAAGTGATCATACAAAAAGTTAATTCACACTTAAGAGCTCATGCAGAAGTTAATTCACGCACAAGGATAACTCAAACACAAGTGCATATACTTTGCAAAACGCACAAGGATAACTCACACACAAGTGCATATACTTTGCAAAAGCTTGTAACTTCTTGAGGCCGTAACTCCAGCGTGCTAACTCAAAATGAGATGTCTCTTTTTGAAACTGCATAATTGTTTTAGGAGAATCCAAATATGCAATAATATTAGCTTTTGAATCATAATGTTCTTTCTTTTTTTCGAAAAGCATGCCAAAATTGCAAACACTGCTTTGTCTACACAAATAGAAACCACCTTGTTTTTGGTTGATGCAAGATTGCTCGTGAATGAGGATTCTCCTGCATTGTCTTGGGAGACCAAGAATGGGATTTTATTCGCATAGTGTTTGTGACAAAGGAGGTTGTGAAAGGAGTCCTTGAAGAATGGCTATTCGGTAATTCAGCAGTGTGTTGGAAAGAGGTGAAGAGATGGGAATTTGAATAAAAGAATGGTGCAAGGAAAATAATATCCCAAAAGTGCATAGTTGGAAAAAAAGTCAGTCTTCTAGAAAAGAGGGTGTTTAACTTCATGCTTGGGAGTTTTGGTTGTCAAGAAAAACAAGGAAAATGTGGTAGTGAAGGTTGATGGAAAACGTTTTTGAGGGGCCCATCACCACAACAATTTGAAAACTTGCTACTGATGCAATGTAATGGCCCTTTCTAGAGCTCAACCACACACACAAGGAAAATCACACAAACCTCAAATGAATGGAATCTGATTTTTAAAACAGCAGACTGGAAATTGGAACTGCGATGTACAATAATCTGATTTTCTAGGACAGCATGTTGCAAAGTACAATAATTTACCCAAAATCACTATGAAATGCATCCACAACATATATAAGACTTTTAGGAACAATGTAGGTCAATTTACACCATGAAATTCAATCACATGCACAGCTGGAAATTAATTTAGTAACAGGAGAAGTACAGCCAATAGAATTGACTGAAAATGAGGTCACCAAACCCCAACAAATGACAAATATGCAATATATCAATGTTATAAAATATGATAAGTGCAAATATCAATGTGGAATGTAAATTTGTGCCCTAGAAAGGACCCAATCGCACTCCTATACACGTCGCTCCCTAGGAGAGGGGCATAAAATAGTGCCAAAACCCTTGGTATTCCTTCTTTTCCAAGCCCTAGTTATAAACTAGCAAGATAGTCTTCAAAGATGTCCTCAATGACCACAAAATTGTAGAGTTTCGTTCTCCAATATTCCACAAGGAAGGGTTTCATCCTCCTTGGAGGCCACACCAATGGATTGATGCAACCAACTCTAGAATGAAGTACATAAAAAGCATATATGCCAAAGATGATCCAAAATGAGCCTGTGTGACTCCCTTTATACCCTTATGTTGGCGCCAAAGGTCTAATGGGTAAATTACCTGAAGACCGACCTCTTTGGAAGCTTGCTTTATTTTCTAATTTCATCTTGGGAGCTCTCTAACCCAGCCAACCTACTTGGAAAGGCAAAACACAAAAGAAAAACATAAATATGAATAAAGAAAACTGAAATATAGCTCAAGCCCTTCCCATTTTCCACTTCTTGCCCATGAGAAAGGAGGATGAGCAAGAAGCCTTCAATTTATATTATTTCGAAAAAGGGGACATTACATGCTAACTGAAAAAAACAGCAAAAAAGACATCTTTTTGTTTGGGAGAAAGGGAGTGAAGGTTGGGAAGTTTGGGGAAGCCTTAGAGGGCGCCAAGGTATCAATAGAAAGTTCTAGGCAAAGAGGTCAATCCATTACCAAATTTGAAGTTCAGACATCCTTCTTTACGTGGAGACCGTTTTTAGGAAAATACGTCGAGTTTTGCAAGGAGAAAGATATGGAGTTTAGGGAGGTCTGAGGAGAAACAAAGAGTATATTTGAATTGGTTTTGTTGTTTTCTTTATGGATCAATATTAAAAAATAAAACAAGACATGTTGTGGATTTTTATTGTCCAAATTTAAGGTTATTACTTGACAAAATGCTAAATTCATACTTCCTTGTTATCTAGTTTGTATGGAGCTTGAAGAGAGGTGTTTATAAATTGTTTTGATGTTTCATAAACCCAGAGAATATCAAGGGATCAATTTAGGATTGTTAATGTACGCTTTTCAATGCTAGTTCGACTTGAAGACCGTGGGGCCCATTTCTACATCCCGTGGGCAATTAGGGAGAAAATAAGGGAAGTACATTCATGCAATAATTGTAAATTGCTATTTTCAGCTTTGTAATATTTTGTAGAATGGGAAATTGCCAATTTTAGCATTAAAAGTTTCAGGTTGGTGGTTAAAAGTACAAAGCGCCAACCCCAAAATAGAAAAAGAACGTTAAAGGGAGAGGTCGTCCCTCTTTAAAAGGGAAAAACAAATGTTAAAAAATAAATAAAGAGGCCTACATGGAGCGCTCCACAAGGAAGGGAAAGAAAAGGCTATAAAAGAAAATGTTTGGGCTTATTGTGATTATCATCTTGTGAATTATATACTTCTCTTTTGGAAACTGGAGCATTGAGCTCTTATTTTCAGCCTTTGAGGATGAAAACCCTCATTGGATCCTATTGGGGACAAAATGCATCAATAGTCACAACAGTTGGGGATGAAAACCTCATTCGTTGCATTGGTGACTTCATCCAGGAGTCACGTTTAGGCTTCGAAATTTAGAATTTGAGAACGAAAAGGGTTTTTCATCAGTGCTAGGGCACAAATTTCAGCTAGGGTACACTTTTTTGTGGCTGCCACATTCATTTGCAGATTGATATACCCATTTGGAGATTTTAGGACCACTTTTCAGTGGGTTTCTGTGGTTGGAAAAATGTGATTCTAATTTTATTGGATAACTACTATTTTTGTGATCATTTTGTGCAATCATTTGCATTTTTTCTCCAAGTATTTATGAAGATATGCAATTTTGAAGGTCAGCTGTTTTTGAGCATTAATTAATTCCAACAGTCTGTAATTTATGGTTGAAGAATTTATTTTTAGAGTTTTTGACTGTTAAAGTTAAAACTTCAATAAATTTGTAACCTGCTGTAAGTTTACTTTCATTTTCTTGATATATTTATGGTGTTATATTTGCATATTATTATAATTAATTATTACAAACATTGTTTGCCTTTCATGTTAAATGTTATCAGGTCTTTGAAGGGACATCAGGAATTGATAACAAGCACACTACCATTCAGTTTACTGGAGAGGTTAGAAAGATTCTGTCACTTAATAATTTTTATTGTGTTTGGAAAGGCTTATTGTAATCTGTTTTTTTATTTACTTGTTATGGTTATAGGATGGTGGTAGCTCATCTTTCTTATTTGTTTCTATTGCTAACTGTTTTTAAGTTTCATGTTGCATGTATACCTGATTACCAAATTTGAAGTTATTTTTTCAGAAAATGGTGGCTAGTTTGTTCCATTTAAATCTTATGTCAAGAATAAGAGTTCTTTGGGAATTCATATCTTGATTATTATAATCTTTAATTTTTGTACCTTGTTTTTTAAAATTATGCCTTTTCTAATCTTTTGGGGATTTTTGTTGGAAAATGAGTCATTAATTCTGATTATTGTTACGTGGTGGTCACCAAAACAAACTAATAGTTTTTCAAATTCCTAACTTTAATTTAAGAATAAATAGGGCACGGCCCTACCTACGGTAAGGATTTTCCTTCCATTTGGAATTCCTAGTGACATGGTTGGATCTTCATGTTATAATCAAATTGTCCTTCAACATTATTTGATTTTGTTAAGAGTACTTGGGGACATCATTGGGGCCCAGCCTGGGCGTGGCAACATCCTAAGTTCTAACCATTTAGGGAAGATAAAGCACATGAAGTTGTGCCCCCACTAAAAACTAGTCTTAACAATGCCACCCCATTCAATTATGCCGAGAGGCATTCTATTAATTGCAGTTCTGAGGTTGACTGGTGTTGGACTGTACATGCATTCACGAGAAGGCTAACAAATCAATTGCGTACCTTAAATTTGATGTCTTTTTGACTGTAATTGCTGGAAGTTTTCATATCTTCTTGCTAATGGTAGACGATTTGATTATCTCCATAGCAAGGAATCATAATATCTTGCCCATCATGGTGGAGTTCGGAGCCTTGCAATGTTTCTTTTCATCACGAAAAGTTACTCTTTCAAGCAAGGACACAGGTGAAAGTCTTGCCAGAGTTGAAAGACCATCTTTTCAGGAATCCAGTGGGATCCATCTTGTGGAGCATTCGTAAGGTGGAGCCCTTGCCATATGAGATGAATTTGTAGGGTAGCTATGACAAGGTACTTGCCAAGACATGTGCCCTGTGATTGCATATCTCTCGGCATTGTTCAGACCCATGTATGTTTAAGCATAACTGAAACTAGTCTCATTGACCAAAGATAGATATCCGGCAAATAAACATGAATAAGTTCTCTACAACTCACAAGCGATGATTAACTGTGTATGTCACAATATATTGTTTGCTACTAGGTCTTTGCATATGTGTCATCATCATGGGCTTTTTTTTTTTTTTATAAGAATGATGATATGTCAGGTTCTGAATGTTTCACCAGTATATTATGGAACATGCTTGTGGCGCATATTTAATAGGGTCTGGAGAAGCCTATGACGGGACAAATGGCGCCTCCCATACTTGCCAGAGGCCTATTTGGACATATGCAGGTAACATCTGAAAGCTTAGAAGAAATAAACTGATCTTTTTATCTTCAAGAACTGCTTTCAGTTCTTTGCTACTCAAGAGTGCTGCTTATCTTCCTATGCTGAATAAGATCTTCACTATTTTGGGTAATAGAGTTGGCATGCAACATTTTTATGACCCCACTGTAGTATTTTGTATGCAGTCCATGTCAACTTTAATTGACATGCTTACGTACTTTCATGGAGCTACATCTTACTGCTTGCTTCTCGCATCCTGTCTGACAAACCTTGTCCAGTCATTATATGGTTGCGAGTGTGAACCCACAGGTAAAGTTCTATCAATCCAAGTGAAAGAACTTATCCAGAAGAGATGATCCAAAGTATGGCAATTTCTACAATAGATGTGATGAACTCCATTGCTGTGTGGTCAGCAACAGAATTCCTCTCTTTTCGGCAGCTGGTTTACCACATAATGAGATTGCTGCACAAAAATGTTTGCAGACAGGCAGGGCTCGTGAAAAGATTTGGAGCTTATCATCAATGAAGGATTGTTAGCAGCTGTTACTGCATGCTTTTCATGGCCATCACAATGCTGAATGGGAGTGAATGATTAAAGGCAAGTGGTCCATTTGAAAGTCCATGCTTGGGGGCAGCATAGTATGAATATTCTGGAAGTCCATCACATGATTTGGAATTTTGCATTTGAATGTAGCAGGGCAACGACACAGAGGATTGACATCACATTCGCCATGAGGCTTTTTGCAGCCATTTGAAGGAGTTAACATGGAAACTGCCCAATTTCATTCAAGCGCGATTTGCTCTAAGAAAACGGTTCAAAATTTGGAATAGCCAGTTACACTTTTTCTGAACTTCCATGCTGCTGTCTTTTAGCATTTTAAGCTCCTAAAGTACTGTAATTTCAATTGTTGCACTTACCTCGCAAGAGCAGGGTAGGTGCATACCCCTACTTATAGCTCACACACTTGAAATGGGGCAAATCGAGATCACATTGACTGACTCTTATGACATTGTCAAAGCTGCTAGAACAACTGCTAACATGTCATGTACAACTTCAAATTGGCGCAATATGGGGGAACTTTGAGCCTGGAAAAAGCTCTGGAAATGGTGTAGCTGAAGCAATTTTTCTAATGCAGCCATGTTTGAAGTCTATAGGCAAATGCATCCAACTATCGAGCGTATTGGATTACAACCTAGGATTGAGTAGTGACAACAGCAGAATATCTTGCCTAATGAATGTGGAAAGAGTGCATGTGTTTGGTCATATTGACTAAGGACAGTGCAATGCTCATCGCACGTGACAAGCATGAGTGGGAGCAACTGAAGTAAGTTGCTGCCCATGTAAACTTGGAGTGAAGAATTTTTTTTTGTTTTGATATAGTGGTGTTTGCCAATGTACAATAGCAAGTCCTTCATCCATTATATTCTAGTGTTTTGTGCTGCAGTCTTCAAACAACATGTGTTGCACAATTCACAATTAGGCCAATACGATGACAAGGTTTCTGCTGCTCGTGAAGTATTTTGCTTTGGGTCAGCCGTGCGTTATCCTGGGTACATGTATACTGACATTGGCAAACCATTGCTATTGAACGAGCAGGACGTCATTGAAGAGCCGGAGAATGGTGTGGGCATTACACCAGATTCCCATCCTTACCATGCCAAATGATGAGCACCAGTGCAGAGTTGATTTTTCTTAGTTTGGATTCAATCCAGAAGCGCTGTTTGTGCAAGGGATCCCTAACAACGCATGGAAGGAATATGGGATGATGTGTTACTTCCGCCAAATGATAAAGGAAGTATATACATGACAACAATGAGCCAATTTTCCACCTTTAATGCCACTGTCATCACCATTAGTGACCACCACATTATTTCAGTTACATTCATATTTGTGGATATGGGATGTCCTTGCCACATAACTCACAGGGTTGGATCGAAGAGTGAGCATGTCACATTGGAATATTTATTAGCTTGTCAAGCTGCTGATTATTAATCCATTCTTTACTCTTGGATAGTAATTGTAGCTGTTTAGGGGGCATTTATTATAGCCGATCTTGCAAGGAAAGAATTTGTTATTGCTGTCCTAAAGGATGCAAGTGAAGAGGGCAGGTTCAAGGTAGTGGCTGATCTCTTTTTCAAGGAAGTTATAAAACTTCACGGGCTACCAAAGTACATCAATATAAAGAGGGACGTCTTGTATAGAGCTTGTTTTGGCAAGAGCTATTGCATTTCACAAGTACAAGATCTAGATTATTGGAGCATTACAACATATTTCTTCACTTTGGCATGATGGTATTGTGGCATGAGAGCCTGCATTTGCTTGAGGGAAAGAAAATTTGGGGAGGGAGGATTTTAATGTCCCCTTTTCTAAGCTAGGTCGACTTGAAGACCTTGGGGCCCATTTCTACTTCCCGTGGGCTTTAAGGGAGAAAATAAGGGAAGTACATTCATGCCGTAATTGTAATTTACTGTTTTCAGCTTTGTAATATTTTGTAAAAAGGCAAATTGTCAATTTTAGTATTAAAAATAATAGGTTGGTGGCTGAAAGTACAAAGCACCAACCGCCGGAAAGCAAAAGAATGTTATAGGGAGAGGTCGTCCCTCTTTAAGAAGGAAAAACAAATGTTAAAAAAGAAATAAAGAAGCCTACATGGAGCACTCCAGAAGGAAAGAAGCGAAAAGGCTATAAAAACAAATGTTTGGGCTCATTGTGATTATCATCTTGTGATTTATATACTTCTCTTTTGGAAATTGAAGCATTGAGTTCTCATTTCAACCTTTGAGGAAAAAACCGTCATTGGATCCCATTGGGGACGAAAACCCTCAATAGTCACAACACTTGGGGATGAAAGCCCTCATTTGTTGCGTTGGTGGCTTCATCCAGGAGTCACATTTGGGCTTCAAAATTCAAAGTTTTGGAACAAGGGTTTCCATCAGTGTTAGGGCACAAATTTCAGCTAGGGTGCACTCTTCTGGGGCTGCCACATTCATTTACAGCTTGATCTACCCATTTGGAGATTTCGGGATCACTTTTCAGTGGGTTTTTGTGGTTGAAAAAATTTGATTCTTATTTTATTGGATAGCTGCTATTTTTGTGATCATTTTGAGCTATCATTTGCATTTTTTCTCTAAGTATTTATGAAGATATGGAATTTTGAAGTTTCAGTTGTTTTTGAGCATTAATTAATTCCAACAGTCTGTAATTTATGGTTGAAGCATTTCGTTTGTAGGACTTCATCAAGGGTATCATGTTGTTGATGTATTTCTGAAAATTTGTGTGTGGAAAAGGGAAAAATCTGAATTTACCCTAAGTTGCTCAGAATTTGGTCGACCTAAAATAGGTCGCTGCAATAGTTCTTGTATAAAATCATATTGCTGTCATGAAAATCAGATTCTCTACATGTTGTTGTCATCATTTCCATCAATGTTCCATTAGGGTTTTGAGGAAAATCCAAATTCCTCAAGTTTGAGCATGAAAGGGACATTACACAACTTGTTCAACAAATGTTTTGCTTCTGTTAAGCCTCTTTTTGTGCTCTTAACAGGTGGAATTAGTCATAATTTGTTAATAAAATCTAAGCTATATCAAGGATATGACATATGAATTGAACATGACTGTTCGTGGTTGTTTTTTCAGACTTTTATCGATTGTGAATTGATTTACAACATTGTTGGGATTTTTCGTGTGCTATTTACATCATTGCAAGCCAGGATCATGCATGATTTTGATGTGTGAAATTGACATTGAAGGTAGGCGCTATCGGTGATTGTAGTTGGAATTTCTTGACGAGCTGCAAGGCTAGAAAATCATTAATTTGACCTTCTTACCTTTACTACACCATTATTGAATGACAAGAATCTTTGCTTGATCCACATCCACTCCATCTTCTTTAATGATGTTCCCCAAGTATTGTACCTCTTTCATGGAACATAACATGGCTTCTTCGTATTTTTTTGTATAACTTGTCTTATAATAGAGTGTGGAACACTTGCTAAAGATGGTTCAATGTTTCTTACCATGTTTTGCTAAAGATGAGTATGCCACCCATATAGACCACTAGCTGAATTTGTAAATGGGTATATATCATTCATTATCTGCATGGATGTCATTGGAGGATTGGTCAAGTTGAAAGGCGTAACCAACCCTTCAAATAAGTCTTCCTTTCTTTCAAGGATAGAAGGAAGGCCTTTATGCCTTTCCAAGAAGTCTCCTTGTCTTGGAAGTGAATAGCAATTCTATGGCATGATCTTGTTCTATGTTTTGTAATCAATGTAGAATCTCCATGTGCTATCATGTCATATCCTCTCTTTGAGAACCCCAACATGTGCTGATTTTTCCATACTGTTTTATGACATGTTTTCTTATCACTCGAGTATGAGTCGTATCTTGGTTTCGTAGCTTGTTGTCATGATGAACCAACATTCCGTTTTATTATTGGAACTGGTCTAAGGGTCTTGTCTAGTTTTCAACACTTCTGCTTGTTTCTTGCTTATCGCTACAAATGCTTGAATGTGTCACATTTATTCGATTTGATTGCTCTCGGGTACCAAGGTATTTTTCGCTGTCTTCTTCTCAAGGTGTATTAAACATTGCATCAAGATGTTGATTTACGATATCGCTTTTGGAAACTGATGTGGAGATTTTGCAACTAGTGCAACTGTAGGTCTGGACACAACGAGGATTATGCAACTGTCACCTTGTAAAGCAACAGTTTTACATTCTGTGTCGGATTTTCTCATTCAAATATTTTAACCTTCTTCAATTTGTGTTTGTTTGATGAAGATGAGTATTTTCTTGATCCTTATGGATCATAACATGAAGCTAGTGGGCGGGAAGTTGTGAGGTTTGACTTTGGTGGTAGCTTTGAGTTGGTAGGCTGAAGAGGGTGCATTGCAGAATCTGCAGTTTACCGTGGAGAAAATTAGACGAAGGTCCACAGTCTCTTTAGCTCTGCTTGCAAGCTCACCGATTTAATTTTCTTCGTCTTCAATTTTTATTTTATTTCATGTATTACATTGTTTTCTCTATTTTCAGCTGAAGTGCTAACATCTCAAGCTCGCACTTTTGGCATTCTACTGAAATCTACCTATGTAGCCGTCAAGCTCCCTTTGTTTTGTCTCCACTCTACTTTACATCCAATAAGAAAGCCTTCTCCTCGGTCTTGGCAGATTTCTTTGGTAGAAGATCCTCAAGTATTCTATCCTTAGCTAAAAAAGTGTTCTATTATATTTGTTGACTATGGAGAGCCGGTATAGGTTTTTAATATTCTACTAGAGCGTCTCTTGGCCAAGAGATGATTTCTTTCCTTTTGCCACCATCCATTTTGTACAAAATGACTTATTAACAACTATCAAGTCACTACAAGCCTAATCAAGTTTGGCCTCATTAGTATAGGTCTGTACATACAATCATATGGAGTCCATCTCTATAAATGCACCTCATCCATGGTTAGTTTGACGGACATATTGGTGTACTACTAGGGTGGGAGTGGTTAAACCCATTTGATCATATTGTCTACCTCCAATGGCGAGTGGTCAATGTTTACTAATCGTTAAACTACAAAAGAGTGGCTCTAATTTCTGAGTGGAACATTGGAAGCAAGTGCCAATCTTGTCTGTCATTGTTTCTTCCTTGTATTTCCACCCTAATAATTTTACCCTCTGCAGCCTAGTGTTTGCCTCGTACAATACACAACCTAGTGGAATATCTCATGGATAAATTCTTGGAACATATTTAGGAAGTTGCTTTCATTAAGCCAACGTATTGGCTGATATTAGCAATCTTGTTGGCCACTACTTCCCTCCTCATCCTTTCTTATCCCATGTAAGTCCTATGATCATCATCCTGCCCACCGTTGGCTGCCTCCTCTAGAAAACTCATGGCATCACCTTACTCGTGGCCTATTTATGACTATGTCTAGTTTGAACTTAGCGAGGTTTGGGAACAACCTTTGGAAATATCTATAGGAAGGGTCACATGCATATTCTTTTCAACCTCTTTGTTGGGTTCTTCCTTGACCAAAACTACATCATTCATGTTGTTGTCCTCGAAGGAAGTGGTCACTCTAACAAACTCAACCATGATTGGTGAAAGTGTGCTCATGTGAAAAGAACCTTTGGGTGTAACCTACACTATATTGTGGGAAAGTGAGTTTCCAAGAAGGATATGATAGAATTTCTTTCTTTTGTCCAAGTCAACATCAAGAATACCAAATTCTTTGTGTTGCTTGGTGTTGGTGAGGGAAAGTTTAATATGCGGTATCTATTTTCACCAACATCTAAGACAACTATTCTAGGAATTTTTTCGTAGATCGCACAATGTTGATAAAGATAATTTTCTCAAGTGAAATGTTGCATACCTCTAATAACACAACATCGCAAAGAATTTCATCTCTAAAAGTGACATAGATGATTAGTGTGTTTCTTAGATCCCAAGGTTAGCCATCTGAATCCTGTTGTCGATAGAGAAATGTACAGGTTGTCGACCGACCCACAGTTGAAAATGTGACAACTTTCTGGTTCTTATGGATTAGAGATGATGCTACTTGGGACTAGGCTCAAAATTCATGATTTGTTTGCCTTTGTTCAGTGTTGCTGCTTTAGAACTAGATGCTTGTAAAAGTGTGCAAGCAATGTTTTCCAAACATGACATTCTTTGTTAGAATGATGACTTGGTGTTGTGTGTGTTGCACTGTATATTAGTCTTGGATTGCTTGTTTTTCTCGTGTCACATTTTTTTTCATAAATTGATAGAATGACAGTTTTCCTTGGTTAAGATTTGATTTCATTCTAGATTTAAATTTCTTGTTTTGAGAATTTATTTGTTGATTTTTCAATTTTCTTAGAACTATCGTTCTCAGACTTGTTCTTAAGTTTTGCTTCAATTTTGCATGCATACCTGTAGGCATCTTATGAAGAGGCGGTTCCAAGGAAATCAATCTCACCAATTATAAATTAACAGGAGCTAGTGTATTTTTGATGAATCTCTAGCCATCCTTCTTGCAAAGACTCTTTTTTTTAATACCAAGGATTTTAACACTTAAAACATAACCTCCAACAATTTCTTTGTCCTTAATGCATTGTATTTTACGAGGATTATTCACTTCAACAATCTCCGATGGTTGTAATTGCTTCCGAAGTACAAACAAGGTGGATCTTTGTTGCCTCAACCATTTTCACTAGCCCTTAAAAGGTTTGGTGTATGATAACGAAGCGTTTGTGTTGTCAATTCTCACACATAGTGCTTTTTTCCCTATGCGTGCCTATCAAATAGGTTTGACCGTTAGAACCTATTAAATACATAGGTGTAACCTTTCGCTTGATACTAGTCATATAAGAAGATCAAAGCATCTAAGGATGCATCAATCGAGGATATACGACAAAAATAATTGTTCTATTTCAATCACTTTCACTAAGTGTAAGTTTTCATTGACTCAATATTCCACCATTCCTTGAAACGAGAAAAACAAAAAGAAAAAAATATCAAATCACGCCATCTCTGTAATAGGTAAATGCCTCTCTTTCCCCTTAAGCCATTGGGATTATTTGCAATAAGATATCTGCTACAATTGTGAAGGTCTTGTCCATAAAATTATCATTTTTCTAAGATTTAGGCATAGTCAATTAGAATTTTTAGAATTTCCTTCATTCCTCATATATAAATGATCCCATGAACAAAATGATTTTTCGACACACAATAGCATAATAAAATGGATTTCCCTCTGATCGTCAATATTTTGTATATTCACCTTATTCTTTCTATCGTTTTCTCCCAACCCACCCAATAAGATGATCTCATCATCCCACAACCCTGTTGTATTTACATGATAGAAGAAATAAAGTGAAAAAAATGACACAAGAAGCATCACCAAACTATTTGAGAGTGTTGAGAAGAAAATGGGACTTAATTCTAAAGTCTCCATGGATAGATAGTCCCGGTGATTGCCATGAAATGCAATATTAAAGTCAAAGAGGATGGAGATCTTTAAAAGAACAGATGGGATGATGCTGAGGCTCTTAAGAGAGAAAGAAAGGGAGAAATTATGTCAATGTCCACAGATGATCAAAACGGGTCAATGGGACTAGAGGGTAAGAGTTAACAATAGAAATTTCTAGGAAGAGAAAATCCTAGGAGAATATAAAGGAATAAAAGGGGATTAGACAAAATAAAGCAATGGGCCACTAACACAAGTGGTAATGAAGCCAATACAACTTGCAATGAAGGGTGAAGGAGATCCCCAAAAGCATGTGCCGATGAAGATTGGAAGGAAATCTCATTGAATATCTTTTTTTGTGCCTGAAGTTGAGGAGTCATTTAAGCCCAGCTGGAAGACTCTATCAGGAAGCACAACACTTCTTCTAGAATCTCCCCAACATCTAAGGTTGGAGTAGCTCCTATTGCAGAAAAGAAACTTGTAATATGAGTCTACCCTTGTGGTTTGGTGGGTGGCTAGTAAGTAGTAGATCAAATTCGTTGAAAAGGGGTAGAGCTACGCCGATAGGAAGGAGAAGAGCCATGTTCTCCTAGGGAGAGCAGGCGAGAAGTTTTAAGTAATTTGAGAGGTGTATTGAGAGAATCGCCACCTAACTGATCTATCAACTTTGATATGCAAAACATTCATGTTCAAAGCGTGTTTAATATTGATTTTCTCCTGGGTGGGTCAGAAAGAAGAGTTGATCAACATGGGGGCTCTATAGCTTCTAGACTCCCCTTGTAGGGATCTGCATTGGAGGGTGTCATTCTCTTGAAGATATAGAGCTTGACAATGCCGATTTGGATATATGAAGAAAATAGATTGTGTTTCCAGAGTCCTTGTAGATGTAGTGATATCTTTCTCGGATCTCATAATAAATGGGGCATCTAAAAATGAAGTGTTGCTTGGTCCTCACCTCCTAGAGGGAGCAAAGACTATAGATCCGGTCCTAATGGGGAATTTGATGATTAGTTTCAACTTATAGCTAGTGACAACACACTTTCATTTGGCCAAGTGCAAATTTCAAGCCCTTGGACCAGTGCCACTAGAGATAGTGCGGTTGAGGAATAATACTATCCTCCATTTGTAAAAAATGCTTGACGGAAAACGAAAGCTTGGTCTTGAGTGACTCAGGGGGAAGATTCATGCGGCGTGGATATACTGTTTGTAGATGTCCTTTATGGCATCCGTTGTGATGATGTGCTTCGTGGGATGGAGTTAGGGGGCAGGAGTGGGGACATCCAGGGAGGATATGAAAGGGGGTATCCTATCAATAGAGATGTCAATATATAGAAGAAGTAATCTAGTCGCAAAATACCAACAATCCTAGTGTCTTGGAGAGACTAGTGGAGTAACGGGGACAAGTGAAGCTATCCTCTTTAAAGAGCGGAATGCTAAGTATGGATATCTCTCATGGCAAGAAGCTAAAGTCCCAATGGATTTGAGTTTGTGGATGCAGATCATAATCTTGAAGATAATCTCAACACATGAAGGTTGGGCAGAAAGTTTAGCCTAGATAATGCATGAAGGAACTGTCCACTAGCAATAGATCATGCGTTGCAGAATGAGAGTTCGGACCCTCTTAATACATGCTTGGTCAATGACCCTCAAGCTAGGTTTCCAAACCTTATAACCATATAAAATTGTAGGTTTGATGCTTGCATCAAAAATTTGTCACTTGTAAGGAATGTCCTAGAAGTGGATATGAAAACACCGATGTTCCAATGAGAGGCATACCCCTTGTAGAGGCATGTGTGAAAGATATATGCCACGCTAAAGGATTGATAAGAAAATTGGACCCCCAAGTATGTGTAGGCCTATTTGATCTCTAGAAGTTCCCGTTTTAGAATATATGGAATCTAGAGAGGGAGCGCTTGGATATTGAAAATGTCCTTTGTTATATAAAAGTCGACCAAAAGCTGTAAAAGTTTGCAAAAAGGAGAAAAAGCATCAAGTTATTGTTGTAAGCGCTTGAGGACAACGTCATCGGTAAGAAAAATGATAGTTGTAAGCCTGTAACTACCTCATGCAAAATGCAACGGTTATCTAAATGGGCGTGCTTTCAAAGAAAATCCTCTAATTGATCAATGTAAATGCTAAATACTGTTGGTGAGATAGGACATCCTTGCCTGTCCCCAATTATATTGTTCATAAAGTCAGAAAAATCATTAAAAGTATGAAAGTGCCCTATAAATCTCATAAAATCTCCAAGTAGTGGTAATAAAAGAATTTGGGATGTCGATACCTCTCAACTCCCGGAAAAGTTGGTATTTCAGAACCAAGGCAAAGATCTTCCCGATGTTAAGAAAACGACAAAAGACTTTAGAAGACATGCGACGTGTCTCCTCAATAATAGATCGAAGTGTAAAGTTGTGCTCAATAGTGTGGTAGTCCTTAAATCTAACCTTCCCCTTATTTATGATATTATTCATTTCCAAGTACTCTTACAGCCGCATGTCCAACATTGTGGCATAGAGTTGGAAAATATGTGCCCAATAATAATGATCATGTAAGTGCCCAGGATAGATAGATATGAATAGGGTGAATGATGTGATTTGACACTTGAGGAAAACTTGAACGCACAACCTTATTAAAGAGTGTGGCAAGAGGAAAGGCAAGGTTATCCTCACCATATTTGATGAATTCAACTTGGAGACCTTCGTAATCAACTTCTTTGCTAGTGCACAACTTCAAAATAGCTCTCTTAACAAAAGAAGTGGAGAAGATAGAGGGGGATGGTAAAGTGGGGGCAGTGAAAATAAGATGGTTGGGAACATCAAAGAAAGAACAGGCATAAGAGACCCATGCTTCAGAGGTGATGTTAGAAACAAAGGTTTTTCTTGAGTAAAGACTATGCCAAAAGTTCTTAGTTAAGTGGTGGAGATTAGCAAGGAGTACAGGCCATCTATATGCATGAAACACCCATTTCTTACATTAGAGAAGATAACGGTATTGCCTACGGAGGGTGGGTATGGAGGGAGGGTCATGTGCCAGGGAAAACCAAAGTCTTTGTTGAAGGAATCTACACTCATCATCATACTAACATTTCATCCTTTTTATGGGAAATTATGTTGCATGTCATTTGAATCTCCTTGAGTTTAATTCCCAATGAATGAAGGCACTGATGTTAGATCATTAAGTCAGTCTTTGAAAAAGTTTATACCAATATTTTTAGTAGGATTTCTATTCTTTGCAAATTCATAAAGTATGATTTACCTTCCTACGAACAGATTAGGCCAATTATCGAAACATAGTGAAAATATGCGGCAAAAATAAAATAGAAGGTAACTATATTGGATCAAAGAGATCATAATTGCATTACACTATTGCACGCCTCTTCAAGGGGGCAGCCCCCTTTGAGAAAGGTCAATACAATATATTTTATGGATGCCATTTCACTAGCCTACGCATGACTTCCATTCTAATTTTATTCTAGCCAATTACTACTTCCCAGTTCCCATACATGTGGGATTATTCTAAATAGCTCAAGGGACGACTTTCAAACCATATGTGTCCCTAGCTTTTATTAATGACAAATATTATAGAGAAAGAGTTAGGACAAAGGGGTCCTAACATGTCCTTCCAGTTGAAAAGATTTGTTCTCAAAGCATTGTTGTTGAATTTGGTGAAGGGGCTCCAAAGGTGCATCTTTGGGTTGCATTCTGTGCCACTTGACTAGGATCCTTGGATGGATCTGTTTCGAAGCTGGTGTGAGTTCTTATCGAAGACCTTGTTGGGATTGAGAATGAGGGATCCTTTGGCATCGAGTTGTTTTGAGGATATCCTCTTTCTTTATGCGTATCTATTGAAAGTTGGAGCTTAAATCTAGTTTAAAAAAGAATTTGGAACCATGGAGCTCATCTAGGAGCTCATCAATCATTGGAATGGGGAATTTGTCTTTGATAGTGATTTTGTTCGGTTCGTTGAAGTCAATGCATTCGCTAAGACCAATCTTTTTTTGACGAGCAGAACGAGGGAAGAGTTTAGACTCGTGCTTGGGTAAAACACACATGCCTCTAGGATCCTTCGTATCAAAATTTCAACTATTTTCTTAAAAAAGGGGTATTAGGGTGATTGAATTTTCAGGGGTACACTACTTGAAAGTAGCTCAATTTGATGGTCTTCAGGATGTTAAGGTGGCAATCATGTTGGTTTTTCAAATATAGTCACATGTTTGACTAGAAGCTTTTGCAAGTCATTAGGTTGGTTGGAATCAGGTGTATTGAACCAATTGGAGCGAAGTTGGGTGATGACCCCATGAGAGCTCTTTTTAAGGAGCTTCTCCATATGACGTGAAATTATGACACTAGACGATTTGGGTAGGAGGCCCTTGAATGTGTACTTGTACCCATTATTGGAAAATTACATCCAATGTTTTAAAAAGTTACTCAAAATTGGGCTATGGGTGCATTCCTATTGAGCTTCAAGCACTACATCATGTTCTCCTAAGGCAAAAACAAACAAGTCTGATTGGAGGGCATATTTCCGTACTGAAATACGAACATTGCAACATTTCCCTTTACAAGACAATGTTCCCCCATTAGCAATCATAACCTCAAAGCTAAAACAAAATACACCGAACAATTGACTTATTTGGCTAGCTGAGGCTCAATAAAATTATGCGTGTTGCTTGATTTAATTAGAATAGTGAGAGGGTGACTTCTGAAATATCCTTCGACTTTCATTATTTGTGAAGTTATCACCCCTAGCAATGTGTGGACTGAAATTTCTAGTTGGGGGTTCTTAGTGTTAGAATATTTTGTCATTTTTGTCTTCTTGGGATTCTGGAGCATCTTCCCAATCACCTGTCTCAGGTAGTAACATCGAGTAAGGACAACTTATGTTCGACACATTTGTGGTCTTGTGTGAATTTTTCATCACAGT
Organism: Taxus chinensis; assembly: GCA_019776745.2. Lineage (NCBI taxonomy): Eukaryota > Viridiplantae > Streptophyta > Pinopsida > Cupressales > Taxaceae > Taxus > Taxus chinensis. The sequence continues at coordinate 169,186,494 of CM034151.1, forward strand.
TATAACATAATCTCTTTTCTTCCCAAGCTTGCATTTCAACCTTTATAAAGCAAATAATGGGGGTTGTTTTTTGGAGGTGAGGTTGGTAAGTTGCTTTGACATGTGAATAGCTTGAAAGTCGTTAAATTGGAAGAATGGCGTTGGGCCGTGAGCTTGTTTTCAACTAACCTGGTTAACCCAAGGACTTCTTTCATGTGCTTAGGCTTGAACATTTTGACTTCAACACGAATCGTATGCCTGATGTGACTTATGAAACAACTCTTGAAAATGTCATGTGATAATCCTTTAGTTTGATTTGCTAGTTTCTCCAATTCCATTTAGTAGTTGCGAATTGTACTTGTTTGCGGTAGTTTAGTAAGTCCTCCAATGAAATGACCATGGGCACTAGGACCAAAGCAAACCAACAATAATGTGTAACAAAGTTTTCGCATGTTGGTTCATAATGAGATTCCAGATACTGCCAATGCCATTGGACAATATTTTCCAAGTTGAAGGAGGCAATAGGGACTCTATTCAATGTATAAGTATCATGGAGGATGAAATATTGTTCTATTTGACAAATCCAACCAGTAGTGTCTGTGCTATCAAATCTAGGGAATTCCAATTTTGGGTCACATGTCTTGTTTTTGAATGTAAAATGGCTTTAAAAGTGCGTTTCATTGTTAATTTTGTTGGAGACTGCTACATTTTTTGCATTGAGGCCATGTATCTTTTGTTTCAGATCAACGACTTGGGATTGCAGATTGAGAACTTCTTGCTTCATGTCCCTAGTTCTGGATCAGGTTGTGACGACCATGAAAAAAGGGTTTCTCGGCGGTCTTATAAAAGTTAACTGGAGTTGTGTGTCAAAATAATCAGCATAATCAGATGATTGCAATAGTATAATTATCATGAGAGTAAAAGAATATCTAAACTATTTGCATGCATTCTTTTATTTCTTGGCGAGCTACCCTATGGCCTGAATATTTCGCTTAGAATTTTTGGATCCGTCAGCTTTGCAAAATAACTGGCCCAAAATATTCACTGGCACCTCTGTAACTCCCTTGTTTTGACACTGCTACAGGCACCCTGCAAACTGTATCTCTAATCTGTACTCTGTGCAAACTGATTTCAGTTACTATTTTGGGATACATGCTATGGTGGTGGTTTCTGCCAATTCCAAGTTACCAGGGTTACACATAGTTGAAAATGGTAGGGCTGCTATTGGGCGTGTCTGATTTTATGTTCTTGCATTCATATTTATCCTATTTATAAATAGTGTTGGTCCAATCTTTCAAAGCACTAACTACGGAGTCAGAGACTGTATCCATAGTCCACTATCCCATCACCATGTCCAGGGTTAGTTGTGAGAAGCTTCTCAGGGATAATTGCTTACCAGTGCACCAAAAATAATAGATGGTTGATGGCTTCCTATAACTAAGCTTAAAAAACATTTATGGGGTCTTTAGATATATTCGAACATATGCGGAAGCTCAACTCCGTATACAACACTGCTTAATGTCTTGCGTATTGGGGTATAACCCCTCACTCTATGGCACCATGTAAAATTAATGACCTTTTAGCCCAGACAACAGGTTTCCGCGAGTTTTATAACTGCTAGAAGACAATTCATCCTAAAAATAAAGAAGAGAAACCAATGGCAGATTTGGGGAAAAAGCTTAGTGCCACTGCTTGCATTACGGCTTTCTGATCACCAAGGTCCTGCTTAAGGCAAGTTGACAGCATACAATGGATAGTTGCAGAGAGCTCTAAACTGATAGCACTACTTTAGAATGTGTGCTTGGAAAGAGCTTTTATACCAGATGTGATATACCTTAATGCAAACAAATTAAACTGATATTGAAATATAGAGAAAATATGTTGTGAAAATGAAATAGAATGTAAATGTATTGCATTAAAGAGATCAGAATTGTGTTACGCTATCATAGGCCACTTTGAGGGGGCAACCTCCTATGAGAAAACTCAATACAATATAATTCGTGGATGTGTATACACTAACCTATGCATCACATTTATACTAATTCTAGTCTAGCCAACTAGCACATCCAAGGCATGTGGTATTATTCTAATTAGCTCAAGGGATGACTTACAAAGCATATGTGTCCTTAGCTTCTATTACTAACAAAGATTATGAAGAAAGAGTTAGGGTGAAGGGGTCGTAATGTAAAGAGATCCTACATGGTGCAATTTGCCTTCATACTCATTAGATCTACATGGCATTTGTTTTATTTTAAGAAGTCAGCGAGTCTTGGACATTTTTTGTAAATCTGTGTGTGAACAACTCTTATCTGGTGCATGTATGCAATTGTGTGTCTGGTTCATTAGTGAGAATAGTTGGGCGAGTAGGCACGGGGATCACATTTGCCAACATATATTAGGACATTATACAAGTACTTGACTCACTGAGTTGTCTAGGAAACCCCCTTGGTCCTGCATAGCCAAAAGTGAGGAGAGCTGACCTCCCTCTCAGAACATTGTCTTCCTTTATTGGAAACTCGTCTTGAGAATGAGCCTGGATTGTAACTATATCCATTGGACCTCACAAGCCACAGTCCATTTTAGGAACTGATACTTATGATGACAGAGTCCGGGTGTGGTGGAATAAGCTATGAACCCTCCATCTTGGTGATTTCCATTCTACACCAGAGTAAATTTTATTTGTCCCACTTGGCTGATTTTTCCAGAAAAAAGCATTTAAATTTAAAAGTAATACTATGATATTCTTTCCAATATAATTGATCTGGTTGAGCTGTGGTCCTGTCATTTGTAAATTTTGAAGGAGGCCTGAGAATTTATTGGAGTTTCCTCTGAGCTGTTTGCTTCATATATAACTTTTGAGGTGTCGCTTCTTGTCAAAAAATATACGGATGATTTCTTTAATAGTTTATTATAGCAGGGGCTCGTTTCCTGATATTTGTAACACTAAGGTAAGAACATGTAAATGCTTACTATAGATTGGGATCGGTTTACAAAGAATATTCATTCTTTAGTCCAGAATCTTGGAAATGTTGTTTATAATATTTGGTCGTGTTCAACATATCGAGTTTGATATTGACTTATTACTGTGAAATTCCTCTAGCACTCCTCATTATATATGAAAGAATGGATTTATATTTTTGCCATCTTTGACTGCTTGAATATAATGGACATTACTCTGTTTTTATTTTACAGTCTGCAGCAATGTTGGCAGTGGGACTACTTTATCAGGAATCAACACATCCAATGACTATGAAAATTCTTCTTGTACGTGCTTTGTATGAGTTTTTTCTTTGGAGATCAATTGATTTTCTTCCTTTCTTTGAAATAATTTTCGATTTTTTTGCTACAATTATGGTGCTTAAATACAAAAAAAGTTCAATTTCAAGGTATTCTCTATCCTTTTAATTGTATATAGAAATTAATCATTTGATCTTGTCTAGAGTCATTTTTTTAATAGAGTCCGAATAAAGGAGGGAACTTTAAGATAGCATGGGAGCTTCTTATCCAAAGATTTTTCTAGTGTCAACACGAAATATTATAGTTCATGTAGATGCAAATCTTCTCTTGTTTGTTACTGAATAAGGTTTATTGGCTTGGATAAATATTTGCTTTGTGTGTTGCTATATATGCTTTCTAAAACATTAAATAACACAAGGAAAGAGATGGAGTTGTGAATGGGCTCAATTGAAGGTTAGTGCTTATGACAAACAGCTTTTTAAGATAATTGTAGAATCAGAAGGATGACAGCTGTGGATCTCTTCAAGTTCTTTTGTAGAATCAGAAGGATGACAGCTGTGGACCTCTTGCAAGTCCGTGCTGTTACACTGCACATCACAAGGGTGCAAACAGGAAGAGAATTGTGTCAAATCTAATGTGACTTGAAAGTAATGCAATAAGTTTTTAGGAACAAAATTGAAGTCTACTATTAGAGAAATAAAATTTTCACTTTTAGTCTTTCATTTCTCAAATGTGTAAGTGATCTTTGATATAGTTTTTCTTGCTGGATTATTAAGGATGAAATTGGACGTAGAAGTGGTGGTGACAATGTGCTTGAACGAGAACGTTATGCTATTGCTGCAGGCCTTGCATTGGGCTTAGTAACATTGGGTGAGAACATTGGCATATGCTTGTAAAATTTTAGTTTCTTTTATAGCTCGTGTGATCTTTGTTTTGAAATACACTTAGTGCATGGTATTTGAAGATGAATGAGATGATTGTAAAACTGAAATTTGTCTACAGGACGAGGGAATGATGCATCTGGATTTGCAGAAGCCTTGGTCAACCGTTTATTTCAGTACATGTCAGGCTCCACTGAATCACATAATGTATGTTTCCAGTGGTTATTCAATACACAATCCCTTTTTACGATGAAGAAATGAGAAATAAAATAGTAAATAAAAAATGATGATGATGACTTGAAGACATTGAATTGATAAAGTGAATACGCAATAGCTTCTCTGTTGGTGTCAGTTAAACAAATAATGCAACAACTCTTTTGCAGGATTTATTTCCTATGGACTACAGTCTGGAAGTACCTAGTAGTGCGCAAGTATGTTAATTGTCAAATTGCAGATTTTTTTTTGTTGACTTGAGGAAAAGCTTATCTGTCAAATTTTACTAGGGTTGAGTTTTAAGAATATGGAGAAAACATGATTGACACAAAGAGGCTTCATGAATGTTGGTTATAGAATGATTATTAGTACAAATGTATTATCGCTGCATTTAATTTTCTTAAGGTAATGGACGGATCATCTGTGAACCTTGATGTGACTGCACCTGCTGCAACAGTTGCTTTGGCTCTGATGTTCTTGAAGGTAGGGGCATACTACAATGTCCATTTGAGGGATACACTTCTCAGTTGATGTAGTTTGTGTTTATTTTCCTAATAGAAAGTTCTAGAAAAGTTAATTTTCTTTATTGATATTGACATTATACATATTTATTTTGTTGATCTGTATTATCAGACAGAATGTGAAGTAGTGGCATCAAGACTTTCTGTTCCAGATACTCATTACGGGCTGCAGTTTGTGAGGCCTGACTTCATTTTGTTGCGAGTTATTGCTCGCAATATGATCTTATGGGACAGGTACCATTAAATGTCAATTTTATCTATTTGTATACCCTCTAGACTTACTTACCATTGAATGCTTATTTCAGTAAATCTGGACATTCCAGTCCAAGCAGCTAAAAAAATAGCTCTCATTGGAATCCAATATTACTGATTTTGGAGTCCGAAACATCAAATATTGGTATTTGCTATACTCCAAAATTACAGATATTGGAATCCGTAAATTGAAATTTTGGAATCCAATAATAGTCATATGTAACTTAGCGGCCGCTAGCCTTCTGTAACTTAGCGAAATTGGAATTCAAAAATAACAAAATTGGAATTCAATAATAACAAAATTGGAATTCAATAATACCGAAATTGGAATATTGGAATCCAAAAATTAAATATTGGAACCCATTATACCTAAATCTGGGTGAAATCATTTAAAATGCCCACCTTCTCAGTAATAAAATGTCTTAGTGGCAGCTAATCTTATGTAACTTATCGGCCACTAGCCTTATGTAGCTTAGCGGCTGCTAACCTTATGTAACCTAGCGAAATTGGAATGCAAAAATAGCAAAATTGGAATCCAATAATAGTGAAATTAGAATTAAAAAAAACGAAACTGGAATCCAAAAATAGCGAAATCGGAACTCCATTGCGTCCGGTAACAACATTATTGGAATCCAAAATAGCGATATGGGAACTCCATTGCGTCCAATAACAACAATTTTGAAATCTAAAAGTACTACGAATGGGATCCAATAGTAACAAAAACGGAATCCATTATACACAAAAAAAAGTGATAAATTTCTACCAAAATTTGTAATATTGGAGACTAGATTCACTGGAATACGTGCAGATTTACTGAAATAATCGTTATTGTATGAATTCTTTTCAAGTTAGGTCTTAACACCCTTTCAACTTGCAGAATCAACCCAAGTGAGAGATGGATACAAAGTCAGATTCCGGATATAATGAAGGAAGGAGTTAGGATTATGGAAGATAATTCAGATGACATATCAGAAAATATAAACATGGAGGCTATCATTCAGTCCTTTGCTAATATTGTGTGTGGAGCTTGCCTATCAATAGGTATGAAAAGTATCTTGTATCCCCAGTTCTATCCATACGCTTTTTACCTTCTGCATCCTGCTTTTCGAGCCTGCTGTTTCTCAAATGCATGAAATTGACATAAATTTTTGTTTTAGGCCTTTAGCTAATCCTTCTATTTTATGGTAGGGATTTTTTCATGCATGGCAGGGATTTTTTCATTTAACATGAAACATTACATATATTATATGTCCAACTATATTCAGTACAGGAAAATTATTGTCTAAATTTAAACAATGGTCGGGCCCAGTTTAACTCATTGAGTCTGCTGTCTGTCAATACATCCATTGCTTGCTGTGATGGATTGTGTACTTCCCTTTTAGTTAATTTACTGAAAGACCTTTTGCTTCAAGAAGAAAAGTGCTTAATAATTTCATTTTTGTTTTCAATGAGATTAGTGCTGATGTTCTATAAACTGTAAATTATTATAGACAACTATAATGCTGATTTTTTAATTTTCCTTGAACCGAAAAATGAGACACCAAACTATTCTTCTTTTATATTACATAGGTATCAGGATATTTTGAATTGTCTCATTTCATTGTTCACAGAGAATAGTTTGTGGTCTTGCGTCTTGACTATGGGTGTAATATTTTCATTTTGTCACAGGGTTGAGATATGCAGGCACAGAAAATGCAGATGCTCAGGAGTTGTTGTATTCTTATTCCATATATTTCTTGAATGAGGTAGAGAATTCTTTATGGGAATCTTATTAGTAGTGCAACTAAGCAGGATCTTTGCTCGGATTCTATCCTAATTTGTTTGCATGATTCTTTCAGATTAAACCTGTTGCATCATCAAGTGGGGCGAGACATCCAAAAGGACTCTCAAAATATGTTGATCGGGCTACTTTAGAGACATGTCTTAGTGTCACGATTCTTTCCCTTTCTCTGGTAAGGGATTTTGATATTTATCAGTACTTGTAATGGTTTTGCATTGCATGTACCCATTGCAGCTTTAGATTTACTTGTATGTGCTTTTTTGTTTAAACTACAGTTACCGACATGACCAAATGCACTGGGTTTAGTTTGCAATGCATTTTCAAGAGATAGTGTCGAAAATGTTAACATGCTTTCATATTCTGTGTAACATTTGAAAATATTTTCATTTGGAGGGAAAATTGTAAAGAGAAAAACAGCCTGGTGTTTATTGTGAATAATTTTGTATGGAAGATGCTGCATGTTCAATGCAATGTTCTATGTTACTGAACTTGTGATTTCTTTATATAAAATGCTTTTATCATTTATTTTCCTGGAAACGGTGATTGTTTAACCATAGCATAGCAAGGGTCGTGTAACGGGGCATGCTTAGGACTAGAATGAAAATAATGTGACTGTTAAGATTACCTTTCTTTTCACTAAATCAAAGGCTTAGTTTTACTTTATGAAAAAGATCACTCTCATTCTATTTCAATCTCTTATTCAACTCCTCTATGCCCTTGACCAGGTTATGGCTGGCACTGGGCACTTGGAGACATTTAAGCTACTGCGATATCTTCGTAGCCGGATTGATCTTCACGGGCATACCAAATATGGAAACCACATGGCTGTATGATCAACCTTCTAGATGATTATTTGAATCTTTATTTGAGAGTTTGGATATGTCTGAATCTATATTGAAACGAAATTTACTTGTGAAATATAATGTTGTACTTTTCTAAGGAGAATATTTGAGAGATTATTGCTGTTAGGAAATCAAGTATGGATTATAACATTGGAATTATCGTAGGATTTCAACTCATGTTTTGGAAAATCAATAAATGATTGTATCATAAGCAATGATTTTTTATGAAAGGACATGGTGAAAGGATTATAAAAAAGTGTCTATGGGAACAAAGGCTGGTTGGCTTGGACTAAACAACATGTACACCGCAATAACAATAAAAATATAATATATTAAAATAGATTTGTATTAATTAAAAATAAGTAAAAAATAAACAGTCAATCAAATCATTGATGCATTGTCTGGGTTGACATTTGGACTTGTCAAACCTATGGGAATATGTACCAATCACTTATTACTTGTCTTTGTTCTCTTGTATGTTGAGGTAACATCGCACTTCGTTTATATTGGTTCCTACTTGCGAAGAGTTGTGGAATAATTTTGTGTAAGGTTAGCTTGGGAAAGCACCAATTTTGTGATATTTTTCAACCTTTTATGTCAGATTTCTTTGCTTCAACTAAACAAAGAACACGGTTTTTACTTTCCTAGAGATTCTTTGAAACCCGTTTTGTAATTAGCTTGCTTTGTTCTTTGTAATCTCATTAAAAGGACCCCCCCTATATTATAGGTCATTTTTTTCTTTCACTATTCCCCTTGTTCGGTCAAATTTTGAGAAAGTACAAGGATAGTTAATAAGTAATGAGTTTCTTGTTAAATGATGTGCATGTTGGTCAAATGGTTTGAGCTTCTCTTTGATTTGGGGAATACATTTTGGTATTCATTGAAAAGAAATTTTGACATTTACGTACAATGAATTGAAGCTGGAGATAAGAGTAGAAAATACCAATGCTTTCATTTTTCTGGCGTGCATTGTCTGCAATGTCTCCAGCTGTGAGGTAAAACTTCCTTAAATCCTAGACATGATTTCGGGTTTCATTTTCAGCACACTCTATGTTGGGTTTATGAAAACAAAAATTTTATCGCTTGGGGCTTGTTTGGTGATTTATTTCAGATGCATGCACCACAGCCAGTCTGCTAAGCGCTTCACATCAATCTCACATTTCAAATCAAAGAAACTAGAACACCATGCAGCCCCCAACTAGATTCCAATTTCATTAGCCATACAACTACAATGACCAAGAAATGGAACTCTGAAGTATGTTATGGTTTTCTATTATTATATGTCAAATAATGCAGAAAGGTCATTCCATCCAATGGAAGATGGACAAAAACTCTTCGCACTTATCATAGGCTGTAAGATTCCACATGTCAGTTTTTTGTGGCAAGTTATCCTAAGCATACTTTTGTCAAAAAGGTATGTTTATTTCTCCTTAGTGGGTGAGTGCTGCGTCTTATCAAACCGATTATAGATAATGTCAAATTGCACAGGAAAGCCCAAATGCAGAATTTCAGACATTGCAACTGTTTCAATAGAGAGAATCCATATGGACATAAAAACTTTCGAAGGAGACCTCCAGGGTCAGAAACATTTTAGTTTGTTGTCATCTCTTTATTGCTGGGGACTCGTATGATTCCATCCATATGCAGTAACCTTACAGCTCTGATCTTTCATAACAAACTGTGCCACTAGGACACTAAAATGATATTCTATGGCAATAGACAAAGGGCTTGTCCATACCACCTCTAGTTAAAATTTAGAATACCCTGTTGAAATCTCCTTATAGCTCCACACACATACTTAAACCATGCACATGGATAAGCCATATAAAAACATGCAAATTAAACTGTATGTGCAAGCCCGAGTTTTACTATAGGCATAATATCCATGGCTTCCCATGGGTAATCTTTAATTAGGAGCTACACACAATTAGTCCAAAATGCATCATGCTATTTCTGTAGTCGTTACAGAAAACACTGGTGGTTCCACCAGCTAGAGGGCAATTCCATGCTCCCTGTGTGACAAGCAAAATGCATTTGTCTTTTCCTGGTCCAAAAGCTCCTCCTTATCATCTCTTTACTTTCTTTACAATTGCCATGTTAGAGACATCTAGATTGTACCCAGTTAAGGCTTTCATGCTCAGGCAGTGATATAGTGAGATAATCATTAAAACAAATTCAAAATTTTGGAAATAAAATAAAACTGTATCACGTATTATTGATTTTTTAGTGTATCAGATTCTACTTCTTCTACTCTTGTGGATGCCCCTTTGGAACTTCCACTTTGATGGAAACCTGACCCATCTTTTGTTGGAGATATGTAGTTGCTGAGTAACTGAATATTTTGGAAATGTGTAATGTGTATCAGGTAGAACATTATCACTACTCTAATTACTCGCCATTACTTGGTAACATTTTGACTCATACTCAGGACTCGGCAATTACTTAGGAACTTCAACACAACTTTGCCAAGTAATGTCAAGTAATTGTTGAGTCCCAAGTTCGAGTCAAAATATTGCATAGTTACCAAAGCCTTTGGGATGGCAACATTTTCCAAATTTTGGGGAGAGAGGGGGATGAATAGTAAATTAATATATAAAAGTTAGATATATTACAAATATAACATGAAACTTTAAGCTGAAAGCCCGAAGATTGAAACCATTTATCCAATTATTCATCACATAAGCCAAAATTGAAAATGCTATATTTAATATTCATATTTCAATGTTTCATGTTGAGTCATTGACATTAACATAGAAATTAGGATCAAGATACATTGATACTAGATAGCAATACAATGATACATCAACAATATGACAATGAAAAACAAGTCTTCATTAATCAGCATGAGAACTATAAGAGTACATAATCGATATGTTATTATGTCATAAGTACATAACCGTAATGGGAGCTCAATAATCATAGGCCTCTGAGGGAATACTCGTGAACAAATCCTCATCACTAGAAGTATCAACATCATTTACATCTACAAAGAGAATCTCAACCAATATCTGTTGCTCATAATCTTCATCAATCTGCCTTGAATCCTTAAGATCTACATCCCACCATAATGTTGGGGTCTCCTTGTACATAGGTGTCTTGCAATCCATGAGACACAAGACACTATGTAGAACAAAAAGTTTCACTGCTCTATTAGAGGTAAGTCTATTTCTTTTAATAGAGTGGATCCACCCATATGTTGAGTAATTCCACTTAGAAGCAAAAGTAATAGAAACTAGATAAAAAGGCGAATGGAAAGTGTATGCAACAATCATGGAGGTCCATATAGTTGCCACCAACTGGATTTTCTTTTGCCAATGTCCCCCCATCTATCTTTACCGAGGTTTTGTAGCCTTCAAGATAAGAAAACTTGATCCAATCAGTTCTGACTTGTGAGTCATCCTCTACATTACACATTTTTCCAAGGATTTCAAGAAACCCTTCCCCACCTTCTCATCATCTATAGGTATAATCCTACCAGGCTTCTCATGATACTACTTAGGGTTTAGTGCATATGTGGCCATGTGTAAAGGGGTATTCAACTTCTTCCACCTCCACTCAACGATGAGTTGAACATATTGATGCTAGAACTCCAAGGTGGAGACCCTTGCTTGAATAACAACCTTCATTTGGCCAAGCATATTGTCAATGCACTCATATATCTCAACGAGTTTCAGGATTTTAAGATTCTCATATTTCATCACATTGAAAATTGAAGATACAATCAATGTGATGTATCTCACATCTATCCAATAAGTCTCTCTTACCACCACTCATTTCACCTTCTTTTCTTGCTTTGTCTTGGACCCGTCGCACCTAGACCACTTTGATGCCATGACCATATATTGCGGGGACTCTTGCAACTCAACCATCTTATCTAGCAAAATAAAGTAGGAATCAAAATTTATGTCCATTAGCTCGAGGAAGCCCTTCCTCAAAATATTTGCGAAAGAATGCCAATGATGTGTGGTGGTTGGTTTGGGATAAACATCTACACCTCTCTAGCATCTGCCACTACATTTTTGACCCAATCAATTTTTCTAATGTCTTTCAGTGCATTGTTCATGTTATGCACATAATATGGGGTCCAAAATATATGTTGTAGTGAGCCTTAGTAATCTTACCTATTGCCTTGCACACGGAAGCAACATCTTTGATAACTTGTACAACATTGGTGGGGCCAACCTCCTCAATGGCATCTCGCAAAATGGTAAATTGAAACTTTACATCCTTCTTTCCTGAATAGTCAACAACCCTAAAAAGGTAAGGACCCTCTTTGTATGAAACAATGATATATATGAGTGGGTGGTGTGTTATATTCGCCCAACCATTCATGATGATGCTACAACTGTGAGAGACCTCTATTACTAAGTTAATTGTGACATCTCCTCTATTACTAAGTTAACCATGAAATAGTTCCTATCCAAGATTGTGGGCCTCAACTTCATGTCTCCTAGGGGCGCATAACTTACACCTTCGTTTGCTACCTTAGCCATAGCCTCCTTGTAATAACGACAATGAGCAACATGAAATGGGATGCCAATGACATAAAAGAATTGTCCAATGGCATCATCAACCTCGCCCCTAGCCTTTGTATCATACATGTCCACAACTAGATTGGAGACCACGACCTTCCTCTTCCCTCTATTTGCAAAGGCATCCACTTCGGTTCCCTCATAAGTTGGAGTATTTGAGAAACCATTTCTATAAGTGCTGTGAGAGTGAGAACTAGAAGGGGTGCCAGCAACACCTCAAAATGCTGATTTTTTTATTCATATCTCCATTATACAAGCTCACAATCTCTGCCCTCTCTTCAAGTGATAGTTGTCCACATAAGACAACACCTTTCCCTGAGATGTGTAATAAATGTGCACTCAACATAGTAATGATGCCCATCCAAGTCAATGAGTGTATATCGCACTTCCATGTTTTAGTCCCCCTTGAAGTGTTTGATCTAGGACCTTCAACAATTTTAGCAAATTGTTTCAAAGTTTTTTTTTTAATCAAATGGTCCTTTAGCATATTTGCTCAACATTGTGGAAGTGTAGCTAAAATTGTCAACACTCCCATGTGAATTGTTAGTTTTTATTTCTCCTTGCACACTCCCACCCATCTCATTACTTGTTTTAATCTCACACTCAACTTCATACTTGCTGTTCGAACTCATTTTGGAGCTACTATAATTTAAAAACAACAATATAACTATACATTTTTAATATTTTTAACACTTGTCATATGGAAATAAAGAAAAACCTGTGTTTAAGATTTTTTAATTTTAAAGTGCCTTTTATTTGGAAAAAAACAGCCATGAACAATACCCATGTTTAACCTGTTTTGCAATTGGAAATCAATTTAAGAAAAAACAATATTAATGCATTTGTTTAAACTTTAACCAACTTTGAAGTTTCCATTTAGAAATTAAAAAAATAACAATGCACAAAACTACAATTGCCCCTGTTTAACCCAGTTTGCATTTGGAAATAGATAAAAAAAGCAATGTTTGCATTTAGAAATGAAAAAAAACAACAATGCCCTCCCTTGTTTAACCCATTTTGATTTTGTATCTGCAAATAGAAAAGGAAAAAAAAGGTAATGTATGTACTTGATTTTTTTTTATAAAAAATTAGCAATTCCCTCCCTCGTTTAACCCATTTTGATTTTGCATTTGGAAATAGAAGAAAAAATAGAAACAAAAATGTATGTACTTGGAAATCTTTAAAAAAATATTAATGCCCTCCCTTGTTTAACCCACTTTAAAGTTTGAAGTTTGCATTTGGAAATTAAAAAAGAAGAAAGAAAGGATCATTGTACATACCTCTTGCTCTTGCTCTTGCTCCTTGCTCCTTGTTTGCTCTTGCTCATTTCTTTGTGTGATTAGAATGAGTGTGGGTTGTGTTTTTTATAAGTGTTTCAAAGTGTTTTAGGGTTACGGTTGAATAATAAGCCTTTAGTTAAAAATAAGAGCAATCTTTAAATTTTTAAAAAAATCTTTGTTTTGTTTTTGGTTATTGAAAATGGATGGGCATCCCCAAAGATTTGAAGCACCTGAGACGTCTCGGGTGCGTCCCTTGGATGTCCCCCTTGATGTGTGTAGTCCCCGGGATGTTTTTTCCCCCCACCCCGCCCTCCAAGTCCTCAATATGTCTCAGACGACTTGGGGATGGGGGTGCACTTACTCTTGTGACACTGAAATTTTGGGCTGCGGAGTATGAGTTTTTGAACTATTATTTTACACAATTTACTCCCCTTTGTAGATTGTAAAGCTTGTTAGACGTACGGTTCGACAAAATTTTGTGGGGTGCGTGTTTTGATTTGCCCATGATTTTTACACCCATAATATATTATGTGTGGTTTTAAAGGAACCACTATGGGTGGTCTTCTTTGCCCATGGTCTTTAACACTGTATTTTAACAACACTTGGGCAATTACCTATTGATGTTCCCACAAATACTTATATATGCATTAGGGTAAATCATAACTTTGATGTATGTTATTCTATTTGATGGTGAGAAAATTTGTCCAGTGGAAAAACTTGTGAATTTCTTGCCGACGCTCTGGGAATCCAAGTCCCTTTACATAACCGGTGCAACTACCGTATATGCATGAGTGAGTAAAAGTGGATTTTCCTAGTGTCCTTGTGGTCGGGGATGCAATAGGGGCACTCCACTGACCTTGCGGCAAAGCTAGCAATCTCTTGCCAGGGAAGACTTTGTCTAAACAGTGGAAAAGGGGAGAACTAATGTTGTAGGTGAAAAAACAGATTCCCGCACATACTAGTTAGAAATTTCATCACATGCACTAAAATTAGGAAGAAACAATATTGCAAACAACAAGACCAATTAGAATTTAATGAACACAAAGTATCAGTAAACCCCTGTAATGTCCCCTTTCCCTTGCCACAGGCCTCAGGGCCAGTACTGGGCCTAACCCTAGTCATGCCCAAGGGGTTACGAACGCCATGAGCTATTGGGTGTGAATATCTAGTCCAGTTGTTATAATTTTCCATTGACAGGGTTATAAAGTGCTTTCAAAGGGACTAGATGTTATGTTTTAACGTTGGAAGGGACCACTTAACTCCTAATGTTCTAATTTCGCGTTGGGGTCACCTTTTTGGGCCATGGCGACTTGAAGGGGGAAAAGTAACTTTAAGTTACTTTATTATTTTGGTCTTCCCTAGGGGAAAATGCGACTTGGGGGTTTTAGGGTTTCCTTGGCATGGGAAAAGTTATAAAAGGAGAAGAGGGGTGAAAGGAAATTCATTCTTGCATACATATTTTCTTTGGTGATACTTGATAGTGAGCAATTGCTGTTTGCTTGTTCCGCTTGTGGAGTGAATCCCACAAGATCCCTAGCTTTAGTGGTGAGAGATCCACTCCTAGCTAGAAGGGCACTCTTCGGTGGTGAAAGATCCACCCTAGTTTGCTAGGCTCTTGCACCCTTTCAGATCTGATTTGCAGTCATCTTCAGGCAGGTTTTTCCAAGGGTAGTTTCGGGAAAATCACGATAACTTTCTGGGTTTTTCTCCGTTTGAAGCAAAATTCGTTGTGGTAGCTAAGGAGAGGTTGTTTGATGAAACGACAGGGTTTGTTGAGGGTTTCAGCCATTCTTAAGCAAAAACTTTTGTTTGGAGAATTGCAGGCCCTAAAATTTAGGGTTTCGGGTGGAATTTTCTAGATCTGAAGGCTGGCCTATTTTTCTCATATTTTTCATAAGTTATTTCCAGAATTTCAGCTTTTTATGTTTGGTATTCGAAAAGATATGAATTTTCTGGAATTCTATCATTTTCAGAGCTTATAAAAAAATTCCTGGCAGTTTCCTATGTTATAAAAAATACAAAAACAGTTTATTATTGTTAGTTTCGAAAGTTGATGGTTCACAGCCGAAGGGGCCCCCACCTAGGCAGGATACAACGAGGAGACCATTTGTATCGAGAGAGGACAAGGAGGAGTTGAGGCGAAAGAAACTATGTTTTGATTGCCGCACACCATGGGTTCTAGGACATGATTGTAGAGGAAAAGGGAAGGCCCAATTCATAGAGGTCTTCGAGGAGAGTGAGAGCGAGGAGAAGCGAGATGCTCAGGAGCTGGAGGATGAAGATGAAGAGACATTGGATAGTGCAGGGGTCGAACAGGAGGAGGAGACTTTTCCCCATGAGACTATTGCTACTTTGTCGAGTACCTCGAGGTACAAGGCATTCAAGGTTAGGGGAGTATTATAGGGTCAGAGAGTAGTAGTACTCATTGATAGTGGGGCAACCCACAACTTCATTGATGCATCTTTGGTAGAGAAGCGGGGATTACAGGTGGAAGACTTTGAGGGCTTCAATGTAGTGGTAGCCAATGGCGAGTCCATGAGATGCAGACAGCGAGTTCTGCAGTTGAGTATCACCATGGGTAACCATACGGTGACCGACGACTTCCATGTGGTTGGTATTGGAGAGACCAACCTTGTGCTCGGTTTACAGTGGCTCCATTCTCTTGGAGAATTTCAGACTAACTTTCAGACAATGGAACTCAAGTTCAAGTCCGAGGGGAAGAATGTAACCTTGAGGGGTTTATCTTTAGATGCACCCAGGGTTGTCACAGCAAAGAGAATCAAGAGGATTCACAGGCACAATGGGGTTGATTGGGCAGTACAGTGCTTGGTTTCTACCAAGAAATCAGAGGAGGGACAGCCAGAGTATCATGTGGATATACAGGGGTTATTGGATAAGCACAGTGCAATTTTTATTGACATACCACCTGGTGTACCTCCAGATAGGGGATTTGAGCACGTGATTGAGCTTGAGGACACTAGACTAGTAGTTACTACTCCTTACCGTCACCCCAAACGGTTTAAGGATGAGATTGAGAGGACTATCCATGAGCTTATTGACATGGGACATATTAGGCCGAGTTCCAGTCCTTTTGCTTCTTCGGTGGTGTTGGTGAAGAAGGATGGGACCATGCGGATGTGCATCGACTACCGGGCATTGAACAAGAAGACAATCAAGAACAAATATCCAGTGCCACATATTGATGAGCTGTTATATGAGCTATAGGGGGCAATCTATTTTTCTAAAATAGATTTGCGATCTGGATATCACCAGATCAAGGTTAGGGAGCAGGATGTGCATAAGACTGCTTTCAGATGCCATTATGGACACTTTGAGTTTCTAGTGATGCCATTCGGACTATCCAATGCACCAGCCACATTCTAGTCTTGCATGAACCACGTGTTCAACTGCCATTTGCGGAAGTTTGTATTGGTCTTCTTTGATGATATATTGGTCTACAATAGGACTTGGGAGAGCCATATCCGGCACCTTGATGAGATATTGGGGATATTAGAAGCTAATTTGCTATATGCAAAAGTTCTAAATGTGAGTTTGGCATGACAGAGTTGCTATATTTGGGATATGTGATTGGTGGAGGGGGAGTAAAGGTGTACAGAGAGAAAATACAGGCAATTTTGGATTGGCCGCCACCCAAGACATTGACACATCTGAGGGGATTCTTGGGACTGTGCACCTACTACAGGAGGTTCATGAAGAACTTCTCACGATTGACTGCCCCATTGACAAATTTGACCAAGAAGGGAGCTTTCGCTTGGTCAGAAGCAACACAGCAGGTTTTTGATCATCTCAAGGAGGTGATGAGTTCATGTCTCGTCCTCACATTACCATATTTTTCTCGGCCATTTGTTCTAGAGTGTGATGCATCAGGTGAGGGGGTTGGATCGGTGCTTATGGAGGATAGGCATCCCATTGCTTATGAGAGTCGGAAATTGAGCCTAGTGGAGAGAGGGTATTCGATTTACGACAAAGAGATGTTGGCCATCATGCATGCCTTGGCCAAATTCAGAGAGTACCTTGTGGGTAGCAGATTCGTGGTACGTACAGATCACAATAGTTTGAGGTTCTTTTTGGGGCAGAAGGATCTCAGTTACCGCCAATAGAGATGGGTGAACAAGGTACAAACGTATGACTTTGACATAGAGTACACAAGAGGTAAGAATAATGTTGTTGCTGATGCTTTATCTAGGAGGCCTTACCTTACTACTATGCTGAGTTTTTATGTTTGAGATTTCAGCAGATTGGAAGGCTCACATACTTGTTGAGTACTCCAATAATCGGTTTGCATGCGAGATCATGGATGGTATTATCAAGGATGACCGATACAGGGTGGTAGATAATCTCATTTTCTGCAAGGATCGGATTTTCCTTGTACCGCGGTCTAAGATGAAGGACAAGATCCTTCGTGTAGTACATGATACGCCATTAGCTGGACACCCCAGATATTTCAAGACATACAGGTACATCAGGGAGAGATTCACTTGGAAGGGGATGAAGGACGATGTCCTTAATCACGTTAGAGAGTGTATGGTTTGCCAGCAAACCAAATCAGAGCATTCTTTTCCTGCAGGGTTACTTCAGCCTCTTCCCATCCCTGAGCACAAGTGGGAGAGCATATCGATGGATTTCATCACAGGACTCCCTATGGTGCATGGGCACAATTGCATTTATGTGGTAGTTGATCGATTGACCAAGTATGCACATTTCTTTTCTCTACCTAAGAAGCATGAGGCAGCTGACGTGGCTCAGGTATTTTATACAAGGATTGTTAGGCTTCATGGGTTGTCTAAAAATATTATCAGTGACAGGGATAAGATCTTCATGAGCACCTTTTAGCAGGAGATATTTAGACTTGCTGGTACTGAGTTGACTCCCAGCACGAGCTACCACCCTCAGACTGACGGGCAAACGGAGATTGTTAACAAATGGATAGAGTGCTATTTGCAGAGTTATATGATCGGACATCAGCAGACATGGATCAGATGGTTACATATGGGTGAGTATTGCCACAATACCACATATCAGATGAGCATTGGCATGACTCCTTTCAGAGCTTTGTATGGGTACGATGCCATGTCATTTGCTAATTTGGTATTACCAGATAGTCGGGCTCCCAAAGCTCGGGATTGGTTATAGGAGAACCAGGATATCCTGCGAGCTCTTAAGGAGAACCTCCAAAAGTCGCAGAATCAGCAGAAGGTTTATGCGGATCGGCACAGGATAAAGAGGTCCTTCGAGGTAGGAGACTTGGTGTTCCTACGTCTGCAGCCATATAGGCAGTCGTCACTCAAACAAAAGGGGGGCGGAAAAGCTGAAACCACGGTTTTATGGTCCATACAAGGTAGTCCGGTGAGTGGGTGCAATTGCATATGAGTTGGATCTTCCAGAGCACAGTCAGATACCTAATGTCTTCCATGTGTCATCCTTGAAGAAGGCACTAGGACAGCACATTGTACCTTCCATAAAGTTGCCACCATTGGACGAGGAGGGGAAGCTAGTTTTAGAACCAGACTCTATTATTGAGGTCAAACAGAGGAAGCTCAGGAGTAGAGATATTACAGAATACTTGGTACGATGGAAGGGTTTGCCTCTTAAGGATGCTACTTGGGAAGGATAGCAGATTCTACAGCATCCTAGTTTGCATTTGCTTGGGGACAAGTAAATTTTGGGGAGGACTGTAATGTCCCCTTTCCCTTGCCACAGGTCTAAGGTCCAGTACTGGGCCTAACCCTAGTCATGCCCAAGGGGTTACGAATGCCATGAGCTATTGGGTGTGAATATCTAGTCCAGTTGTTATAATTTTCCATTGACAGGGTTATAAAGTGCTTTCGAAGGGACTAGATGTTATGTTTTAACGTTGGAAGGGACCACTTAACTCCTAATGTTCTAATTTCGCGTTGGGGTCACCTTTTTTGGGCCATGGCGACTTGAAGGGGGAAAAGTAACTTTAAGTTACTTTATTATTTTGGTCTTCCCTAGGGGAAAATGCGACTTGGGGGTTTTAGGGTTTCCTTGGCGTGGGAAAAGTTATAAAAGGAGAAGAGGGGTGAAAGGAAATTCATTCTTGCATACATATTTTCTTTGGTGATACTTGATAGTGAGCAACTGTTGTTTGCTTGTTCCTCTTATGGAGTGAATCCCACAAGATCCCTAGCTTCGGTGGTGAGAGATCCACTCCTAGCTAGAAGGGCACTCTTCAATGGTGAAAGATCCACCCTAGTTTGCTAGGCTCTTGCACCCTTTCAGATCTGATTTGTAGTCATCTTCAGGCAGGGTTTTCCAAGGGCAGTTTCCGGAAAATCACGATAACTTTCTAGGTTTTTCTCTGTTTGAAGCGAAATTCGTTGTGGCAGCTAAGGAGAGGTTCTTTGACGAAACGACAGGGTTTGTTGAGGGTTTTAGCCATTCCTAAGCAAAAACGACCTGTTTGGAGAATTGTAGGCCCTAAAATTTAGGGTATCGGGTGGAATTTTCCAGATCTGAAGGTTGACATGTTTTTCTCATATTTTTCATAAGTTATTTTCAGAATTTCAGCTTTTTATGTTTGATATTTGAAAAGATATGAATTTTCTAGAATTCTATCATTTTCAGAGCTTATAAAAAAATTCCTGGCAGTTTCCTATGTTATAAAAAATACAAAAACAGTTTATTATTGTTAGTTATTATTTTTGCCAGCTTTCTGTGAAATTTGAAGTGTTTTGGGCAAGTATTTTTCAAGATATCATATTTTTATTGTTCGTTGCCCTATTTCTGGAAAAATCAGATTTAGTATTTGCTGCAAATTTCTGTATTTTGTCAATTTTTTGTAAGATCCCAGCAAGGGATACTTCATCAGTGAACCCCTTAGTCAAGAAAGGCTCGAAACTCCTTGTATTGATGCTTAAGCAGAAATTGTACATAGTATGAGAATGGAAGACATTGAGAATAGTGGAAAAGTGGCTAACTCTTTTCACTCACAAGTGAGCAAAAATCTCTCTCATGAACTTACAAGAATACAACCAGCTAGAAGAATTTCAGAATTAGAACCCCTTAGAATTGACCCTTCATGTCATGAGACTTTTCATATTCTTAGGAGAACATTAAGTCCTCTTTTATAACTTAAGGGTGACTTATTACATTGAAAAAGTGCAACCCCCCAACGTCAAATTAGAACATTGAGGAGAGAGGAAGTCAGGGGAGAGAGAGAGAGAGAGAGAGGATGATGTCGATGATGATAGATTCTGCCTCTGATAAAGCCCGCTGATCCTTCCAGATGACTCGATGAAACGCTCCATTGTGATGAATTCTGAATCTCCGAACTCTTGCGCACACTGAAGAACTTCCTTTGGATGATGTGTGAACACCGTGTTTAAATACACTGTTGCATGACTCATTCGGTGACCGTGGGCATCACTCATGGAAATCCACTTTGAACAAATCTTGTCATGAGTCCCTTCAATGGTGCCGCACTGCTCGGAGATTCGGACATGATCCTGATGAAGCATCTTATAAATGATTTGACAGTGTCGATTGTGAATTCTACCTCCCACATACCAACCAAAGCATGAAATGAGTGTCGAAATACATTGTTGACATCCTCACTATCACCTACCCAGCATAGTATGATGATAGAGATTGCATTTTTTTCTCTCTTACTTGGAAGCAAAAGGTTGCGCCTGATTCTGCCCTGTCCATTTATGCTTCATGATTTCTTCAGAAAAATCAACTTACTATTTTTATTAAGTATGAAAAATCAATTGCCTCGAACCTCAACTGGATGTTGCAACTCAAATTTCCCTATCTCCCTTGCGTTCCTCTCACCTTCTGCATCAATTTTCTATTTTTGGCAGGTGCTTGTGAGACCACTTACTATTTTTAGTGTCAATTTTGGACCAAGACGACCATTTCGACGATCTCTCCTTGCAATACATCTTTTGTGTTTAATGCCTCATTTGCAGTTTCTTTAATTGACGACTTTCCCAAAATGGCAGTCCTCCATGTAGAAAGCCTACTATTTTTGTAAAGTGAACCTCTGATGGTCGGATCACTGCAAAATGAAGTTTTCCGAAATGGGTCTTTTCTGAATATCGCCCCTTTGAAATCTTAGACCTATCCGCTCAATAGTTTGGGAGATTTTAAAGTTCCAAAATTTTGACCTAGTAGTGCTTGTAGACACGACAACCATTAATGCACCTTGAAAATTGCAGATCTGGTTTTCTCCTCCGTTTTCGAAAAAAATTATATTTTTGATATGGGTTTTTTATTCTTGTGCTTCTAGTGAAATCTTGTTTCAATCCGACTGCTGGTTTGACGAGAAATCCAGGTCCTTTCTTCATTGGGTCGGAAAGAAGATTTCTTTGCTTTGAATGTTTAATGGCACGAGAGGAGGGTCTGAAGACATGTTTTTGATAGAGGAATGAACAACCAAAGACGGTTCGTCAATCCGAGCATCTGTTTGCAAGAATTCTTTAAAATTCGATTTCACAGTAATGGGGATTTCCACTATTCTTCTTCTCCATTCTTCGTTTTTCTTCTGAGACTATTACATGATAATAATGGAGTACATCAGTTCCTAAAGGTGAGAATCAAGCTGATTGTTGTGTATTTTGATGGAATCATTTTTGGAGAAGGTGGTGACAAGATGTGTAAAGGGAATTACTATTAGCAAATGTACAGAGGAGGTATATTTTGAAATATCCGGATGCTTGGTGAGTTATCTTTCTTTCTTGGTTTACAAATTTAGCTCAGATCAGGAAAAAAGAATCATTTATTTCATAAACTATATTAAAGAAATGTCCCTGAATAAGTGTAGGGAAATGGAGAGACACCAAACTATTTAGTACTCACTAGTGGTCATAGGCTACGACATTTGGGCGGAGTATTTTACGGTATCGAATGAGAGCTAAAATAAAACAGCTTTGTAGCACTCAATGATTGGTAGATGGTTATATGCATGTGACGACATCAAGTCCTAGATGTGATGGAATCAGCTATTTATTGTCAGTACGTTTTCAAGATGTCCTTGACATGTGAGGGACATCAAATTCAACAACGCTCCTGGTGATGACACGTGGCAACGATTGGACCGCTGAGGCTTTGAGCTCCCGCAAGCACTTGCGGGCTGAACTAGCGATCGTGGAGGTCATATGTGCGTTTAGAGCATTGTTACCTGGGACGGGGGGACGGCGGGACGGGGTTTCCGGGACGGCAAAAAATTTCTAAATTTTGGGGACGGCGGGGGGACGGCTGATTAAAAAATATATAAATATTTAAAATAAAAAGATATAGTGACTAAATTATATAAATAAGCTGAAATAAAACCATTTGAGATTTAAATAAGGTGAAACTTGAACTCATAAACATCAAATACACTATAAAGTCTAATATCAATATGTTAATGTCATAAATTGAAAATTCATAATACATATTTGAATTTTGATTCTTGAATATGAGACAAGCTGAAATTTGAAATTTCATATAACCATTCTAAAATACGATTGATCAAGTGACAATAGCTAATATTCATATCATTAATCTCATAGCCAAATACACCAACAATTGTCTATTGTCAATATTACAAAAAAAGAGGACAACTACAAGTATCAGCCTAAAAATCAGAATCTCCATCTGAAGCAATATCCATGAACTCCTCCTCGCTGGTACTAGTATCCTCGTCCTCAAAGGTAAGCCCAATCAATCCTCGCTGCACAGTGTTGTCCTCTTCAACCTGCCTCGGCTCCTCGGGATCTACATCCCACCGTAATGCTGGAGTCTGTTTGTACTCAGGTGTCTTGCGATCTATAAGACGCAAAGCACTGTGTACAGCTACAAGCTTCTCCGCTCTCGCAGAGGTAAGCCTATTCCTCTTAACAGAGTGTATCCAACCATACGTAGACCAGTTCCTCTCAGAGGCAGAGGAGCTAGAAACCTGGGAAAGGAGGCGAATGGCAAGTGGTCGCAGCAATCCTGGAAGCCCATACAGTCGCCACCAACTCACTGGTTTCTCCTGTGCTAATGCTACCCTGTCTGTCTTTGCTGATGTTTTGTACCCATCGAGTTCAGTGAAGTCAAGCCACTCCATTCTGATCTGTGAAGCCTCTTGTGGAGTGTACATTTTTTTAAAAGCCTTCATAAGGCCCTTCTTCACCTCATCATCATCCAATGGGACAACTCTGCCTGGCCTCTGCACATACCATTTGGGATTTAGTGCATACGCAGCCATATGAAGAGGAGTGTTCAACTTCTCCCATCTCCGCTGAATAATGGGCTGTATATGTTCATTATAGAACTCCAAAGTGGGGTCCCTCACCCGAATAGCTGCCTTCATTTGCCCAAGCATGCTATCAATGCACTCGTAGATCTCACCAAGATTGGGGCTGTTAGAATCCCCATATTTGATGACACTAAAAACTGGAGCTATAATTGATATGATGTATTTCATATCAACCCAAAATGTTTCCCGCAACACCACTTCCTTCACTCTTTTCCCTTGATCTGTCTTGGACTCACGCCACCTAGTCCAATCCTGTGTCATAATCATAATTTGCAGGGGCTCCTGCAACTCGGGACATCCTCTCCAACAAAATAAAATAGGATGCAAAGCGGGGTGTCAATTGGTTTCAAAAATTCCTTCTTCGAAAAATTTCGAAAAAGTGCCAATGATGTGTGGTGATTGCATATGAACTTCTGCACATCTCTGGCATCAGTCACTATCTGATTAACCCACTGAATCTTCCCTATGTCTTTCAGTGCATTGTTCATGGCATGCACACAACATGGAGTCCAATAAATATGCCTATATTCCCGCTCCACTAGCTTGCCTGCTGCTCTGCACACATAAGCTGCATCTGTGATAACCTGTACAACATTTGAAGGTCCAACCTCCTCAATGGCATCCTTCAAAATCTGAAACTGAAACTCAGCATCTTTTCGCTTCCCAGAACAATCAATTGCTCTCAAGAAGTACGGTCCATTTTTGCAAGAGACAATGATATTGATGAGAGGACGGTGTCTAATATCCGTCCACCCATCCATGATAATGCTGCATCCATGTGACACCCATGTCACCTTCATCTCCTCCATCAATACATTAACCTTGGAATAGTTTCTATCCAAGATTGTTGTCCTGAGTTTTGTGTCTCCAGGAGGCACATAACTTGTACCTGCTTTTGCAACCTTAGCCATAGCCTCCTTGTAATAAGGAGAGCGAGCAGCATTAAATGGAATCCCAGTAGCATAGAAAAATTTCCCAATAGCATCATCTGCCTCTTCCCTTGCCTTTGAATCAAACATGTCAATAACTGAATTTGGGGCTGCCCCCACGGCCTTTCTCTTCCCTCTGCTTTCCACTTCTGACACTTCAAAACTAGAACCAGCCAGAGTATTAGTAAGTTTGCCAGTCCTATGAGTGCTCAATGGAGTAGTATCCGTAGAACCACGAACTTCTGGCACATTGCCCGTGGTATTTCCATGGAAGATTCTCACCATCTCAGCTCTCTGCTCTAGTGAAAGACCCTTACAAGTGCCAACCCCCCTTCCTGTAAGATGCAACAAGTGTGCATTGGTCCTAGTGATACTACCATGCCAAGTCAGTGCACATATGTTGCACTTCCATACTTTGCTCCCCCCTCCAGACTTGGGGTTATCAATTATTTGGGCAAATTGTTGCAATGGCTTCTTCTTATCAAATGGTCCAATGGCAAATTTGGACAACATTTGAGATGGGCAATTGGTAGCACTACCAGCTGAACTACCAGTTGCCGTTGCCACTACATTTTGTGCCCCTTCTTCACTCTCCCCCATTGTGGCATCACCAACTCTTCCACGGCCACCTATCTCAACTTCCCGTTCAACCCTCTCCTGCTCTGATTCATGCTCTGATTCATACTCATACTCAGTCTCAGTAGAAGAACTCATGGTGATGATTGCTGCAATGAATTAAAAACAACCATAACTATATGATTGATTGATTATGTAATGAATTAATTTAAAAAAAAACGTAGCCATTTAAAATTTAAAATTTAAAATTTTACAACCAAACCCTAGCCTCTAGGGCCTATGCAAGATGCATTTTTTAAAATCCCACAAACTATATGCATGATTGCATTATGAATGTAGATGCAAATGCTAAAAAACAACCCCTAAAAAATGCAAAAATAATATAAATTTTAAACTAGAAATAAAAATGTAATTAAAAAAAAAAACGTAACCATTTACATTGTAGTTTGTATAACCAAACCCTATGCAATATGCATTTTTAAAAATCCTACAAACTATATGGCATTGGCATATGCATGATTACATTGTGAATGTAGATGCAAATGCTAAAAAACAGCCCCTAACAAATGCAAATATAATAGATTCTAAATTTAAAAAAAAAAAAACTTTAACATGTATTGTAAGCAAATAAAATTATAAATACCTCTTGCTCCCTCTTGCTCTTGCTCTTGCTCTTCCTCTTGCCCTTGCTCTCACTCTTGCTCTTGCTCTTGCTCTTGCTCTTGCTCTTGCTCTCACTCTTGCTCTTGCTCTTGCTTGGTGTGAATATGAAATGAGCCCATATTGTAAATTTATAACATAAAATAGCACTTTTAGGGTTAGGGTTAGGTTAGGAATGTTACTTTTATGTTATTAGACATATACAATAAAAAAAAAAATGTGTTTTAATGTCTATTAAAAGTCTGTTTTTTTTTTAAAAAAACACGCAGAAGCCGCGGGGGACGGCGGGGACGTCTGGACGTCCCCGGGAAGTTCCCGGGGACGTCCCCGTCCCAGCCGTCCCCCAGCCGTCCCCAACGTCCCCGGGACGTTTTCTGTCCTTCCCCAGCCGTCCCCAGGGCGTTTCGCCCACGTCCCGCCAAAAAAGGAAACGTGGGGGAAAACGTTTCCCCCACGTCCCCGCGTCCCCAGGACGTCCGGGGACGTCCCGGACGTGTTGAAAAGGGGGGGGACGCGTCCCCGCGTAACACTGGTCCTTGAACTTGAGGGACGTCAAGGTTTTTGGGCAATAAAGTGACAGAATTAGTTGAGCTGAAACCCTTGATTTCTTTAGTTAACCTTGAGGGACCTATGTCAAGGACTTGATTGGTATCCTGCCATGTTGTTGGAGCTGAAAATTTGACTAACTCCCGAACCTTGAGGACAACTTGCGATGACAATATCTTGAGCTTTCGATAGACTGTTTTGATGAAATTTTATATGATCTTGACAGGAAATGGCCTTCTGAATCCAATGGTGGGAGTCTCAGGTCTTGATTCATCCATTTGATCCTTAAAAAATAGATTTTTGATCTGGCACTCCACTTGTGCATGAGAAAAACTGCTTACAAAACCATTGCATCAAATTGTTGTGGAAAAATTAATTTCACCATCTTGTAGATCTTTGAATTCTCTTTCTGATGATGTTTTGTTTTGTGCCTAACTCCATTTAGAGCTCTCAAAATCACCTTTGGAAACTCAACAACTATTTTGGCCTGTGCACTGCCTTGGCCTGTGAACCCTGACTTTGATCAAACTGCTCCAAACTTGATCCCCAGGGATCTTCCCTGAATCTTCCAAAATGAATTCCATGATATTTCTAGGCCTTCAACTCGCCTTCATGTTGGATTTGCCTCCTCCGTTGGAAGGAACTCACATTGGGGTTTCTCCAGTCCTAAGAAGGCCAGTAATAGCCCTTCCCACACCTGCCCAGAGATAGCATTTTTCAAGAACTCCTAAAATCACCTAGGGGGGTTGATTTGACTTTCCTAAATCACCTAAGGGAATGAATTAGCACTTATTAGGAGGTTACTAGATTGACTAAGCAGACCCAAGGCGCTTCAGAATGATAAAACATGAAAATTTTGCTACAGGGGTATCATTGTCATGCTTGGAAATTGTCAATTTCGTTGTTGCACATTTGCACAACTGGCTCTAGCTTGGGGTGCAAGGGAAATGGACTTAATGTAGTGAAGACATGACATGGAGAATCCAAAATTTCAACTTTCGACCATATGATCCGTTGACCAGTGCCTTAACTATTGGGCCCTGCAGAGTCATGTACAACTTAAAACAAGAGAGAGAGTGAAGAAGGTAACACACAAACACCAAGAACAACGAAATGAAACACGCAACATATAACAGGAAGGGAAACACACGCAACATAAAGGGAAACACACCTAGCAATCACTTATGGTACAAGGTAGGGGACAACCTGATTTCACTGAAGCACTCCTCATTCCTCAAAAGTTACCCTTGAGTGGGCAACACTAAGTGATGTTGTTCTGCGAAGCCATTCACTAGTTCCAGAAAGTAGCCTCCTCTCCTTAACTGTTTATGAAAGTTGGGTGCTTTCATGACCGTCTGTGTTTTTTGTAGGAGTGATTCCACGTGAGCTTTTTGGTGCTCAGGGCTTTGCTTGGAAATTCCACTTCCTTCAACCTCTTTGAAATCGGTTTCATAGTGCCAGTTGCATTCCATAGTTATCCACGTAGTTGATTCCTCATTGAGCATCCTACTGCTGCCCCAAGGCTTCTTTTCATTCAAATTACTTCAACATTTTGGATTCTTTTCTTTCCCAGGTCTATACTCGCTGACCTCTTTTCTATGAGAAACCTCAAACTTATCCTTTTTCTCTACTCCACTGTGAGGTGCTTGAGTACTGGTGAGAGGATTAGAAGCAACCTCATACTTGTCTTGTATGGCCATGACACGAGTGAAGAGATCAAGAATCAGCTCAGGGTCTTCTGCAGCTTCCATTGCATCCAATAGTTCTTGCACAAAGATCTCCTTTGTCACTTCCTATAGCTCTTCTTTGTATGCCTTCGAAGGATCTTTATTTTGCAGCTCAAGGCAACTATCCGGAGGGATTATTTCATCATCTTGGGAATCGCTGCATTTTATCATTCCTTTTAACTTAAGTTTCATCAAAATCAATTTGTTCATCATGGAGATAGTTCGGGTTCACATGGGAAAGAAAATATCTCCATTTCATCGTTGTAGCCATCAAATTTGGCTCAGGAGGGGCATCATTCCTTTATTTCGAACATGTCACACTGGTTGAGGCTTCCAAGTCAGCTTCACGCTTGTCTTGCAGAAGGCATTAGGATCAAGGTTAGAAGGGTCTTCTGTTTCTTCTGACGGCTCTTGCTTGTACAAATGGTTCTTTCCCACTGTTCGAGGGCTCATCACAAGCTGGTCTTGGCAATTGCATGGTTGAGATTTCATTTTGTCAAATGAGAATGCCAATACTCTCCTCATAAGCTGGTTTTTCTGTTTGGATTCATTCCAAGAACCATTTCCTCTTCTTCATAAATTCGGGGCTGCCCTTTTGTAACTCATATCTCCTCAAAATCCATGCCTCTCCCATGTCCAGCCCTATCAAGAGTGCACAGGAATATCACAAAGTAATTCACCCGCTTACTATCTTGCAAGATGTTAGCTTCACTTTCGGAGAGAAGCAATTTCTCCATGGTCTCCCTTCACTGCAAATGACCAATTCATCTAAATTTTCCCTACCAAGTCTAGCTTCGAAGTAACATCCAATGAAGCTGGAATGTCTGCTAGCAAAACATCCCTGAAACTTTCTTGTCTCGAAATTTGGCGAGAGCCACCTATGCATCTTTCACCTTCCCTACAAGTGGGACCTCTTTTGACTCCAAAGAGTATCAAGAGCCACCGGGTGGAGTCATGGTGAGTTTGAGAGCCTTGGCGACGTTGTTTGAGGCACCAAAATTATTATGCAATTGTTCAGTACATATTCTCCAACAAGAAGGGAGACGTAGAAAGGATCAACCTTGTCAGTCTATGATGCGCTCAAGGAAAGCATGTTTTGTGAGGGAGGCACAGGGGGGTTTGGTAGTAATTCTTTAGAATAGGGTGTTACAACATTGGGTGTCAAACTACCACTCTTGATGTATTGAACAAATATTTTGAATTCTTCGGGATGAGACCGCAAATATTCGGTTTCAGTAATTTGCACTTTGGCTTTGTTTGCGTATTCTATGAAGTCAAAAGGAGCAGATGCGAGCGAGGGTGATGAAGGGACTACTTTTGGATTTTGGACAGGTTTGGAAGCAATAGTCGATTCTTGGGGAACAGAGGGGATCTTGAAAGGTACACTCGGATCTTTCAATGTACTAGATTTTACAGGAGCAGATTTAGAATTAGAATTAGAAGAGGCATCTGTAATATCCCCTTCCCATTCGAAGACCTTTGGCCTATTTTGTCAACCCGACGGCCAAAGGAAAAACATAAGGGTGGCTTAAGTTATATTTAATTATTATAAAGTGCCATTAATAAAAGAAAAAAAATATATATCGAGCACTTATAATAATTTATATGACTTAATAATTATTAAATCAAGGATGGAAAAGACCCAAATATAAATTGTTGTCCATCCTAGGTGAAAAGGCAACTTGCCTTAAAAAGGGGAATCGGAACATAGAAAGGATAAATGCCCATTTTACTATGTATTTCCCCTAGAAAAATGTGACTTGCATTAGGAGGGAAAAAGTTGTTGGGAAAAACATTTAATATGGGAAAATATTAAATGCTTGCATAGGGAAAATCCTTGGGAACTAATTGGATATTGTAAAGGTTGCTTTGGGTCTCTTCTTCCTTTATAAGGAGAAGTCGACTTGAAGGGAAAGATATTCCATACCATTTGATATTTTCTAATTTGTGTCTTAAGCTTGTAGCTTATGCATATTCTTTCATGTGTAACTGCTGTTTGCAAATATCCAGCTTGTGGAGTAAGATCCCACGGGAACCCTAGCTTCGGTGGTGAGAGATCCATCCCTAGCTAGCAGGGCATTCTTCGGTAGTGAGAGATCTACCTTAGCTTGTCAATTTTGGAGCTGAATTGATGCCCTAAATGTGCTGGGCGACCTACTTTTTAGGGAAAAATTAGGGTTTCGTGTTTGCTGTGCAAAAACTATTTTTGGAATATTATTCTTCATATTTTTGTGGCCCAAGATCCAAAGTTTCAGCTCATTTGGACTTCTCTAGCAAAAGATATTAATTTTAGAAGTTTTTTCAGTTGTTTAGGGCACGCTGTAAATTTCTGGCAGCATTCTGTTATTCGAAAAATTCCAAAAACAGTTCTATAATATTTGTTATTATATTAGCAAGCTCCATTTAAAATTTCAAGAGATTTGAGCAAGTATTTTTGGAGTTATTCATTATTTTTTGTTCGCTGCCCTAGATTTAATTTTCTGCAAAAATCAGTTTTCTGTTCGGCTGCAATTTGTCTGTATTTTGCATATTTAAAGTTGGGATTGCCTAAAATCCGTTTAGGGGTAAAATAATGTCCATTGGGGACATTACAGCATCATAAGACTTACTTGGAATTGTTGGAGACTTCTTATTTGCTCCAGGATCAGGCTTCAACAATGCGGACTCCATGGAGGGTGGGAACGAAGATCCTCGACTGATTATTTTGTTTTGCAGAGTCGCCATTGGAGGATCTTCAGTTTTATTTTTCTTTCCAACAACAGAGGAAGCGCCCCATTTCTCAAATCGAGAATGAGTGAATACCGCACACGAGAAGCTAGGTGCATATTCTTCGTCATCTTCATTGCCTCCAAAATATTCACAGAATCTGATTTGTGTATCGTTCTCAAACTCGTCACTTTCTGGGAAATCACCTTCACTTTCTTGTTCAAACTCTTCATTTTCCTTACTCCTACAACTTGCATTGACAGGTGGGGCCTCCAAGGCAAGCCTTCGGGGTGCTCCTGAAATTTGATTTCCGTGGTTTTGTTGAGAAGATACTCGTTCAAAAAATTCCCTCTTCAACAATGCCATCTCATTCGCCAATTTTTACAGCAATGAATTTGTTCTCTCATCTCCAGGATGTTGGGCCTTGCCCTTCAATGGCTTCTTGATCTTTCCAGAGAGGATGAGATCATCATCAAGTTCAATGGCCATCCTTTGTGCTTCTACAATGTTCTTTGGTTGAACTCTTCGTAGGAGAAATCCTACCTCCAGTGATTGAGCATTGATGAAGAATCTCTTGACATTGTTTCCAGACGGCAAATCCTCTTCCGGTATCCTACGAAGCAACTAGTCGAAACGAGCCACGAAGTCTCTCATAGTTTCATTTTCTCCTTTCTTCATTTGAGCCAACTACACCAAGAGGTCCTGACAGTCTTCCGTTGATTTAAATCTTTCGTCGAAGGAAGTCTTGATGTCGTTCCAACCAGTGATGGATCGAGCAGGCAAGAAGTAGAACCATTCTACTACTTTTTCTTGGAGAGATTCCACGAACCATCTTATAGCAATGTCTTCATGTTCCATTCTAAGAACCCTGCATGATGTGGTGAAAGCGGCGATGTGTTCTTCAGGTATCTGTGTTCCATCGCCATTGAGCTTTGGAAAGTTCTTGCAGGAACCTATTGGTAGATCATGAAGAGGGGACTCAAGAGCAAGCGGGTCTGTATTTCTTCCCCATGGAACAATGGGTTGGGGTCTTTCTACTTCATCTTCCATTGGTATTTCTGCTTCTGCTTCAACTCTTGCTTCTACAAATTCTTTTTGAAATTCTTCTTCTTCCGGGAACTTGATGCTCAAGGGTGGTTGAAAAATGAGAGAATTTGAAGGGGGAGTATCAACAAAAGTTTGGATAGGATTGCCAGGTGAATTGCTTGAAGAGCTAGATGGAGAGGAGGCTTGAGAGAAGAAGTATGGATTATCTCTAATTTGTTCTTGCTGATTTTGCAAAGCCTCGAAATTGGAATTAATAACACCTTTCGACCTGCTCAGTTCGTGTATCTTCCTTCAGCCAACTTTTGGAAACTCTTGCAGTGGGAACATGAAATGACACTCTGGAATATGAAAGGTCACATGCAAGAATTTGACTGTGTATCTTTCAAAACTGGATTTCCATGAACTTTGTTTTTTTTTGCTTTTTCAATATTTGATTTCTTTTTACATTTCAGGACCTTGTGGTCATATTTTGGGTACAAATGCTGCTAAATTTGCCCCACGGTGGGTGCCAAAAACTGTTGGCGAGAAAATTTGTCGGGTGGACAAACTTGTGAATTTATTGCCAATGCTCTAAGAATCTAAGTCCCTCTACTTACCCGGTGCAGGTGTCGTATATGCATGTGCGAGTAAAGGTGGATTTTCCTGGTGGCCTTGTGGTCGGGGATCCAACAAGGGCACTCCATTGACCCTGCGACAAAGCTAACAATCTCTTGCCAGGGAAGACTTTGTCTGAAGAGTGGGAAAGGGGAGTGAGAAAAGAGGTAGGAGAACTAATGTTGCAGGTAGAAAATCAGATTCCCGCACACATTAGTTAGAAATTTCATCACATGCACTAAAATTAGGAAGAAACAATACTGCAAACAACAACAAGACCAATTAGAATTTAATGAAGTTGATTTGAGCTTTGGCAATGGAGGAGTGGTGGTGAGAAGTTGCAAAGGGAGTTACAAAGCATGTGCACAAAGGAGTTAGATGTTAGAAGCGGGAAGCAGGTGAGTATTTAAAATTTAGCTGAGAAGGGAGATGTGCACATTTTTCGAGGTTTGATGTCCCTAACCTGTGAGGGACGCGAGGGACATCAAATTCCATGGTGAGCAAGGTGACGACACGTGGCGGAGATCTGACGACAGGGAATGAAAGCTAAAAAAATCAGCTTTAAAGCACTGAAGGGTCAGAAGTCAGTCATATGGGTGACCAGAAGTCCTTAGGGGTTGGGCACATTTTTCAAGGTTTGATGTCCCTGACATGTGAGGGACGTGAGGGACATGAAATTCAACAGCGCTCCTGGTGATGACACGTGGCAACGATCGGACGACTGAGGCTTTGAGTTCCCACAAGCACCTGGGGGTTGAATTGGTGATCTTGGAGGTCATATGTGGGTTTAAAGGGACTCAAGGGGGTTAGGCGCATTTTCCCAACCTTGAGGGATGTCAGGGACACAAAATCCCGCCATGTTGCTGGAGCTGAAAATTTGACTAACTCCTGAACCTTGAGGACAACTTGCGACGACAATATCTTGAGCTTCCGATGGCCTGTTTTGATGAAATTTTATATGATCTTGACGGGAAATGGCCTTTTGAATCCAATGGTGGGGGTCTCAGGTCTTGATTCATCCATTTGATCCCTGAAAAAGCGGATTTTTGATCTGGTACTCCACTTGTGAATGAGAAAAACTACTTACAAAACCATTGCACCAAAGTGTTGTGAAAAACCTAATTTCACCATTTTGTAGATCTTTGAATTCCTTTTCCGATGATGTTTGTTATGCTCCTAACTCCATCTGGAGCTCCCAGAATCACCTTTGGAAGCTCAACAATTATTTTGGCCTATGCACTGCCTAGGACTGTGAACCCTAATTTTGATCAAACTGCTCCAAACTCCCCAAATCTTCCCTGAATCTTCCAAAATTACTTCCATGCTGTTTCTAGGCCTTCAATTCACCTCCATGTTGGATTTGGCTCTTCCGTTCCGCTCCAGGGGGTTTCTCCAGTGATAGCCTTTCTCGCAACTGCCCAGAGATAGCATTTTTCAAGAACTCCTAAAATCACCTAGGGGGGTTGATTTGACTTTCCTAAATCACCTAGGGGAATGAATTAACACCAATCGGGAGGTTACTGGACTGATTGGGCAAACCGGGGGCGCCTCAGAATGATTAAACATGAAAATTTTGCTACAGGGGTATCATTGTCATGCTTGGAAATTGTCAATTTCCCTATTGCACATTTGCTCAACAACATTATTGTAAATGGTGTAGTTGATGCAATAAAAAATCTTATTATATTGGGTTCTTTACTAAAAGGGTTTTCCTAGGTGAAAATCTTGTGCATGCCATGTTATTATTAATACTTTGTTATAGCTATTGTGTGTTAGGGATGCGTCCCCTATGATTTTGCGGCCGTCCTCTATAGGGGACATTTCAGGGATGTGGGGATGGGTAGGAAATGTTCCCTAGATGTCCCAAGATTTTATTATTGTTTAGAAACGTCCCAGGGATTCGAAAAAATTGAGTAGGGGATGACTAGACATCCTTTAAGTCACAACACTCACAAAAACACATTGAAAAAAGGTGGGGGGGGGGGATGGAATGTAATAGTTATGCAAGTTCTGAGTTATGAATCCCCTACAATTGCACAATTTGCCATCAATGTGATGAATGGATTTCCATTGAGGAGAAAGAAGTTGTAGGTCCAACTCAAGCAAGATGACAAACATGGCAAGCCTTATTGATTAGACACACCCATCATTTAAAGGGGAGATTGGATGGATGGTGGTGGTCGTTACAAATTGAGACTGTTCCATTCAACATGCAGTAGATATATGCCTCATTTCTCATGGGTACGATAATGACATGATGTATGATATTGATAGGAGAAAGTGAAGATTGTGGATGCTTATATATGTGGCTTCATTGTTGTCATATGAAAATGATGGGAAACAATAGCTCCTTTTGGTGAAGACTGTAGGCTTGAAAATTTATGTCATTTATGTGCATATTGCACAATAGAACATGTGATCTTATTGAATAGCTACGAAGAACCGGGTATGGGTGTAGGGATTTGTACGAGGAGACAGGGATTGGTGTGTCTTTTTTCAAAAAAATAGGAGATGGGTACTTGGAGACGAAAATAATTTTTATATGCAAATTTTAGAGAAAACAATATTTTACAGCCTAAGAAAAATAGTACTACCTTTTTAAAGTTAAGATATTAGATGTTGACAAAGATAAAAATAATTATATTAATATTTATCTTTGATATCTCATTATATATATATATATTAAAAACACCAAAATGCAAGTCTCCGAGACAAGTGCCAATCTCTAATATGCATTTTATTGGTAGGAGACGAATCTTCGAGCAACACTAGTATTAAGGTTCTATAACGTATCTGATGAATTCCTTATCAATGTTATTGTATGAATATCTGCAAGTTCTTGTATATTTAAATTTTCCCTTATTTTTTAATAGCCCTCCCCTACTGCCCCTAAAAAATGGCCTCCAAAAACAATTGTCTTGGAAACGCGTCCCACTGTCTGCTACCAGAAACTTGGTGGAACATAGGTTATAGCTTAAAGAATCTTTTAGTATTGCTTCTCTTGTATAAGTTTATCTGTCCATTTCTCTACATCCTTGACCCCTTAATACCTCTTTTGAATTTTTAAACTTCTCCACAGGGGGTGGCTCTTTTCGACTTTTAAAACTTATCCAAAGAGGAAGGGAGGCACCACCATAGTTTGTCCTATTTAGGCACACTTAATAACTTTATGGATCTATTTCACTTTAGTATTTCAGCCCCCTTTTCGAAATCCCATGATACATCAAATAATGGTTCGAGAAATTTCAGAAAGTGTAAGGGTGGCTTAGAACTCAGCAAAACGTCTGTAACGACTATATAATTTTGCAACTCAGCAAATCCTAAGAGTAAAAGTTGGCTTGGTAATCAGTGAAAATTGGATGAAATTTTCTGCAATTAGTTGGGAAAAAGATGATTGAATTTAGACACAAACTGTCTAAGCTAGAGTAATTATCATAGTTACCCAAGACTCTGGTGCGACAAGATGGGGTTTCCATGACGGCAAAAAAAAATCCAAAATTTGGGGATGGTAGGGGAATAGCTAGGGGACAGCTATGAAAACAATATACAAAATTGCAAATATTAAAAATATACAAATAAATTTTAATTTTTTATGAATAGTAATTTGTGGCAGTCGAACATCTGTATTTGTGCTCGAAAATTTGTGTATTCATATATCAGTCTTGATTCTTATTATTTCTTTGTAATACAATACAGTTAGGTTAAGGTTAATTGGTAAACATTTTGATATATGCCTTTTACTACTTTTATCATCTATGGAACCTTTCTCTTCATATAGAATTATACTTACAGGCTTTGTAAGTTAAGTGATTGGAGCTTCCAAAGTGAATTTTAAATAGATTTATAATTTTAATATTTTAATACAAGAGTACAATAGATCCTCATCCTTCCCAAATTTATTTCATTTTTCAAGTTTATTTGAGTCCAACGCAATGGTGCAGCTAGATTGAGGCCTTCCATGACTAGACATTGGGGAATTTCAAATTTGCAAACAAGGTGATCGAGTTGTGTGAAACCCTTCAATGGGCGAAAGTATGTGACAAATTCAAGATAAACACCTTGAAATGTCCCAAAAATCAAAATCATCATCTGAAATAACAGTATTAGCTTTATTTATTTTTATTTTAAATAGCCAGTTTTTAAAGAGAGCATTGAAAAAGAAAGAAACAACGTCGGGGATGTCTTGATGTCCCCAACGTTCCCAAAAACTGAAAAAAACGTGGGAATATTTCTGAAATGTCCCTTGTCTTTCAGGGATATCCCCCCTAAAAGTCGCTGCTCATGAAATGCGGGGGGGAGGGGTGCCGCTGTCCCCAGAACATCCGGGACATCTGTTTTTTGGGGGGATGCATCCCCACATAACATTGGTAATTATGCAATTTCATAATTAGTTTTGTTGTAGAGTTTATAATTAGTCTTAAAATTGGCAATTACTTAACAAAGAGTTGATTCTAATAATTTTTCTGGAGGGTAATGTGAAATCTGGATTACTTACCCATTTAGGAAGAGGATTGTGACTACCATCTTGGATACCAAGCAGCAGGTAATATGCAACTGTATGCCAACACACACACATTGTCTTCCAGCAGATGCTTTAGGATATTCTGAAATATCTGTAAGTTTTACTAAAAGTTAAGGCAATGTTGTCTCTCTTTCTCTCTCTATATATATAGTCCAACAGATGCTTCAAGATATTCTGAAATATCTGCAAGTTTTGCTATAAGTTAAGGCAACGTATAAGTTGCTAGCAACTGATGCTTATGTCATCAAATTTTATTTATACCTTTTTTTTTTTCTCTCTCTTCTGAAATTATTTTCTTCTCTTGTGGGATTCTCTCCTTCTAGTGGTTAAAAAACAGCATGCAGATCCCTGATTTATATTTGTTTTAAACTCTATTCTGAATGATTTTTTTTTTCTCCCTTATTTTCTTCACATTAGAATATATGGATTTTAGAGCCAACTTTAATCAAATAGAAAGAAAGAAAGAAATTATATTAATGTTTACGCATGACCAAAAGTAGATCAATGGGACTCTGGAGCAAATCCATTACAACACAGAATGTTATCCAACTAATTTTTCGTTCATATCAGGTATTTGTAAAAATGTTTGCAGACTTATTCTTAACGTTTGAAATTAATTAAAAAAACAAAGTCAGAACCCATCATTATTTAATATTGTTCAATTGCTGTAATGGGTTGAAAATAATGATCTTTTGAATATTCAGACATCGCTATCATGGCAAACCTAATTTGACTTATAAAATTGCACTGCAGGTCAGTATGGCTATTGGTTTCCTTTTTCTTGGAGGGGGTAGGTGTACCTTTGCGACTAATAAGGGTTCTATTGCTGTATTGCTGATTTCCTTGTATCCTGTTTTCCCAACAAAGCCAAATGATAACAACACACATCTTCAGGTGGAATTTTAAAACATCATTTTAAGTTTCAAATATGGCCAGTCTTGTCTAATGCTCATTCTAGAATAATTGCATATATTGTAGGCTTTTCGCCATCTCTATGTCCTGGCTACAGAAGCACGTTATGTTCAAGCAATTGATGTGGATACTGGCCGAGATGTATATATCCCATTGGAGATAACAATCCGAGAAACAGCCAACCATTTAGAAACAACATATTGCCGAGTCACTCCATGTATTTTACCTGAACGTTCAATTGTGAGTTTTGGTTCCAACTCTTTTGGTTTAATTTCTTGGAGAATGAAATTTTTCTGTTGTTTTAGCAACCGTTTTGCCTTTATATTAAGCTTTTTGGTACAAATATTTTTTAGTTGAAGCGAGTGCAAGTTTGTGGACCTCGTTATTGGCCACAAGATATTCATCTTTCACCTACAGGTAATATATTATTCCAAGCAACTTGTAAGAATCGATTCTCCTGTTTAAAGAACAGAAGTGAGCAAAGTGAACTGTATTATTTCTATAACATGAATGCATTCTTTCCTGCATGCTTTCATTTTCTCTCTCTAAGAATGACTTTCCTGTTTAGATGATCCATGGTGGGGACCAATGGATAAAGATGATCCATTCAATGGAGGTGTACTTTATGTCAAACGAAAAGTTGGAGTTTGTTCATATGCTGATGATCCAACAGGATGCCAGTCTTTGTTGTCCCGTGTGATGCACAAGGTTAGGTCTATCTTTCCGTATGTTACCTATGCTGTCAATATATCTGAATTAGGCAAAGGTAAAACATTGTCTTTGTGGATTGAAAGGAATAAAACTCAAGATACAGGTTCAGGTCAGCATGAACAAGTTTATTCTATAGACCTAACAGTTTTTGAATGATATGTATCAGGTATCTGACAGAAGCAAAGGATTAGGTTCTGGTACAAGTTTAGGAAAGAGTTGCGGACCTGCACTTTCAAAGGTTGACCACTTAGTTAGCACATTTTCAGCTGATCCTAGCCTACTGGCATTTGCACAACTATGCTGTGATGTCACTTGGAATAATAGGTAGCTTGAATGCTCTTATGAACTATTTCACAGTCTACCAATGTATAAACATTTCTTCATCTGAAGATGTATTTTCTTTATAATAGATGGTTATTCTGTAGTTATGGATGTAAACGTATTTTTTCTATATATTTTGGCTCTATTAGCTTTGAAAAATTAGAAAACATTTGCCATGTGTTAAAGTTCTGCTCATATTAAGTAGGTTTATACCCATTCTAGACATGGAACAAAAAATTGTCGAAAGCTTGCTAGTAGAAGAATAAATATATCCGGAAATGTATTCCAAGTGCATAATCTATAAAAACAGAAATACAACTTGATACTTTCTTGACTTCAAAATCCCTCTGACCTACATTGTAAAAAAAAGAAAGAAAAAAATACTTAAATTATATTAATGTCCATGAGTGACCAAAAGTGGGTCAATGGGACGCAAGAATACTTCTAATTCCAATAGAAATTGCTAGGGTAAAATGAACCTAGGACAAAGATTAACTTAACAAAAAACAAAAGCATTGAAAATATGTGGTGGGGGGGGGAACCGAAACTAGTAAAGTGTCAACCCATGTGGTTAAGGTACCGATGCAAATATTCATGTGGGAGGAGCAAGAATCCTCAAAGATTTTGGGTTGATGAAAGTTGGAAAGACTGGATGGTAGACCCATCAAATAGATCGCCCTCAAAGAGGAGAAATAGATCCGCATCAGTTGCCAGTAGTCACAGGAGGCACAATAGATCACCCTTGGAGATTGGCAGTATGAGGGGATCTCCTCGCTGTGAGAGGAGGCACACTCATACAGATGAGATAAGGCCTACCCAGACAACAGATAGGCCTATGTAGCCCAGTTTCTTGCAAAGAAATAAACCACGAGAGGTTGAAGAACCACTTGAGGACGTGTCCCTCGAGGTCAATGCTATGGCAGCTAGTGATGAGTGGAGGAGTTTACCATAACATGTGAGGGATGTTTTTCCCGTTCCGCAGTATTGTGCACAAAGGAGGGATAACTTGAGGGTTAGACAGGATAGGAGGCCCATAACAGAGCAGAATAGGGAGCTGCAGTAGGCTACCAACAAGGTGTCTCTTTCCACTTTTGATGGTAGTGGAAAAATCAGTGCCAAAGCTTGGATCCATAAACTCTACACATATTTTACCCTCAAGCCTATGCAAGAGCAGGAGGCCATTCAATTTGCTACTTTCCACCTTGAGGGAGTACATATGATTGGTGGCATCATGGTTTGGTAACCCAAAATAATTCTCTTATAGTGTTACAAAGAATTCAGCGAGCGGTTGATTGCTAGGTTTGATGGGAAGGATGTGGAGTTGTACTTCAGGGATTTGGCTCAGCGCCACCAGATGGGACATGTTGATTCATACATCAATGAGCTCCAACGCATAACAGTGATGGTTCCAGAGATGCCGGAAAAGTGTGTGATGATGCTCTTTATAGAGGGACTACATGATAGATTGAGGGGTTTTGTCAAGACTCTTAACCCTAGAACTTTTCATGAGGCCATTCAGACAACATTGGAGTTAGACACTTCTCCATTTCAGCCCCAAAAGAAAAATGTCAAGAATGAAAAATCAGAACATGAAAGTGAGCAGCCCACTTCTTCAAAGGTGGAGTTTACACCAAAGATGGACCTTGATACGAAGAATAACCTTCGCAGAAAAAACTTATGTTTTCATTGCAAAGATCCTTGGGGACCGAGTCATAGGTGTCTTGGAAAGGGTAAGATACATCTCATTGAGGTTGTTTCAGATGTGGATGATGATACTAATTCAAAAAATGAACATGGACAGCCAACGCCAAACATTGTAAAGGATGGTAGCCTGACTTATCTTTCAGGAGCACCTAGGTATAATCCATTCATGTTTGAAGGTACAATGTTCGGGTGTAAGGTCATGACACTTCTTGATAGTGGATCTACACATAACTTCTTGGATGAAGGTTTGGTAAACAAAAGAGGATTTCATTGTGATAATTTTGAAGGCTTTGATGTAACTACGGCAGGTGGTCTCACTATTCCTTGCAAGAAGAAAGTAAACAAAGCATTCTATTTGGTGAGTATGTACTTTGTGATGACTTCTATGTTATTGACTTGAAGGATAACAATGTTGTGTTTGGTATGCAATGGCTACATTCACTAGGAAGAGTCACGCAAGACTTGCAAGCTATGGAGTTGAGTTTCCAACATGAAGGGAAACAAGTCACCATGAGAGCACTCAAATACACGCTGCGCCATCAAATGACAGCCAAGTCTTTATAGTTATGGACCAAAAATCATCTCATGAAGACATCTGTGAGGATTTTTCATTATATACCAGTATGGGACAAAAAGGACATGATGAAGAGTATGGCAAATTGGAGGTATACGTGAGGAGGATTGTGGCACTTTTCATGAGTAAGTTGCATAAGTTTCATTTTTTAGACCTCGAGTAGTTTGGTATAGTGCATATGAAATCATTCAAAAAGCTTAGGCTGATTTGGGATCCGGGGATCGATTGGAATGCAAATCTGATATTGCTTAGGGGCAAGCAATCCTAGGAAGGGAGGACTGTAATATCCCTCGTTCTCGGATAATTTTAACGAAGACCTTTGGGCCATTTTGTCTAGCCGACGGCCAAAAGATGAGCTCAAGGGTGACTTAAGCTTTATTCATTCTATTATATTATGCAAATTTTTTAAAAAAAGAACATTATAAAAACACATAATAAATTAATAGGCTTAACATGAAATTATAATCTAGAAAAGCGCTTTAAAAATAAAGCACTTATTAAATTTGTTTTTTCTAGGGGAGAAATGCGACTTGCTTAAGGAGGATAAAAAATTAGAAAAAAGCACCACAAGTTGATTGGTGGCTTTTTAGGTTTCCATTGGGCCACTTCTCTTTAAAAGGGGAAGAAGTCAACTTGTAAAGGCATTCCAAGTTATTATGATATTTTCTTTCCGGCATTGGAGCTCAGAGTTTTTTGTAGAAAAATTCAAGGACAAAAAGCCTCTGGATTTCCCCTCTTGTGAACAAAAACCTCAGGGGAAGTGAGAGGAATTTCTACTTAGGAGATTCTATTGTTATTCACAGGTTTTTATTATTCCAGCAGTGTTTGTAGAAGAAATAAAATTGCAGCAGCAAATTCCATATTTCGTCTAGTGTGGGGCGACTCACTTTGGGAAGATTTTATGCTATTCCAGAGGTATTTACATTCAGATTTGTAATGACATTTTTCCAGTTGCTAATATAGAGCAAATCAACTCAGTTTGATTAATTTCCAGAAGGGTTTTGGCAATATTTTCAAGTCTTTCCATATGCAGATTTCTGGTTATTTTGTAGTCAATATTTATCATTAAGAATTTGATTTTTAATCATGGCTGAGAGAGAAATGAAATTATTTATGAAATATTTGTGAAGGGTTATCCAATAAAACCCTAGTCACATTTCCTTTTTAGCTATCCAGTTCTGCAGGTATTGTTTTTATTAAATTGTGTGAAGTGTGTGGATGGTATTCTATCATTATCTTCTGACATTGTAAGCAAGGATCCAAGCCAAAGAATTATATATAAAAAAGGACAACATGGTTGGGATCTTTCATTCTCCACACAAGGGTTTCCATTGCATATCAAGGAGTTAGCTGATTTTCCATTAGTTTCCATTGTATTTGAGGCCTAAAGTTGCAGAATTTCATAAGGGTTTTTAAGAGGGAAGTTGTGGCCGTGTTTTTCCTATGTTTCCAACCCTTTTCTTGGAGGAGCGACCCACTGGGAGAGTTGATTTGTAGTGTTTGACAGTTGTTTCTGATGTGATTTGGATTGCTGATCATAACTATAATTTTTAGAAGTCAAATCAGCCCACTTGC
Source organism: Taxus chinensis (assembly GCA_019776745.2). NCBI lineage: Eukaryota > Viridiplantae > Streptophyta > Pinopsida > Cupressales > Taxaceae > Taxus > Taxus chinensis. The sequence goes on from CM034151.1 coordinate 169,229,385, forward strand.
ATAATTTTTTGGCTCAAGGGTTAGGCCCTTTTCAGCTATGTCTGAGGGTAGTTGTTTGTAGAAATTTAATAAAATAATTCAAGCCTATTTTGAAGTCAAATCTAGTATTTCTCTCTTCATTATATCTTTATAAAATTTGCTGAGTTGATTCCATTAAATATTCAATTGTTTTGCCTTAGTTTTGAGTGATTTTCCTCTCTTATGCAAGTCGCCATTTTCATATAAAAATCATATTTGTGTCCTAAAATTGGGTATATCTTTTATAATTTGTATTTGAGTGTGGGTTTTGCCTTAAAACCATTTGGGGGTAAAAATTGTCCATTTGGGGACATTACAGTGGTATCAGAGCAATGTATCCTCCCATCCCGTGAAGAAAGAAAAGAGAAATCGGATCTGAATGCAACTAGGAAAAAAATGAAGTGCACTCAAGTTCCATTTTTTGATGGTACTAATGAAATATCCATTAGATCGTGGTTGAAGGAATTTGAGACATTTTTGTGTTGTAATCCTACGTGTGAGGATGATGCTCTCATGCTCATCTCTAGATACATGGATGGAGAAGCACATAAATGGTGGCGTCATCTGTTGAAGACCCTAGGGGTTGGATCCATTGCTTCCCTTGAAGATTTCACACAAAAGTTTCTAGAAAGATTTGATGTGCAGGATGGCAAGGGTAAGCAAGGAAATGAAGCCATGGACTCTACACCCATAAAGGAAGACAAAATCAGATCTACACCCAAGTGAAGAAGCCAAAGGAGACCTTATGAAGTAACTTGAACATGAGGAGACTTCCATGGACAGTTGAGTGAAATTGCAACCTGCAGTAATTTCCAAAACAACAGCCTTTGGTGAGCTTTTAGATGTAATTAACATGTGTGTAATGCTTCTTACTATGCGACGTCCATTTGATAGATACCTTAGTGATTACTACAACAAAGGGGAAGAGTCCCAAGTTGATCTTAGTGATGACGATGCAAGTGATAAGGAAAGAGCAACTGCTAATCTTATTCTTGGGCAGTATATCTTCTCTTTCATTACAACAGTTAGATCATAAGGATATTGAGAGAGGGATATGGTGGCAAGATCTATTGCACTTAACAAGTACAGGAGCTCGGAGACCCAAGGGGTTGAATCCGTTGGCTCACTTGCTGATTTCTCACAAAGATTTCTAGAAAAAATTGATGTACAGGATGACAAGGATGAGCAAGGAGACAAAATCATGGAGTCCATTCCTATGGAGGAAGAAATTCCAGATCTGGAAGTTGGTGGTAAAAATATTAAATTAAGGGACAAATTTGATTGGGTGTTGAAGGAGGTTAGATGGGCCATTTTCTCTATATAAGCAAGTTGACTTGCTTAGGAGAGGCATGACTTTGTTTATTTCCAAATTTCAGATTTGTGTGTTAAGTATTTGGCTTGCATTTTTACTCTCGAGGACGAAAATCCCTCTTAAGAGCCCTAGAGAAGGACGAAAACCCTTCCTCTAGTTTGTGAGGATTCTCTACTCAAGGGATTCCATTGTGCTTCAGTGGATTAACAAGTATTTACAACTTATTTCTAGCTGTTGAAGGAATAAGGCTGCAGATTTTTGTCAAGGGTATGGAGGAGAAGTTTGTTGTTATATTTCCCACTCTTTTCTATATGTTTTTGCTGCAATTTTTAACCCAAAACCCTAGGGGCGAATTGGTGTGTTGGCTGTTCAAGGCACTTGGGGTGGTCATTTGTACAAATGGGTAACATCATTGCATTCTGCCTGTTTTTCTAAGTCCGTGCATAGTTTATTTGTGTGAATCGGAGATTTTTTGAGTGAGTTATGGATTTTTGAAGTTGCCATAATTTTCTGCAGACTGGGGTTTCAAAATAAATTAATTTCAGCCTTCTTGTGCATCAAAATCTGTATTTTTCTTCATATTTTGGCTTTATAAAATTGAAGGATTAGATTGGAGTGGAAATATCAAGGTTTAATCGTCGATTTTTGTGAGTTTCCTTTCATACCCTACTTCCCATGTTTAATTCAGATCTGCATGATACTTTATTTGTATTGTGTTTACAAGCTGCATTTTAGTGGTTGGGGTTTTCCTAAAATCCATTTAGGGAAAAATATGTCCATTTGGGGACACTACAATTTCATTGCCAACATCCTCATCAAATCCATTGAGGTGGTGGGGCCTCAAAACATTATCCAAGTCATTATAGATAACGCAAAAAATTGCAAGGCTGCGGGGATGTTAGTGGAGGTGAGGTATCTAAACTTTTTTTGGACACCTTTCATTGTCTACTCGCTCAACCTCATGCATCAAAATATTGGCAGAAAAGTTGTGGATCAACCAAGTTTATGGTGAGGGAGATGAGATTTAGATGTTTGTCACAAACCATCACCTCTCCCAAGCCAGGGTTAGAAACTTCCCATCTTTGGAGCTAATGAAGGTACTTGTAAATTTATGTTTTTTATAGCAAACTAATATTTTTATGTTTTTAAATTTGTTTAGTACCTAGTATCTACTTGTAGATTTTTAATTTTCATAAGTTTTTAACTTTCTTGTGTTATTTTTCTAGTAGGTTGTTGAGACTAGGTTGGCCTATCACACAATCATCTTGAGATGACTCGTGAAGGTGAAAGAGGCACTACAATGCATGGTCATGAACAATATGTGGGTTGTATGGAAAGATACAAGCAAAGAGTGGGCCCGAAAATTGAAAAATATGGTCCTAGATGATGATTGGTGGTGTTTTGTAGAATATTTGTTGAGTATCACAGAGCCCATCATGAGCCTGATTCATTTCACAGACATGGATCATCCATGTTTGAGAGAAGTATATGGTGGCATCGACTCAATGATTAAGAAGATAAAAGTTGCCATTAGTGTAAAGGAGAAATATCCCAAAGAGAGATTTTTCAAAAAAGTGCATTCAAACCTTGTCAATTGGTGGAACAAAATGACCACCATTCTACATCTCCTTGCCTTTGCATTCACTCGATTTTATAGCACAAAAATCCTTTCTTTGCCAAGGAGGGTGGCACCATATAAAGATGTGGAAGTGGCCAAAGGGTTCAAGTTGTCCTTAGCTAAGATTTTTCCTGATCCTAAGGTAGAAGACGCTTTTATGATCGAGTTTGGGGGTTTCATCACCTCCCAAGGTCAAAGCCTTGGTGCCATGTGGGTCAAATACGAGAAGTATGCACATATGTGGTGGCACCTCCATGGCCAAACAATATCAACTATTTAGAATCTTGTCACATGTATGTTTATTATTTTTTTGAGTTTTTAACTTTCTTTTTGTTTGAAATCTTTTGTCTAAGACTTGTAAATTTTACCTTTTATAAATTTTAATGTAGGTTGCAAGTTCATCTTCTAGTGAGTGGAATTGAAGATCATACAACTTCATCCACTCGTAGAAGCACAAGTTTGGAGCAAAGAAGGCCGAGGACTTGGTCTACATAACTTGAACATGTGCCTTATCTCCCACAAAAATACAAAGCATAATGAGGGGTTTTCAAAGCATTGGGATATAAATCTCGAGGATTTCGACCTAAATTCTTCCCTTTCACACCACTCATTGTTCAACATTGTAATGCCCGTTTAAACAAACCACTTGAGACCCAAGGAACAACCTAGGATTAGCTAGAAAATTATGGGATAATCTTTTTTAGTTTAGAAATGTCAACACCCAGGCTACAAGACATCAGTTTTCACTAATAGGTTCCGGAATAAGATCAATGTATTACAACATATGTTTTCCTTCATTACCTAATATCAAGTTCACAAGGTTCAAATTTTAGGGTTATATGTTTTAGTTAGGTTCAAGAAGTAATTACCCCCATGCCTGCTCTCTAACAGGCTCAGAGTTTCAACTAGATTTTTTTCCTCCTTAACGCTTCCAAAATTTTCCTAAACCATTCCCAATGGATAGGAAATTTTCTCACCTTTCCGGTGATATAAAGAAGTCCTCCTAACTCCTTGTAGAACTCAAGATATAAGTGGCGGAGTTTCTAGGGCAAATTTTCCCTAGGTGGGACACGTGTCAAGAGGAGGAGAAAGCACCTTGAACGGGTTGACGGGTCGCGGGGCGGCTTAGGGAAGTTTTCCCAATGCGCGGGCACAAAGACAACCATCCTTCCGCGCCTCCACGGGTACCTAGAGCACACGTGTCACTGCCCGGTTGGTTGGGAGAAACGACGGGCCGGTGGAGCGGGTTGAGGCTTTAAGTCTCTTTCGCCAAAATTCACAAGGGACCAAATTGGTCTGCGCCTCCGCCGTCCATTTGAGGTCGCCACGTGTCACGCGCCGGTTGAGCAAGGGGAGAAAGGGGCGGCAGAAGTTCTTAAAGCAATAAGCTGAAGGAGGGTTTCAAAGGCCCAAAAGCTCGCGCCGGTCCACGCGCCCGCGAAAAGAAGTTTTCCAAGCGAGGTGGGGGTTGCAGGGCCGTGGAGACAAAAGGGGCAATTTTCCCAAAGGCCAAAACAACAAAAGGAAAAAGGGGTCCGCCCTCCTTGCTGCCACCCCCAAGGTGCCACGTGGCACCTTCTCATTGGCTGCGGGTCGGCGGGGCCAAAATGATTTTTTTTTCCGAAAATTTTAAAAAGGGTTAAGTGTTAAAACAAACTGCGCCTCCGCCTCAGCCCCTAGAGGACACGTGGCGCCCTCTAATTGGCTGCGGGCCAGTGGAGGAAAAAGGAAAATTTTTCCCAAGGAAATTTTTTTAAAACGGATAAGTTTAAATTCGGTCTGCCTCTCCAAGGTGCCACGTGGCAGATCCTGATTAGTTGCGGGATGGCGAGGGCCGCGGACTTTTTAGGGAAATTTTTCCGAAGTTTAAAATTTAAATTTTTAACAGTTAGATTAAATTTTAGTACTTTTTGAATGCCAAATTGAAGTAAAATTTCAAATGGCCATAACTTGAGCTAGAAAGCTCTTGATGCCCTCTTTGCACAGGAACCATCAATTTTGGAATTTGATGAATTTTGAGTGGTCAATTTAACAAAAACAATCTGCAGGCTTTTAATTTGTGAACTGACAGTTTTCAACTTCTTAATTTGGTTAAATTAGATCTCCTCCTTCACTCAACATGTCAAACAAACATAGAGGACTAGTCTAGGGAGGGTTTAGAGTGTTTTAGGAAGATTGATTTGCCCAATCTATTCAAGTTTGAATTTTTCCAACAGTAGACAAAAAAATGACTATGCAAGTTTCAAATTGGATTTTAGAAAGTTTTGAAGGGTCTTTCTTAAATGTTAGGGTCAATTTGAGTTCTTTAATATCTTAGCATGTTAACTTATAACATTTTTGGGTTGATTACTAAGTGCAGGTCTAAACTGTACGTTTTTATGAAAATGCATTGCCAGAAAGAAATTTATAACAATGAACTATTTCCTTTACATCGATATATCAATTTTATCATTCAAAAGTGTATATAGTTCCTAAGCTATTCTCATACATTTAATTGAATTCAATCAACCATTCAATAGTAATTATGCAAGGCCTTATTTCTAAATTCAACTCATTTCAAAAGAGTAAAACACTTTCTTTTGCTTCATACGCATTCTTTTTTTTTTAAACAGTAGTTTCAATCTTCAATAATAATAAATCACATTCAAAGCACAGAGCCATTTTGAAACTAATGCAATTCTTTATTCATTTCCAATACAACTTTACAATCTTCTCATTTCCTTTTTGATTTCTAAAATATAAAATACAATGCATGTAACATCTTTTACATTTCTTTTCCAAAGCAGAGAATAAAATAAATCCCCTTACAATTCACAGTCTGATTTCAATCTTCCAATATCAATACAAATGGTTCCACATTACAAATATTATACAACTCATCCACTTCAAAGTGGGGAAGGTTTACAAAGGAACTTGCTCAAGGAGAGGGACTGTCAAACTGTACATTCTTCTTGCTCCAAAACAATAGCATGCTAGTTTCTCCATCTTTTCATCTTTGATCACAACAAGGAAGGGGGAAAGGCAACGCTCTCCACCCAACCAAGACATCCAATGAGAAGGGAGAAGCCATCCTTCCTCATTGGCCCCCGAGCCCCAACCATATTGAAATAAGAGATGAGAATCAACACATGGCAACAATGGCTTCCACAGCAAACAAGCAACATTCTTTCACATGCATAATTCAATAAGAAACACAGTTCAAGCAAATACAACAGTTCACAACTGCATTAAGAACCATTCACACAAAACTTAGGCTTGGTCAAGCAAGCCAACAAGAGCAAGAAACTATGGGGAAACTACTTATGCCTCCCTATTTGGAATTGGACATCCACCTAAAATCATACTGCCAATATAACATATCAAAACCCATAAACCTTATGTCTCCCAACCCCTCCTTATGCCCCCCAAAGTTTCTCCCTTATACCCCCCCAAGAGTAAGAAATGCAAGCTATTTCTTTTCCAAGGTGGATCCCAATCCAACTCCCTTCACAATAAAACTGATGCCCTTGGCATTCCCTTATGCCCCCCCATTTGAAATCCCCATAGTCTTCTCCTACACCATGTCCTAAGCAGTCTACCCAACCAGCCAAGAACACATAACACATTCACCATTTCATTCATGCATGCAAGAGAAAGAAAACATTCGAAAAGGGCTCAAGTTCCTACCTCTCCATACTGGTGTTTGTTCCAAGCTCGCAAGCTTCCCAAAAGCCAAATACAGTCCAAAATCAGCAATGTCCAAGCATGGAAAAAGGCTCCAACTCCTTCCACAACAAGCTCCCAAAACAGCCAGCAAAAATGCGCCCCCAAGAGGAAGAAACAAAGTTTCAACAACCCCAAACAAGCAAGGAAAATCGAATTTTAAAGGAGAGGGAAGAGAAGAGGATGATGTGGATCCAAGTGGGATGCCACATCATTCTTCCTCAACCCCAAGAGGAAAGTCAACATCATCACCTAAACACAATAAATAAAAAAGGCAAATTACTTACACACTCCAAATTAACCCATATTCCAAAAGGACTGAATTAAAAACATGTAAAAGAAGTGCAATTAAAACTTACAATTAGTCATTTCAAAATGCAATAAAAAGGCCTAAATTTAACCTCCAAACCATAGGTATGGTTGGTGAATCATTTTAAGAGGTGTGGGACAAGCTTAACTTGTCCCACAAGCCTCCAAATTTAGCCTCCAAGGACAAATTCGAATTCCTAAATGGATGAAGTGTTTAACATTCCAAAATCTATCTTACATATCTCTTACACCTTCTTACACATTTTTTACAACATTACATTTAAGATCAACAACTTCATTAATTACATTCTTATGACATATTAATTTATTTATTTTAACACATGATTATTTACAACATTAACACAACATATAATGTTAAAGAAAAAGGTAACACATCACAAACTAAACACATGCAACATTAATAAAGAAACCACATTAATAAATTGCACAAACCCAGGGTCACATATAAATGGGAATCCCCCCCCCATGGAAATCCCTAGCATAACTCAACACACACACACAACACAGTTGCCATGGTGACCTTGTTGAATTCACCCAGAATTCCAATATGGTTAGTCTCCAGTCCCTCGACATTGTTGTGATATTTTAACCTGCAAAACGAAAATACCTCCTTCGGCCTCGTGGCCATATCAAAACATCCAAAATGATATAAACAACATTTCAAGATCATCTAAACATGTGAATCACAACATCAAAAATTCAACAATATCATTTTCAATTAATTAATCAACTATATCATCATCAATAATCTACCATACTAGGTCTACTCAACATATCCAATGTCATATGTCCAAATCAACATCTATAATATGTCCATGTCAAACAGTATATCATCATCCACATATAAAAATGTTTCTAATAACCATCATGCATAATAATTGAATCCAGATCAATAATAATTTTTGATCTAACATCTAACCATCATACTAAAACAAAACATAATAGTGTCCATAATAAGATCAACAGTATCAAGATCAGTATCTAAAAGTGTCAAAGGGAAGTGGGCACTACAAACATTGACTCCCCTGGGAGGCATAGTATAGTGTGGTTTAAGGAATTCTTCTTAGCTAGTGATAATGGTCAGTGGTGTAAAGAGGTTCCCAGTGCAACCGCAACTAATTTTTATTGACACTCTTGATGAAGAGCAAGATGACTGAATATTAATTTTGATGTAATTAATTATGATCAACACATGACATTTGAGGTGAAAAATAGATTCATGACATTTGGCATTCAAACCTAGAAAGTTACAGGCCACAGTTCTAAGCAAGGTCAATACCATACAAATAATGTCAAGACAATACAAACACTCCTTCCCATACTGCACATTCCTACGTAGGAGTATCTATTAGGTCACAGTTCAAGTTGCTGATAGCACTTTCATGTCCATATTTCCTTGTGTCCATCATTCAAAATCACCTAGATCATTATAGAATCATATGTAATAAGCGGGTACTTTGTACTCAATACCCATGTATTTGTGAGCTTGTATTAACCAACTACTTAGTTTGAAATAGAACTCTTGGATGTAGGTTATATCTCTCCTCTATTCATTTTGACAGATTTTTATCCCTACCATGAGGGGCAAACAAGTGGCGAAAGTGAATGCTCAGATATTTCAATCTTAGATTGGGAACAAATTCCGGAGATGGCAAATAATGAGACGTTGATTGCTTCAAGAATCATCAAAAAGGAAAGAGGAAACTATTATTGAGAGTACTCGGTGAAATAAAAGGATAGAACAACTCAAGATGCAAGTAAGATGAGTGCATCCAAGGTTGTCAAACATGGAAGAAGAATGGTTGAACTCACATAATGTTCATGAGCAAGTTCTCATGGTTCATTTCACTTACCTAGGGTGTATGCTGGAGAATCCAAGCCCACAAACAATCTTGCATCAACCAAAAACAAGGTGTGGTTTGTGTGTTTGTGACTTATTGCCCTACCCACATCATTACACTTGTCAAATGTGAGCTAATAGGTCAAGAACATCTTTAGAGGTAGAACACTTCAAAAAAGGCACAATCAGGAAGTTTCAGCCATTTGTGTGGATCAAAATGATCCTTTGAAGGATAGATAGCAAAATTGTCGGTTTACATAGCCAATGGTTTTGAAACTGCTGGTCTGCCTTAACCAACAATTGCGCCACCACCCCGGCAATTTTGTTTGCATTGGAAAATTAGCCGAAGTTAACAACCCAAACCAAGAAATTATCAAAAGAGGCTCAGAGGCTTGTGAATGTGAAGGGGCCCTATAAGATTTCAAAGATTTTCAGGTAAGATCTAAATTCCTTCAGTTGAAAGGGATTGACAGAAGCATGCAAGGGGAGTGCAAGAAGAGAGAACTTCATATAGGAGCTTGCTAGGGGATAGGGTTCAATCAAGAACAAAGTAGAAACCATGCAAAGTCTATTTGATGGACTATTGTACTTCGTATCATCTTCAAGTTGTTTTCAATATAGTAGTGTTGCATGTGTAAAATCCTGGTAACGAGTCATTTATGCAATAAAGATTGAGTATTCCGGTTCAGTTATGCATTAGTGTGTGTACATTGTGCAAGTGATTCTAGGCTATGGGGAAAGGATGCCATTCATTGGTCCCTCATTACCTGACCTGCATCAGTAGTCTATACAAAAACGGAGTTTCGGAAACCTACCTTCTAGTCCCACTTTAACTTTGTTTTTTGTGAGCTTGTCCAAAATACTAGACTGTAATCGATTTGAAGACCTTGGGCCTATTTCTACTTCCCGTGGGCTTTAGGGGAGAAAATAAGAGAATTACATTCGTTGAATAATTGTAATTTGCTATTTTTCAGCTTTGTAAGATTTTTGTAAAAAGGCAAATTGCCAATTATAGCACTAGAAATAGTAGGTTGCTGACTAAAGTGCAAAGCACCAACTTCAAAATAGAAAAAGAATGTAATAAAGGGGGGTTGTCTCACCTTAAGTGGGAAAAGTGAATGTAAAAATAGAAATAAAGTATTTCTATTATCACACATGGAGTGCTCCACAAGGGAAAGAAAGACAAAATGCTATAAAGGTAAATGTGGGGGCTCATTGTAAGGGTTTTTTTGATGAATCTTGATATTTCTCTTTTGAAAATTGGAGCATTGAGCTCACATTTTCAGCCTTTGAGGGCGAAACCCCTCAATAGTCACAACACTTGAGGACGAAAACCCTCATTTGTTGCTTCGGTGGCTTCATCCGGGAGTCACAAGTGAGCTTCATATTCAGAATTTCCGAACAACAAGTGTTTCCATCTATGCTCGGCATAATTTTCAGCTAGGGCACACTTTTTGGGGCTATCATAACCATTTCCAGTGTGTGCGACCCCTTTGGGGATTTTGGGACACCATTTCAGCAGTTTTTTGTGATTGGAAAAATCTGAGTTTAATTTTGTTTGATAGCTGCCATTTTTGTGGTCATTTTGAGCTATCATTTGCATTGTAACTCCAAGTATTTCAGATGGTATGAATTTTTGAAGTTTCAGTTGTTTGTGGCCAATAAATAATTCCAGAATTCTGTAATTTGATGTTGAAGCATATATTTTCAGAAATTCTGCATTATTTCATCAAGTGCTTCAATTTCTTGATATATTTATGAGATTTGTGTTTGAGAAATACAAAAATCTGCATTTCACCTAGATCACCAGGGTTTTACGGACCAAAGGCAGGTTGCTAACCCTCTTTGGCTCTAATTTCTATGTGGCTGTCATTAAAGTCAGATTTCTGCATGTTGCTGTCATAAATTCCAACAATGTTCCATTAGGGCTTTCGGGAAAATCCAAATTCCTCAAATTTGAGCCCTAAAGGGACATTACATGGACTTAGATGAATAATTAGCATACTGAATTGCATAATCTGAAAGAACGCACCATTTAGATGCATGTATCATGTCAATTATGTGAGGAAGGTCACTTCTAGTATAATGTAAATTAATTTTAGAAGCACTCAGAAAAGTATATTTTGAGAAGTAGTGCATCATAAAACCTTACTAGCATACATATAAAGAATAACCCATTCTACATGAATTCACAATCCACCAACACAATAACTTGCTTGCTTGCCATCTTGTATGTATAACTCTTGCTGCTTCAGAATGAATGTTAATTTCAAATTTCCCATATCTCACTTGATAGTCATTCCCAAAAGAACTAGTACATATGGATATTGACGAAGGGAGATGTGATAAGGCATCTAACTGGTAGTATATATATATATCTTCTACTTAAGACAAATGCACTCTTCGATGTTGTCTTTTCTCATTTTGTTACTTAACTATTATATGAGACAACTACCACTTGCGATAGTTTCTTTTCTCACTCCTGCTTTCTATTTCTATCTTTCTGCCCGTGACATCAAAACTTCTCTGTGAACTGTTTTTAAATTATCAGCATCTCTCTGAACTGTTGAAGTTGCCTTGAAGATTTCAAGTTTCCTTTTGCAATTATGAATAACCGTGTTTGGGACTCGGATACTTTTCAATTCATATTTGTGTGTATAAGAAGGAAAAGAAAACAAAGGAAGAGTCCAAATCTAAACATTGTGACCAAAGATCCTCTTGCATCGATCCTTTATCTAGATGCTCCTTATATATCAGATTTCAATGTATGTATTACCAGACTGCCCGGGTATGGGTATGGGTATGGGTATGGGTAGGGTTTGGTATGCTGAAACGGCAATTTTTTTAAAACCCCTGGGTACAATACGCTGCGGGTACGTTCATACAATATATTTTAAAAAAAAAAAAAATTTAGTTATTTAAAAGTAAAAAATTTAAAGAAAACAACAAGTTTATGGTCTCAGGCTTCAGCAACCTACAAAATATTAGAAGCCAGCTAAAACAAGATTTCTTTTACTCAATACACCACAAAACATTAAATCTATGGGTCCATCTACTAATGGGCTCACAAGCATGCCACTTATTGTTGAGGCCCAGGGAAAAGTTTGGGGAGAAGGCAATCTTTTCATAGAGTTGTTTGGAGGTAGTCTCTTGGAGAGGGGGCCCTTTGAGCCACCTCATAGTATTCTGAAAGTCATTCTCATCCTCATAATTAGTCCAGTAGAGGGAGCTGTGAAAACATTTCTGAGCATTGTATACATTCTGAACTGAGATTGTATACATTGTGAACTGAGATTGATGAAGCTTATAGAAAGCTTTAAGGTCTGTCCATTCCATCCACTTCCCAAATCTGTACAAGTCATGAAATATTTTAATTCCTTTCTCAAACCAAAGGAGGGCAGAGCAGCCTTGTCAAGGCAAGGATCTTGTCATTACATTTCAGATTCCACAAAATTGATTTGTAGGCTTGCCACCTAGTGTCAAAGGAAGAGAAGATATGCTTCCCAACCACTAAGTGCTTCACTTTTCCAAATTGACTGAAGAATAAAGGACCCAAGAGGAGCAACAAGAAAACCCCCAAATAGTAAGTCACCCAAATGAAGTCCTTTCATTTCTGTTGACCCTTGGGAGCCTATTGGCAATATTGAATCTCACACGAACTTTCCAAGGTTCAATTCCAGTCGAAGCCCTCAAGTTTTATTTATTTTTTTGCAATTAAAAAGAAAATCGTGGGTACGCTGTGGGTATGTACCAGCAGCGTACCCAGAGAGTACCAGTACCAGTTTCCGTACCAGGTACATTTCAGACCTGGTACGGGCCGGTAGTGGACGTTTCAGTGCAGTCTAGATTTATTATCCAACCAAATGGAGATTGATTTGGTAAGCTTTTATATGATAGAATCACGCAAACATAACTACAATAACTTGACTAATAAGTTTGAAGAAGAAAAATGGCCTAATTCTATACCCATACAATGTATCATAATTGTAAGAGGACATTTTTGAATTTGCAGGACTGAAAATGAATTCCAAGAGTTTTGTGTGCAAGTTCTGTTTGAATGTGTCAGCACGGACCGGCCGGCCCTTCTGCAGGTACCTTTAATTTCACTGCATCCTTTACGGAATTTCTCTTTCTAACTCAGATCATTACTATGTTTACTCCTTTTGAAAACTAATTCTAACATGTGGCTGAAATTGTTCTGTTTCAATGCCAAACAGACATATCTTTACCTCTACACAACAGTCAGTTCACTTTCTGAGTATGCATCAAGTCGAGGAGCTATATGCAATGACACTTTAGCTCTTTCCAGTCTTAAGGTTATTTTACGTTTTTTTGACATGGGACCATATTAATCTTCCATGTGATCATTGAGTAGATTGTCCATTGCTCTATAATCTGTATGGTTTGCTATATCTATTCCAGGAAAAGGATTCTTATAACCCATCCAAATTCTTTTACAGGTGGCTGTAGCTTACAGTGAGGCACTGGTTAGTGGTAAACTACAGAATACCAGTGGGGAACTCATTCAATCTACTTTTCTTTCTATTATTGCCAAGCGTGTGGAAGACATAATTAATTATTGGCAGTGTTTGCGGATGGAGGGAGATTATCATTACATGGATCTTGTTGATTACCTGATCAATGGAAAATGGCCACCCCTAGTGGAACCTTATCAAAATAACATACAACCTGGGATGTTTCTGGCTTGTTATCTTAGGTGGTATGACATGCCTCCTCCTCCTGTTGTAAACTCGGCTATGCAAAGGGTACGAGAGAGCCTTCCGAGATGTCTAGCATCTTCAAAAGATCATCCTAGGATGCCTTTCTTGGCATTGATGTTACCAGGCACACATGTCCGTGCTCTTGCTCATATAGATGAATGTTATTCATGAGTATCCAAGAAAATCCCTTCTTACCATAGATTACTCAAGTGTCTGGAGACATTAAGGTTTACATTTCTAGGATAATTTCCAATACATTTTCAGGATATTTTCCAATACATTTTCACTTGTAATGGAGGGCTCCAGCAGAAAGGAAAAAGGATTTTTGAAAGGTCTAGAGTCAAACACATGAAGAACAAGTTATGTGTCATATTGAAAGCAGAGGTGAATTTCTAGCCGGTAATATGTTCATTGCATAAGGTGACTCAATTATTAATACCATTGCTCAGAAGAGGTTGGCATGGCATTCAAGATTGAAGCCTTAAAGCAACTCTGTCTCAATTTCCTGGTGGGTAAGCAGCAGAGAATTCTGCTTCTGTAAATATTCAATTTTTTGTGACTGCTCTTTATTTTCTATGAAAATAACAAAATTTTGGCTCTTAATATGCATATTTCATAGTATTGAGAGCCCATTTGAGCAATGATATATTTTAGCTAAGTTTCAGTATTGCATTGAACATGAACTTATTTGTATTTTTGAACCAAATAAATCATTAACTTTTAACACGCATATTTGTTTTTGTTGTGAGACTATGTTTGTTATCTATCAATGATAGATAAGAAGATTCACAATTATTAATGAAGCCTATTTGAACATTGAAAAGTTAAATTTTTAATTAAGAAGTCCGATTAGCCTACAATTAATTTCGACTATCATCTTAAAATTTTAGATGCACTACTTTAAGAGGTGTTGTTCTTTATAACTCGTGCTCTTATACTAGTTGGGATCTTTTTTTAATATAGTTTCTGTATCTGCATGAACTATGGACTTGTTTTAATTTAATGTGTAGAAGGAAAATAACAGAAATAGATCTAATTGAATGCCAAAATAAAATTAGATTCAAACACAGTGGTGGGCAAATGTGAAATGAAAGAATACTTGAATCAAATGGACAGGTAGTTTAGTCCTCTCTTCCTCTATTCTAGGGTTGGTGTCGAACTCGCCATATATTAGAGCTTTACCCCATAAATAGATAGGGGGATTGGGGCCTAAACTCTTACGGGGGCAGGACAAGGGAGTGCTCATCTAAAGTAGGTCCCTTCCCTCTACCTAACTAGTGTACAAAGGCCTCGTAAAATTGTACATGTATGATCTCAGGCCCCTAGAACTGAGTGGCACGTGAACCTTTCTGACCCTATTTGGATCCTCTAGAGTCTTTTTTCAGTTTTCCCTCTTGGTGTGTCATCTTGCATGCATATATGATCCTAAATTGAATTTCAAAAGTTTTTATATACTTAGGTGCATTAGTGCATCTAGGAGATGGGATTATCAAGAAACATATAAAGAACAACATTGGGAATTTGTTGAAGCAATTAATTAAAACAAAAGTGGAAGCAAAATTGAAGCATTTTTCCTCCATCAATCATTCACCCTAGCATTCATCACACTTGGTTGTGTGGGTGGAACATTGCATTATAATTGGTGTTTTTTTTATATTGTACATCATGGAGTGACTTGACAAATAAAAGGGAAGTTATATTCTTCTCTAGTGTTACAAATGCTCGAAAATAATTCTTTTTTTTTTTGTCATTTTGTAGACCTAATTTTCTTATTAGGGTTTTGAGTACAGAGATCAATTTCTAATAGGTCTACTAGAAATTGTGTAGTTGCATAGGTAGCCCTAGATTTACTTGTTGGTCCGAAAATCTGTCAAGTGGACAGATCTATGGATAGACGAGCCAACAGTGTGCAGGGCATAGCGCCTCTTTGAGTCAGCAAAACGAAACTGGTTTATTGTTATTCAACCAGTAGGAATCTGTGCAAGTCTCACAATATTCTGCCTTCGGGGGTTGAGATCTCATCCCAGTAGAGGTATTTTTAAATGTGAAAAGAAAGGAAAGAAACAAGGTGGGGAGATAGAATAGATCTGAAGGGAGAAAAGAAATGAATTCCAAAGCAGAAAGGTCAGAGGGTCTATGTTTTGGGCTAGTAGTAAACAGAGCCAAACCTACTTGCATAGACGAACAAAGCAATACTGATGAATAAATGACAAAAAGGTAGAGATAGATTTAACAGAATAAACACATAAATCTGACATAGGAAAGATTTAAGATGCTCATAACACACATATTCAACACAAAGTCTTAATATTTGTATTAATGTTTTATTCTGTTACAAAAAGTTCAAAGTCTTTTCTTCTAACTTCTATTTTTCATCTAAAAAGTATCCACCCTTGGCATACGACAAGTATCCAAGTATATATAGAAGAAGGAGAAGAGAGAAGGCAAAAGGCAACCAACAACTAATTACAAAATATCTAAAAGTCAATGTTGACTTTGGACAACTTGGTGGATGACATCTCATGGTGCAACATGGATGAGGTCATCGTTTGTACTAACATACTCTTAGATATTTACAAAAAGGAAGCAAAAAGGAAGAAAGCTATTCATCGTCGTCTCGCGGCTGGAAGGGGGTATCTTGCTTCTGCTGTTGTTCGGGAGAGGTGATGTGGAACAAAGTCCGATATTCCATGAATTTACTGATCATTGGCTAAAGTTGATCCTGGGCAGGACCCTTCGAATGATCGTCGATGACCTCACAAGTCTCCCGCTCATTTCTGAGTTTTTCAAGGAGTTTGAAATATACATTGCCTGCCTCCATCAAGAACCCCACAAAATCACGGCAAGCCAAAAGGTTGTTGATGCATTCGATGTCGAAAGTGGCTTCTGGCCCTAACCCTTGCGAGACGATCTCCTTAAAGATCCGGATAGTTTCGTCTGCCTTCCTCAAGGCGAAAGGAGTAAGCAAGCCTGGAGACATTCTTAGAACAATTTGCTCCATTTGATGCATTGCATCCAGGGCTTCCTCCTTGACTTTGTCAATCTTTTCTAGGACGAACTCCATCTGATCGACCCGGTAATCCAACGCAGCAAGGATCTTGCTGGGTACCCTGGGGTGATTGAAAATGCCGAATTTCACAAGATCGTCAACTGAACAGTCGAGCATTTTCTAGAACGTCTCGTGTTGCATCCTTGCATGGTCCAACTCTTTGGAAATAGGTCCTGCAATTTCCTGGAGATCTTTGTTCGCCCGACTGATATTCTGATATAATTCGGTGAACTTGACTATTACCTCCTTGCTGTCTTTGAGGATTTGATCTCTTCAGGCGGAAACTGCCATACCTTGTTCGCCAATTTTGGCGTATTCATTTATCTTATCCTGGCTTAGGACCTCAAGAGTTTCGGTGGCAGTTGTAGGAGGTGCACTGCCCATTTTTTGCAGGGCGTGGAGAAGATGTTTGTTTTGTTCTTTTAGTAACCTCTTCTCCTCCTTTGCTTCTTGAAGTTTTTTGCAAAGTGCATCCACCGCAAATAGGGCCTCTCCTTGAAGACTTTCCGAAGACGTTCCCATTGTGACTTGGGTCACTGTATAATCTGTCGGAGACGGATTCGTTTTACCCTTTGAAGGATCGGGATATGCGATCTCCATTACTCTTTCTCCCGATGCACTCTGAGAGAAGCGGGTTATAGGCTTTTGCTTCTTAGCCCCCTTTGCTGGGATGACGGAGAAGTCCATCGGTGCAATAGGGACTTTCCTCTTTTGCTGGCTCAGATGTTGGGAGATCCATGTTGGACTTAAGGGAACGGGACCAGAGGTGGAAGAGGGAGCAGCTGCAGCGGATGAGGGGAAATGAGTAGAGACACTTGGTGGTGGCATTGAGAGGGAGGCCGAGAAAGTGCTCACGGGAGAAAGGGATATTGCAGGGGAGGTAGATGCAGGAATGGAAGGGAGCTGAGAGATGAGAGAAGAAATGGTGGGGGACAACTTCGCGAGAGAAGAGAAGATGGATGACGAGGAAGGGGGAAAAGTAGAAGATGGGGGAGAGGACATGACCAAAGGAATGGTCGCTTGGGTCACGCGAGGAGGAGGAGGAGGAGAGGGAGAAGGGATAGAAGGGACCTTAGTTGTTGTAGTGGTGACACCCTAAGTGGATGTGCCCATCGAAACACCTTCCGCCACTTCTTTCTCTAGGGATACCAGACTTACAACCTGTTCTTGTACAATGGAAGGAGGGCTTTCAGGAGCTCCTTCTTGAGCAGAGCTTGATTCGCCCTCTTTATCCTTGCCTTTGACCTTTTGCAGATGCTTCGGCCTAACAGGTGCGTTGCCCAATGGGGACGTAGTGAAATCTACCCCGAGGTAGATAAGGCCATTCATTCGGCACCAGTGTTCTATTCGCCGCAATGTTTCTTTGACCCTCTCTTCGATGGTCTGGGGTGCTTTTGTTCTGTCAATTGTGGCAAATGGCCAGTTGTCCCCATCTGTGTCCAGATACACCTGATCAACTTCTTGATTGGTAGTTTGATAACCCTTTGGAACAATGGCCACGCCGTATTGAATAATCTCCGTCAAGGCCAAGCAGGAGTGATCCTTCCTTCTAAGTTCGACCTCATGATACAGGTCGATATAGATGTCCTCGATCTGTGGAATGTGGATTGGATTGAGTTTTGCCTTGGGAAGGCAGTTCCTTGGATCAAAAGTGGGCCTCGCCGGGAAGTTGTGCTTTAGATTGAGCAGTTCTAGCTCTGCAAACATTTTCCGGGCTTTGTGGTGAGAAACGCAAGTGTATCTTCCCACTGTGAGGGGGAAAGGAGTTCCACCCTTCCTCCTCTTCAAACACTTCTCATGTTAGGTTATGAGCTGTCTGGACAGCTCCAATAGGATCAACTTGGGGCCAGCATATCTCGGCAATTTGGTGGGCTCCCCCAAGAAGTTGGCCGCTCTGAGATAGGTGAAGGTGGGGAATTGGGTAAATAGTGCCCCCCACTTCTCAGTTGTTGTGACTATGCTCTTGGTCGTCTGACCATGAGTCATATTTGGCCTCAGAAGGCAGACGATGCCATAGAAGAAAGCATCGTTGATCTTAGTAAACTGCGGGATGTTGTTCTCTAGCTTCAGCTCCGGGTAGTATTCATATATCTTTACCTGAGGCCAAATCCCGCATCGGCTCAGTGATGGATAATCCCTCTCCAAGGTTGCAGCGTAGACAACGTAGGAGTTCATGTAGAACCTCCCCGTTGTGGTGAGTTGTTGGAGCTGCTCGGATATTGTGCTGCTTATGATCTCCGCCCACTCAAAGCGTTGATCTAGCACATTCTTGTTCATAGTTTCAAGGTACTTGAGCATCCATTTGTGAAAGTAATGGGCATCAGAAAGCCCAAAAACTCTACTTAGGAATGTGATGGTGTCACTCAATTCCTCGGAGAAGTCACTGCGGTGAATACCCTGTGGCCATCTGGTTATTACCTTCTTGTTTTTCAAGTATACTTTGTTCATCAGATGCATGCACTTGTCTTCATTATCCTCCCATGCCTTGGTGCAGTCCTCTTGGCTTATAGCCACAAAGTGTCGGTGGTGAGGGATGCATAGCATGATTTCGAAGTGTCAGGCAGTGAGGTTGATTATGACCTCGCCCTTTTCATTTTCGACACACCTTGTGTCTTTGTTGTAACAATGGGCCACCACCATCATAAATTCGTTGTTTATTGCACTGACGGGGATCCCCCCAGCGAAATGTAGTCCACTGCCCACCAGCTTGTCCATCCAAGGACTTCCTGTGACTCTCCTGGTTCTGGCCCAGAAATCCTCCATGTCGATGTGACCAAGTTCAGAGTCTCTTATGTCCAGGTCGCATTCTGCCTAGGACTCGGACATTCTGACCCTTTGGTATTTATACTTCATCTCTTCTTCTGTAAGCTTAGCCTTACCCTTTGACTTGGTTGGCTTCTTGCTTGATGTAGACATATGGATCTGAGTTCAGTAGTTGATCTGCAAGAAGAAGAAGCGAAGTCCAATGCAAAAGAGCCATGTTAGTTGTCAGATCTTCCATTAAAGCACTACAGAATGAGGAGTTAGCAATTTTAAGGCCTCAGGGCGCAGGGCGCAGGAACAGTGCAGGCTGCAGAGTTAATAGAATGACGCACTGAATCGAAGTGTTACAAGGAACAAATCAGCGCCAAAGGGCGCAGGGCGCAAGGATTTTGCATATGACATTATTGATATTGTAAACGGGGATGCTTCTGCGCCGTTTATGCAGTTTTATACTTAGCGCAAATAATTTTGGTGTTGCATGGGGGCAGGGTGCGCCTATGACGCAAGTATTTGACGTGCAACATGGAAGTTTGGTGCACCAAAGGGCGCAGGTTTATTGCGTGTAGCACTAACTTTAGGTGCGCAAAAGGGGACTTTGGCGCTGCGCAGGGGAAACTTGCATGGCATTTTGTTGTTGTAAGCGGGGATGCGCCTACGCCAGGTTTAAGATTTACTTGGTTTATATATAGCGCAGGGAGCTTATATGTTGCAATCAAGGTTGGTGCACCATAGGCGCGACTGTGTTTCCTGTAGCAAGGGTGGCGATTGCGCCAAGGGGAAAATGCAACCCGGAAACAATCTTTCAAGTTTTCTTTCTCTCTGATGGATTTGTGATCCTTTAGGCTTAACTCCGCATTGATTTAGATGGTGAAGGGGGCATAGCAAAGAGGTTTGGATTTGTTTTCGAGGCAGAGCCCTCTTGGCCAGCAGATCTGGAAAGAGGATGGAAACAGCTTGGGAAGAGAGATTTGCAAGAATGGCAGGGGGGTTTTAAGCCTCAGACACAATGCTTTCAACCTCACAAACAAGTAGCAACAGAAAACACAAGAGGGATGAGGATCACTTAACCGGAAATATAGAAAGTGAGAGACGAAGCGGGGTCCACGAACGCGATACGAGGAGGATGGGGGTGCTAACAGGTGCAGAGAAATAAAGTTTATTACGTGTTTTCAATTGTGAAAGTGACAGGGCGGGTGTGCCTATATATAGGCAAAGGTGCAATAAATGCGCCAACCACTTTTTCAAGGGGCACACCAAAACATGTGTCGACATGTAAAACTTTGTGCCCTTCGACACGGATTTACACATGTCAACACAGAAATATTTGCGCCCTTTGCGCAAATTTACTATTGTCAACACTTCATTTTGAGCGCCTTGGCGCACCAAAACACGGAGTAACAATTTAGTTTTTAACATGAAGGCGCATGCGCCTTGGCGCATGCAAGAAAGGCGCATCACAGGAAGGTGCATCAATTGATGTGTCAACACATCAAAGGGTGCACTAAAGGAAATGAAGGGGGCGCAAATTTAGTCTGTGTTACACAGATAAAAGGTGCGCCCAGCCAAAAAGGGGCCAAAATGACTAAGTTCAGAGAACTAGATTTCCCGGAAAAGGATTTTGTAACATTCCGAACGCAGAGAGGTCCCTGACGAGGGACCAGGACAAAATTTGGTATGGTTAGCTGTAAAATTGCCATTGTCAATTTTACAGGATAACACTACTACACAAGGTTGTCAAATCAAAATTTTCCTATGCAATAGCTTCTTGAAATGTGCATTAATAGCTCTGGGAGAGTGCATTGACGGTCTCGATTGTGCAACTTGATGACACTTGTTCGGTGCTTCAATTGTTGCGGTTTTTTGGGTTAAAAACCGTAATTTTCCTATTTGTTCCTCACAATTGCTTGCAAATTTGAATGAAATTAGATGTTTTTCTCAAACCCCTGTTTTATTGTTTTAGGTATGTTTATATTAATTGTACGTTTATGGATATATGTATTACATTTAGATGTAAAAACCACTTTCCCACTAGAAAAGTTTATAATACCAACTTTGAGGGGTATACCTCTAGATTGCATAAAAATAAAACAATTATAATCACAAAACAAATTCCAAAATGCACTAAAGAGGCATATTTGATTTGGGGTTTGTACACCATGTATTTATAGGCATTTGAGCATGATTTTGTTTTTGTTTTTGGATTATGAAGTTATAGAAGAGGAGAGGGGAAGACCAAGCAAGCAAACATACTAATCCCACAACCAATCAACCATTATGTGGGAGGGCCACTTCCATTGTGGAATTACCCCCATTAGATAAGGATCGTGATTTCTATGTTGTTGACCAAGTTTGCCAACAAATATTTGTTTTGTTTTTTTGAATGACTAAGGATTTTAGAGTCATAGAAGTGATTCTAAGATGCATTGAAGAGGCATTTGACTCAGGGGTAGCAAGGCATGTACGTAGAAACATTTAAACATGGTTTTTAAAATAATTATGAAGCCACAAATGTGAGGGTAAGGGAATACTAATCAAACAAACATTCTGATTATGCAACCAATCAACTATTATGTAGGAGGGGCACTTTGGTTATGGTATTACTCCCATTAGATTATGATAATGGTCTATTAAGTTTATATCTTGTTATGAACCAAGTCTGCCAACCAATGTTAGATTAAGTATATGATGAATTGAGGATTTTAGAGTCGTAGAGGCAATTCCAAGTGTCACTAAAGAGACATTTTTGACTCGGGTGGTAGCAAGAAATATATTTATAGGCATTTGAAAGTGATATAGTTCTTTGAACTACATTAGAACTTGATGTGTGAATCAATTAAAATGCATGCATAATCAAATTATAGAAACACACCGTAAATGAGATCTAAATCACGCTACATAAAGACATTCTAATTGTTTGGAATTTGAAAAAAAAAGTGTGGGAGCACAGTAAGGAAATACAAACTTGATTATGCCAATCGATGACCCGGACTCTCAAAACATGCTTAGAAACATAATGTAAATTTGTTGATTTGAAACCATGTCTAGATCAAGTTTAGTAGAGAGTCATGTTTGCGCATGACTAATTTTGACATGCATGGATGGTGAGCATGTACCATGTAGATTGAACTTGCCCTGCACTTAGCAAAATGTAAAGAAACTTTTTGTGAACCTTCACATGTCTTTGATTAGATTTTTGCGGAGATGTGTAACACTTTGGATTTTCCTTTCCATTGTTTATAGCCCTAGCAAAACTCAACAGATCATGAAAAGGAAAGTTTTGACTAAGCGCAAACTAAGCTCACAATCCCCATGAAAGGAAGTGTTGCACTATATATTCATGTAAATAAAGGGTTGATGTAGTTATCCCCATTCTTCACTCTGGCCCGAGATAGAATAATAACAACTTCATGAATTTCATTAAGGCATCCTCTTGGTACAAGCATGCAAACCTTGATAAATCTTTGTAAAATGTGAGTAGATCTCCTTTAAAGTAGAATTAGGCTTTTAGATGTGTGTTAGAAGTGTGAGATATTTGTCTTTTACATTCCTTAGTGTGAATTATATATAGAGACTTCTTGAATTGAAATTAAATCCTTATTGGTGTGCAAGCCGATTGAAAAAGGGTGGGAGAGGACCAAAAAAGTGGGAGCAAAAGACCAAATACTAAAATATTGAAAAAGTGAAAAGGACATGTTTAGGACTAACAAACTTGATCCATTTGGCTGAAGATGTCTCAACTATAAACCCTAAATAATGTTTTGGACATTTTGGAAGCATCCCAATTCGTATGAGTGCAAATAGACAATTGTTGTGTAGGTTTTCACGTGTTATAGATTCAATGAACATATTATCATTTACCCTAAGTGAATATAAAGTCATGTTATATGAAAAACTTGAGACAAGGGATGTCAAACGAGTTCTAGTATAAGGGGAAAATGTCCCGATAAGATATGAAGTTATTATCCATATACACTCAAACACATTGAAATCATGGTAATAAAATGACTTGTACCAAAAATAGGCATTTACAGGATGCCCCTTTTGATGTTAGGTGTATGCTACATTAAATGAATAGTGAGGAAATGTGTACCTAAACTTACCTATGTGGGCATTGAGCATAATGAATCATTATGGATTATCCAATGTCTCAAATTGTGTCGTGTGCACTTAAAAGCAATCGTAAATGCATTCAAGTAAATTAATGTCATAATAAATAATAACTAATCAAATGAAAATTTGGAAAAATTAAAATAGGCAAAGGGAACAAATACCCCTATAAGCATGCAAACCATGTCGCTTCTAAAATCTATCATTGTCGATTGGACAAGAAATATGATGGATCCTCATTGACCCTATTATATGGAGAAAATTTGATGTCAAAGCATCCACTTCTTGGCCAGAGAAGTGAACAAAAGTGATCTTGTTGTGGGTTGGATAATTAACATCATCAAGAGATAAAAATGGGTGCTTTGTGGTGTATTGATCATCGTTGATTTCATGTTCCATTTACATGTGTAGTGTTATTAATTTGATCTAAAATATAGAAAATTTGATCGCATGTCCCCTTTTGAGGAAGGGATTGACCCTACATATCACTCATCTTAAAATAAAATATTACATGTAACATATATAAAATAAAGCTGGAGCTAAAAGTCATCGTGAAAGCATACACATAAACACTTGCATATAGAACTCTCATTAGATATGTAAACATAAGAGATGTCATGTAAGTGTAATGTGTAATATGTAATACAATATAGAACTCTATAAAAGATATCATCATGAACACTCTAGTATGTCGTGATCGCAATAAGAGAAGTAAACATGGAGGTGTAAATGATATCTCCCTTCAGAAGTACAATTCAAAGCCATGTTAACAATGTGTTACATGCCCATGAATAAATAAGATAAGTGTAATAAGTAATTATGGCTATGAGTAGAGTGTAACTAATATGCTTCAATGTATTGATATGTCTAGGAGATTGCCAAAGGCAATGTAACAATAAGCCCATTAAAATATCCTCAGGTGTGTTATAAATCTCAATATATGTAGTATATGGTAGTAAGTGTATCAAGTATATGAAGTCTCAATGTATCCCAAATGTCTGAAGAACATGGTACAAGAGCTTGTTGTGTTACTAGCAATGTAAGGCTAATGGGTACATGGGAATGTTATGCACTAAAATGTAATGTATAACCATTGTAACTCATGTAAGGGGAAAGGGTGCAAGTAATGTACCCCAATGTAATAGTATGCCTCAAAGTAGGCAATATGTCAAAGTATATGCTCAAGCATAACATGATCATGCCCCCAAGTGGGTGCATACAACAATATAATGATTTGCACTAAGATTTGGCTCCAAATGTGTATATGTGTATGAGGTGAGTGCATATATAGAATTTTTCTATTGGGACAATGCAAATAATGTAATCATGGGCTTTGAAATGGTAGATGAATTAATAATAGAGTCATACGAAAAATAGGTAAATGCATCAATGTAGGTATTGCAGTAGACTTGTGCCCCCAATGAGCATGCATAAATGTATGAGTGTATAAAATAATTCCCAAAATAAGTAATTATATATCATTATGTATTCTCTATTGTCATGTGATCATGGCTCCAAATGGACAGATATAACAAAATAAGGATCATATAAAAAGTATGCCTCAAGTAGGAAAAATTAAATCATGTAATTTCTCATAGGATAAGAAAGATGTAACATGTAAATATCAATAAGGACAATACTTTGAGATGTGTCCACATGACTGTACATGATGTGACATATAATCACACATAAGCATAAGAAGGTAAATGTATACACATAACTATGCATGTAAGATATCGACTAGAGAAGGATATGTATATAAGTGATTGTAATGGCACAATATGCTAATGGAATTATTAATGTTATGATATTTCCAATTGAATGTTTCTCATGTATCAATCACAATATCTGATGTTCTATTCAATGTGGCATTGTCCTTGTAGAACAACATATAGAGATGGTTAGCTTTCTTCCTATCATAATGCATAAAAAAAATTGTTTGGTGTTAACATTATAGTTTGCACTAAGGAAAAATGAGGATTTTTATAACAATGAAATGGAAAAATGGTCCCTCTATTATGAGGGGAGGTTCCCTTTATTGAAAGAAGCCAAATGTTGGAAATATAATATGCATAAGAAAAATTATATTTGGGGGCTTTGCATTGAATTAAAAAAGAGTATTCTAGAGAGAGAATGTGTAAGAAAATAATGTGTGTGGGTGTGTGTGAAAGAGATCATCAAAATGTTGGTTGGTTAACAGTGCATTTAATAACATCAATAAAGATCAGAGAAATGCATTAAACATGAGATAATCTATATAAGACACACAAAGTTCTACAGATAATCTTTATATTTTTTCTAAAAATAAACTTTATTTTATTTTCTATCTTTCTCCAAGCCAAAAATTGCTTAGTGTCAAAAAATCGTTTCTCAATGATCACCCATACTTTTTATAATTTATAGGAGGGTGTAACTAACATATAACCAACTTTACTTGGTTTCTCTTCTTTAATACATTCACATTTCACTTCTAAAAAAAGTGACCTAAATGTTACAAAAATATAATACACTTTATATTTGAAGATATTACAAAAGTGAAGTGGAAATATAAGAGAAAAATATTATTTACCAAGAATATTTATACAATGTAGAAACTGCACTTGGTAGTGTCCCTGTACGCCTGAGAATCAACACGTGATTCCAGATGCACTCAACCTCCCGAGGTCGTGTCAAGACAACCAGAATGAAATGAATGGGATGGTAATATGGTAGGTAAGTAGGATTTAGGTGGAATAGATGGAACTAGCAACAAGAAATCAAGGCAACCTAATGTTCTCAATCGGCAAAATGGGAATTTGTTCGTTGAGGGAAATGAATGCATGTCTTAGTTGTTCGGGGCTGATGCTACGATCAAGGATGATCTTCGTATGCAAGTCGTGGTAAATATCAGTAGAACCAAACATGACTCTACTTGGTTGTGGAACACAGGGAAATTTCCCTTTGTCATCTATAAACTCCTCTCTGAAGAGGTTTATGTAGATAGGACGAACGATGGAATAAGGGAAAATCAAGAGCCATGAGGTCTAGTCTCTACTTGGTTGGTTTGCCCAGAAATCTTTGGAAGTATCTACCGCGTCGTTCAAAGAAATGATTTGGTGAATAGTATCATGTGGGACTAGGGTAGTCCTAAAGATAAGCTGGCATAATCGTTGGTCAATGTTTATCAAGCGTGTAGCAATGTTTGGTTGTGGCACAGTTGGATCACAAACTCTAAGTCTTGGTTGTCTTGGACCCTGAATGGTCATGTGGGCACAAACTAAGAAAATGCGGAAACAAACAAACACGTAAGAAACCAAAGGGATTGAAGCTAATGTATAGTAGCCTAGGTCGTTATGGAAACAAGGGGGTTTTTGTTCATTCCAAATATAATTAATCTAAATGCTTACCTTTAAATAAACAATGCAACCAAATCTGAATTAAATAAAAGTTGATTACATTCCCCATTTAATTCAACTAAATCTGATTGCAAATATTTAATGAAAGAAACACAATACAAACTATCTAGTTGTTTTTTTTGGTATTTTAGAAGAAGCTTTTAAATGCAAATAAATCTAATTAACTTCTAATCTATGTTTTTGGATTTTCTATTTACTAGAAATAAAATAAAAGAAATCTACAGACAAGGGAAGTTGCTTATAAATTAAATAAATCCTACTTCTACAGTAAGATAAAATAAATAGGGAATAGTCAGATGTGGCTATTCCTCTTTCGCATGATGCGAAGCTTAATTTAATCTAAACAAGGTATTTTCTAATTTGTAATGGATTTCTTCTTATTGTTTCACCGCAGAATTACGGGAAGAAATAAGGCATCTCAGAAGCAATTTCTTCTTCCTCTGAGACTTCCCTGGTAAAACAACAGATTGCACAAAAATACTAACATTGAAGAAACACAATAAAGAGCATAGACACAAAAGCTTCCTCAAGCTTCGTTTCCTTGCTGACCCATAGGGATAAGAAGGGAAGAAGTTATCACTGGAAGATTGTTCGTATGCACATAAATCTAATTAATGAAGAAATTAAAATCTACAGATATTCTAAAATGAAGAGGTAAAGAAATTGATGCATAAGAACCTCCTCCAAATCCTTTCTCGGGAAAACCCATGGGGATAAGCCAAGGAAGTATCAATGGATGCTTCTTACAGGAAAATAAATAACTATGAATTCTACCTCTTAAAACAAGTTATATTGCTTCTATTGATTTAACGACAAATATTAATTCTAGACTAAAAGATATGAAGAAAAATGAAATAACATCCCCAACTTAGTTATCTTAGAACTGAGACAACTTCCAAGTGTGGTGATGCTTCTCTTTATCTCCTTAGCTTCTTTTCCAGAGATGAGTCCAATTAATCCAAGGAACAATGTTGGTTTGTTATAAAATAAATTGTGATGACACTAGAGCAGACTGGCTGTAGGCTAGCTAGACTTGAATGCAAGCAAGAAGCAACAAAACAATGGTCCAAGTTGTTTGTGTACTTCTTGATAAGATTTTAGTAGAGTAACGATGTAATGAAAATAAAAAATATCCAACCAATGCTTTGGAAAAAATATTGGTTTTAATAGAAAAATGGTAGGGAAGAAGCCCAACACATTTAGCAATCAAGAAGTGCCAAATCATCCTAAGAAGGGGTAGCGAACACTAAAATAATAGTAAGGAAGGAAGAGGAGTTCCATACGTATCCAACAAACTTGAAATAAGGGGAAATGGTCAAGAAATGTGTGAGAAAACACTGAGAAGCTTCCAACATGCATACAAATTACACAATTTTGAGTCTTGGAATAATGTGCATGAAATTGCCAATCTGTACAGACCAACGGTTACATAATAGCCGGTCTAGGTAGACTAGCGGCTGTGTAACTGCCATGGCGGTTACGTGACTTAAAGTCATGATAACTCAAAAATGAGTAGAAAAATGGCTCGAATAGGTAGATAACTTTGCAACAAAGGAAAGTAAAGGAAAAAGGAAAGGATCTAGACATCATTGTTATTTTGGAAAGGAAATATATCATCATAGGGGATTTCTTTTGTTCCGTCAATGTAGCGACGTGCAATTTTGGGTGTGTACATTTGCTTGGAGAATTATTTTAGCCATGAATGGGCGTAAAATGTGAGTTCCTAGTATGGTGCTCCCAAATGGAAAGTTAGAAATTATACCTCATTCATCCATGTGTTGAAACCATGCCAATCTAGGCCTCCCACCACATGTAAGATAAAAATGAGAATTAAGTGCAGATTTAAAACATTATCGACAAAACATTTTAAACTAAAATGACAAGATTACTTACCATATCCACAGGGGTAAGAAAAATACATGTGATAGTGCTCCACCCCGCATACACACACTTGAAGTGACATTAGAAAACACATTTGAGCTATATATTTGTGTGTTTGTGTGTGTGTGACTTTTTACTATTTATAGAAATCTTTTTCCCTCGCCCACTTAGTGAATTTTGGAGCTCTGGATTACTTGTGACCATTTCACGTGAGAGCATAGCCAAATTGACGAGCACACAATGATGATGGCAGAACAATCAACGACAAGATTATAGGGTCATGATCAGGTTAGTTATTAGCATTTGTTCATTTTTCCCTAAAATTTAGGATTTATTTGAAACTAGTTGTAGGGGAACAATTTTGTAATCAAAATGATCACAAGGAGGCACCATTTAGGATATGTAATTTATTTGAATTATTTTGATGTATTTTTGCTACTTTTTTTGAATTCTTAGTAGAGAGGTGGTTGCATAACTGTCGTGGTGGTTGTGCAAGAGCTGCGTAGGTTAAGAAACCACTTCTCTGGTATAGTGACAATTACATCACCATTATGGCGATTGCACAATTGCCACTCTGCCACGAGTAGTTTCGTAACCGTTAAGGAAATTTTCAATTTATTGACTAAGCATGGATTTTTTTTTTTTTTTTTGCTTACATTTAGATTGTTTTTGTGAGCTCGTTATACGTCTATGAGATTCTCAATTTCTCTTTTCTTATTGTTTATGGATGTAAGGAAGCTACATTATGTGGAGTAAAGCCAATGAGTAGGTTTGGTTCCTTTGAATTTTTAAGTCATTAACTCAGGTAGAGAGGGAATTAATATAGAGGGATGGTATCTGGAGGATTTCTCAGACATGATTTGTTGCCCCCGCGAGCTATGTATTTTGTGATTTATTCAGCTACTGGGATGCAGATAGGAACACTTTCTAGTTTCTTAGATCTAGGGGAGAGTGGACCATTACACTAGAGGACGTATATCGGATCCTCGAGGTTCTTGTCACTAGCAGGTAGTTTCCACTAAAGAGTTCTTGTTCCGCAGTTGAGGCCCACAGTTGGGCTACATACCTTGGTGACACGCATGCACCTAACACGGATGCCAAGAAGGGGGTCATGTTAGTTTCAGTTGACACCACTCATATACCTGCCCTGCACGAGGCCATCATAGGTATCTTAGCCTCGTGTTTGATTGGGGATAAGGGCAATGGCATGTTTCTTTTTTGTTAGGCCCCCATTATTTAAAGTATAGAGCTCTACGATAGAGTATACACATGGGGAGTGGATATTCTTGGGACCACTTATCACGAACTATGCATGATTGTTAGATTAGGGATACATGACTTAGTTGTCCTACCCTCGTCATGTCTTGGGTATATGAGACGATGATTCCCTATAAGAGTGGAATTGGGATAATAGATTCCAGAGTGATCAGAGCACCCAGATGGGTAAATATGGCTCCACTCAAGGGCGCTCCACAGTTAGTTTCTACTTTGCTGATAACAGATATGGTGGTGCAACCATATTAGGATATGATGGATTGATGTGGTGAGAATATTGTTGCATTGACTGTCTATGCTACTATTGTTCATTTAGTTTACCGCATCAAAAAGGTAGAGACCCACCCAATACTTTGGGTACCCTAGTAGTTTGGGTTAGCTTATGTAAATGTTCCCATAGTGGTTGCCATAATTTACATAGGGTTACCAGAGTCAAGAGCTACTCAGAAGGGGCAATTACATTGGTCAGTTGCTACACCTAGAGTACCTACGACAAACCACAGGTTGCACCAAATCTAGCTTTCGAGGTAACAGTCAGACTAAGGAAGGTATTAAAAATTGGTGTAGGCCTGACGCAGAGTGAGGATGAGGAGGAGGTTGATACGGACTCAAGAAAGGAGAAAAAATTAGAGTGGTAGGCCACATGAGAGGCCTCAACAACTGCTAAAGTTGAGGCAAATGTGGAGGAGGAGATAATATTTACTGAGGTGATCGAGGAGGCATCCGTGCACCCGCAGAGGGTGGAGGAGGAAGTTATGGTTAAGGAGGAGGATGCACCGACACCAGTCATTGATCTGAGTTGGATGCTTGGAGACCCGAGTGAGTGAAAGACACATTTACTTCCTAGATTAGATGTTAGTAAGTTATTTCTCTCTCTCTCTGTGTCTCTCTCTCTCTTTTAAGCTTTCTAACTCACCACTATTTGTTTGCACTTTTTAACTACTACAGATGGATGAGGAGATCTTATTCTGTGCACACTCCTTGATATTTTTGTGATTCCTATGAAGATGACGTGAGAGAAACTTCTTGCTGACATGGGGCATCCAACGAAAACTGGCTGCCACAATGACGTGTTTGCACTAGCCTGACACGCCACAAAGGCGATGAATCAAATTAGGAACAATATCACTTTACACGAGGATTAAGAGATACAAAAACAAGCGCACTTATGCAATGGAGCTACCACTACTGGATGCTCACCTGGGAAAACACACGATCATTTTCATAGATCTACACATGCTCATTCTCATGTTGCACTAAGTCATTCTCATCACAAGAGCTACAACAGGAGTCCTCGCACCACCCCTATCCCTTCGTAAGGGTCTAGGAGGGAAGGATATGCCCATGACCTTTATTTCTTTGAGGAAATTCTTGACACATGTATCTATTATTTATATTTTGAGATATTTGAGGAGGAGGTTAGGGCTAAGGGGGATGTACCATCTCCTGCATAGGTACCGGTCGTTGATTTGAGTTGGATTCCTAGAGGCATAAGTGAGTGAAACACACCTTTCCTACATTTACTTCCTAGATTAGATGTTAGTAATTTATTTCTCTCTCCTTTTTTAAAGCATTCTAACTCTCCACTATTTGTTTGCACTTTATAACTACTGTAGATGGATGATGAGATCTTATTCGGAGCCCGCTCCTCGACATGTTCATGATTCCTACGAAGATGACACGAGAGCAGTGGGCTGCTAACATGGCCCATCCAGTGACAACTGATCACCACACTGACATGTTAACTCCATCCTGACACGATGTAGAGGTGATGTATCATATGAGGAATGATATCAATTTACGCGAGGATTGAGAGAGACGGTAGTGATCACACTCATGCTGTGGAGTTATCACTACTGGACGATCACCTGGGAAAACACATGGTCATTCTCATAGATCTACACATGGAGGCTCTTATGCTGCACCGATTCGTTCTGATCACAGGATTTGCAACAGGTGTCATCGCGCCACTCTTGCCCCTTCACAGGGGTCTAGGAGGGAGGGATAGACCCAAGGCCTTTATTGTTCTAAGGCATTTCTTGAGACGTGTATCTACTTTTTTTGTATTTTGAGCTCTTAGAGAATTTTTGACCTTACTAACTCTATGGTGTGACGGCATTATACACAAGAAACTTGAAATTATCTATACATATAGACATATTTTTGGTTCGACATTCCTTGTAATAGTTGACTTTGTTATGGTTTATTTCATATGTGTACTCTTAGATGGTTTGCAATTTCCAGTGTTTTATGTTTTAAATGTATGCTATGGATGATGATGCAATGTGGTAAACAAAATGATTTTGTATTATTATGCATATGAAAAACAATTGTAATTAGGATACTTTGTTTTTTAAGTAATATTTAGCATTTTTATTTCACTAGCAAAATGTACTGAATGTGGTATGATGAAAAGATGAACTCGTTCGATCCTCAACTCTATGAAAGTAGTAGGATGTGAGGGTTCATTATCGAGAGTTGAGAAGGATGTGAGTTATATAAACTGAAGAGTGTGAATGTGAATGATGACCAAGAGACAAGACTTTGACAAAGATCCAATTAGAAACTCTTAACCTAGTCCTAATCAAGATTAACTACCAAGTTTGAAATGAATTATGTTTACAAGTTTGACTAGAATTAGATCCATGGATGACCCATTGATTGATAACATTTTGTTTTAAGAAATGATTCTCCCTTAACATATGCACTAATTCATTTTCATGGGAATTTTTAGAATAACTTTTATTTATTTGTTTATTTGTAACTTTTGATTTATTAATGTGACCTCTTGCGTCTTGCCCCATGCCACTAGTAAGAAGAATGGGCTCATCACCAAGGATAAGACATAGGCGAATAAGGGAAATTCCATTCTTTCCCAATCTCATGCTACTAGTAAGAAGCAAGGGCTCATTACCGAAGGTTGGTAGGCATGAGAAGTGTAGTTTATTTACAAATGAAAGAATTGTGTTTATTGTTTATTTATTTATTTTTGAATTGACTTTGGATTTTTATTTTAGGAGGGAATATTTTCCCCTAGCCTCAACCCCATGTAACTAGTAGGATGTGAGGGCTCACCATTGAAGGTTGAGATACGTAAACAAATATTCTAGCTAAATTGTTTAGAATGTTTCTGTCATAGAGAATTTTTTTTAGGGAAAGATTCATCGTCAAAAAGTTGTTGGGGTTAATCACACCAGTTGTACAAACACATATCCATATCTAAGCATACAAACAATAAATACGGAAATAAATTATAAGAAATAATACACAAGATATAGCGTGGTTCACCAAATGTGGGCTACATCCACCAAGAAATAGCCAATATATTATTCAAAACTTTAACAGAGGATATACATTGAAGATCTGCAATCTTCCACACCTCTCCTGGATGTACAGTACTTTCTCCCTCACAAGCTTCTCTTTTCTCTCTCTAAAAATTCCCTCATACAATTCTCCAATTATTAATGAGTTCCCACCTTTTAACCATATCTTTCTAGATTATATAGGCATATACAAACTTAGGGAACTTTAGGTATGCAATTACAATCATTAGATCAATTTTATATCAAAGGTTAGATCTAATTCCTATGAGTTAAATAAAACAATCACACATAGGTAACCGATGCCGGTTACCCTAACCAATATTAGTGTTATCCAAAATTCACCCCTCAAGGTAATTTTGATAACATGCATCAAATTCTTTAGTCCCAAGCAAATAGATTGATTTAAGGCCCGAAATCGTGTTTTTGGGCCCCCCTCGGCTTCTTTCTAACTCTCCCATCCAAGAAGAAAACCCAACGAGTTAGAAAAGGTGAAAAAATTGCAAAAAACCAAGCTTGGGGCCGAAAGAATGAAGAAAATTGGCTAAGTCCTAGTCCAAGAGGTCTGCGGGACAGTTGGGACGTCGGGACGCGAAAAGCCGAATCCGCCGAAAGAGGGAAAAAATTGCCTAAGTCTTTTGTTTCACATGGTTTGGGACATCTGGGAAAAAAGTACGTGGAGGACACGAACCGGCCGATTTGGCCAAAACAGGAGACTTTCATCCAAGACAGTTTGGGACATCTCGGCCAAAAGTACGTGTGGGATGTGAAAAGCCGAAAGAGCCGAGAGCGAATGGAATCTTGCCACGTGTCTTCACCTCAAACAGGATCAAGGGAGCCCGATTCGGCCGAAGCAAGAGATTTTCGTCCAGGACAGTCGGGACAAAAGTACGCGAGGGACGCGAAAAGCCGAAGCGGCCGAAGGCAAAGAAGAAAAGTCAACGTTTGACCTGTGAAACTTTAAATGGCCATAACTTTTGACTCCAAGCTCCGATTTTCACAAAATTGGACTTTCTGGAATGAGCCTGACGTCCTCCACGCCACAAAAACTAGATTTCTTAATTTTTAATAAGGGTAGATATATTTAATTAAGAGAAAAATATTCGGTTCCAGTCAGTTAATGCTCATTCCCGTCAAATGACAGAAAATGTTTGCCAAACCCAAAACAGCTACCCGCACTTAGAAGGCCATAACTTTTGCATTTCTCAACGAAATCACACAAAATTTGTACCGTTGGAATCATGGCTCCGAGCCTGATTCACAAAAATCAATAAATTCTAGATTTGATGAGAGATTCATCAATATTTTTTAGAAAACGTGGCTGGTTTCATAACAGTGTTTTATTTGGTGGTTGGGAGTGCAATTAAGAGGCATGGTCATCATTATTTCTCTGCTGCAACACCTGCGACAGTATGGGGAGATTTTTGCAAGTAATATATAATCATTTTACTCCATTTAATGCCTCTTACAAGTGGTTGAAGGATAGATTTCAGGATTTCCATCTTCCCTTCTCTCTCTCTTCTCATTTTTTTTTATAAATTGGAGTGTTGGGCTCATTGTAAGGGAGAGAGTTTTAGATAGCAAAGCTCTGTCAAAATTACTTTGTGAAGCCAATGTGCTGCAGGCCCTTGTAGTGGACTCCTTGCATAGTGATCCAGGCCCTTTTCTTGTAATAGATTGAACTGTGCATATCATGAAGCAATAAAATACAAGTTTGTGGATGTATCTTCCCTTGCTGTGTTTTCTTGTATTCTTCTTGCCCCTCCAATCTTAGTTATAAGAATATTGTTTCTATTATTATGTTCTTGCAGGGATCTACTATCATTGTGTATTCTTGAAATATTGTTGTGAATGTATTTTGCTAGATTGTGGAGAACTGTCATCACCCCTTCTAGTGTGCATTTTGCTTTTTTATCTCACACATTGGAAGGATACTCTCTCACACCCTCCTTTTTTGGTGTATCACCACTTTAATGTAGGATTTTGTTTTATGCATTCCCTCTCCCTGGTCCCTTAGAAATTTAGATTAGAATAGTTAGTTTCCCCTGCATTACAGTAGATTGTGGCAGGTAGTTTAGGAGCAAGAACCAACTTTCTCTGGGGGTCTATCTCCAGTAGCAAGTCCCCACAACTTGGAGATAGTACCCATGTTATCCAATCACACCGTAAGTTCAAGTATATGCACTTGTATAAACATAGGGTGCTGTGATTCGCTGATAACAATTAGTTCCTACTTAATTTAACTGATTCCAATCATCGAGTGACTGATGTCGGTTACAGTATATTCCAGCCAGTTAATAGAGCAAGCTAATGTGAAGCAATTAAGCTCCATAACTCAACAATCTCCCACTTGGAGATAAATTGTTTCATTGTAACATACAACTCTATTCTTAGATCCTTTCCTTGGCCTACTTCTCCCTCTTCAAATCTCAAACTCAAATACCAACAAAAGTGGAGTGTAGCTCTAACTTCTCCTTTTCCAACAGCTTTGTTAGCATATCCACAAGATTCTCTTTCATATGAATTTTCTCTAGTTTCCGCTACCCATCCTTCAACACCTGCCGTATGAAGTGATTTCTCAACTGAATGTGTTTAGTTCTTAAATGAAACACTGAGTTCTTTACCAGATGAATCACACTTTGACCATCATTGTTCACTCTGTAGTCTTACTGCTCCTTTCCCAACTCTTCCATAAACCTGCTCATCCATATCATATCTTTACTAGTCTCTATAACTACAACATACATGGCCTATGTAGTAGAAAAGGCCACAATCTTCTACAATCTATAAATCTAGCTAACTATCATCCCACCTAATGTGAATACATATCCAATGATGCTTCTCCTACCATCAAAATCTCCAACCATATCTAGATCAACATAGCCACATAAAAAAATATTTGACCCTCTATAGCATAACTGCATTCTAGATGTCCCTCTCAAATATCTGAGAATCCATTGGACTGCTTTCCAATTCTCTTTACTTGGATTGGCCATAAATCTTCTCACAAATCCCATTTCCTGTGTAATTTCTGGTTTAGTACAAACCATAACATAGATGAGACTTCCAAGTGATGAAGCATATGGAACTCATGCCATGTACTCGACCTCCTCATGTGACATAGGAAACTGATATTTGCATAATTTAAAGTGTACAGCCATAGGTGTAGTTACATTTTGAATTCTTCATATTAGACCTTTCCAACACCTTATTGATATAATGTTCCAGAGACAAATACAACTTCCTTTTCTTCCTGTCTCTATGAATTTGCATGCCAAGGATTTTATTTGCAGCTCTCAAACCCTTCGTTGCAAATGTATGAACTAAATTTTATTCAAGCTCAAAAATGTCTTGTGTACTAGATCCTGCAATAAGTATATCATCCACATATAGTAACAAAATAATATAGATTCCATTTTCAAGCTTCTTAAAATAAACACAATGGTCAGATTTACATCTCATATAACCATGCTCATGAATGAAACTATCAAACCTCATATACCATTGCCTTGGGGCTTGTTTGAGCCCATACAAGCTCTTTTTCAACCTGTACATAGGTTCCTCCTTACCCTTAAATTCATAACCAAGCGGTTACTGCATATAAATCTCTTCCTCCAAATCACCGTGAAGGAAAGTCATCTTGAAATCAAGTTTCTCCAAATGCAAATCTTCTACTGCAACTAAACTTAATACAATACATATGGAAATCATTTTCACTATAGGAGAAAATATCTCACCAAAATCAATACTTGATTTTTGTGCAAATCATTTTACCAAGAATCTTGTCTTTTTTCTTTTCTGTCCACCCTCTTCTTCCTTGACCCTGTAAACCCATTTTTTCTGCAATGTTCATTTACCTACTGAAAACTTAGGTAAATCCCATGTCTGATTTTGTTCCAAGGAGTCCATATCCTGCATTGACTCTTCAAAACTCTCTGGTTCATAACTACTAACAATTTTAGAATCTTCTAAATGTCAAAAACGAAATCCGAAATCACCAGAGCCATAACCAATAAAAGTGCATCTCTTAGATTTAGCATTCAACTTCATTCTATTTTCTTTATCAACATGCATAAAAGCTTTTGAACCAAATACTCTCAAAAAATAAATATCTACCTCTTTTCCACTCCAAGCTTCTTCTGGTATTCCACCATCCAGTGCACATGAAGGCCCATGGTTAATTAAATAAACCTCTATGTTTACTGCGTGTACCCAAAACTGCAAAGGTAATCCAACATGTATCCTCATGCTTCTTGCACATTCCATGATTTTCCAATTCATTCTTTCAGCAAAACCATTCTCCTATGGTATTCTAAGAATTGTTATTTCTCTGTGTATTCCATTCACTGAATAATAAACATTGGAAACTTTGCTGTAGTTTCACCACCGTTGTCAGATCTAAGGCATTTTAACTTTTAATTTGATTCATTTTCCATAAGGGATTTCCATATTTTAAAGTCTCAAAAAGATCATATTTACGTTTAATACAATAAACTCATACCTTTCTTGTGGCATCATTAATGAAACTCACATAATCTCGGGATCCTTCATGATAAGCTACATGGGCTAGTATCCACACATCTAAGTGCACAAGCTCCATTTTTTTCTCCTTTGCTGCCCCAACTTTGAGAAATATCACTCTCTTTTAATTTCCAAATATATAATGCTCACAAAAATCAAGATTTACATCTTTCAAATATGATAACTTACCCTTAGCCTTTAAGATCTGCATTTCTTTTTTAGTCATATAACCTAGCCAATTATGCCACATGTTTGCATCAGAATCTGATGTAGATAGCACAAAAAATGAATCAGTAATACAAGTAGACAAATACAGTGTTCCTACCTTATTTCCTCTTGCTACAAAAATATATCCCTTGGCAACCTTCCAAGAGTCGGTTGTGAATGTAACCATACAAATAGATTCACCTAGTTTTCCTACAAAAATAAGATTTCTCTTGAGGCTTGGCATATGCCTCACATCTTTCAATATCCATTTATTTCTATTCTAAAATTTTAGATGAATTTATCCTTTACCAACGATATTGCATGGTTCATCATCTCCTAAATAAACATGCCCAAAATTACCCTAAACATAATGTCTAAAATAACCCTTATTAGGGGTAGCATGGAAAGAAGTTCCTGAATCTAAAACCCATGATTCAATTTTATTATCCTAAGAGAGAATAAGGGCATATTGCATTATCTCGTATGCAACAATGTTTGCCTCTTTACCTTTATTTGGTACATTATTTGTTTTCCTTGAACTAACAATCATTCTTTGCATGTCCTTTCTTTCCATAATTCCAACAAGTTATTCATTTACCTCTAGATTTAGATCTACGGTTCTTAGACTTTGATTTCCCATTATTCTTTCTCTTAGATCTATCATTATGCCTTCCTCTACTTTCTACATTCAAAGCATTTCCAGATGATAATTCTCCTGTACTTTTCCTATGTATTTATTCATTCAGGATAATACTAACCACATCATCAAAATTTAAAATATTAGTAGCAAGCGTTGTATTACTAACATCCATTACTAATTTATCCCAACTATCTGACAAAGAATATATAAATAAAAGTGCTTTCACTTCATCGTCAAATGAAATATTCACTGATTTTAGTTCATTTACAATAGATTGGAAACCATTCAAATGACTCGATGCGGATTCACCTTTTTTCATATTATAATTAA
Source organism: Taxus chinensis (assembly GCA_019776745.2). Classification (NCBI taxonomy): domain Eukaryota; kingdom Viridiplantae; phylum Streptophyta; class Pinopsida; order Cupressales; family Taxaceae; genus Taxus; species Taxus chinensis. Next base: position 169,268,414 of record CM034151.1, read on the forward strand.
ATCATTTCTTCATCAAATTAATTGTTTTTGAAGCACTGAGTTTTTCACATAAATTAGCTAAATATTTCATCAACTATAATGTGGTTTTTTCTTTGGTAATATTTAAAGCCACAGATGTTGTCAGACTCAATCTTGTAGATCCTAGAGTCTTTCTGTCAAGAACTTTCCATTCTTTATTAGTCATCTTTGTAGGTCTTGAATTTTCATCCAACGGTAAGTATAGATCTTTTTGATACAGATAATCTTCCACCTGCATCTTCCATAATTGATAATTATGGCCATCAAATTTCTCAACTCTGTATTTTCCATCTTCTGCCATTGTCATAGCTCCCACTCAATTAGAAATCCCTTTATGAGTAAATATGTCAACACACAAAACCTTCAAACAAAAAATATTTGATACCAGTTGTTGGGTTTAATCACACCAGTTGTACAGACACATACTCAGATATAACAAGGTTCACCCAGAAGAAATAATGCACAAGATATAACATGGTTCACCCACTATGGGCTACGTCCACCAAGAAACAACCAATATATTATTCAAATATTTAACATAGGATATACAATGAATATTTGTAATCTTCCACACCTCTCTCAGATGTACAATACTTTCTCCCTCACAAGATTCTCTTTTCTCTCTCTAATAATTATCTCTTATGAGTCTCCCAATTATTAATGAGTTCCCACCTTCTAACCCTAGCTTTCTAGCTTATATAGGCATATAAAAACTCAGGGAACTTTAGCTATGCAATTACAATTATTAGATCAACTTTATATCAAAGGTTAGATCTAATTCTCGTGAGTTAAATAAAACATTCACACACAAGTAACCGATTTCAGTTACCTTAACCAATACTGGTTCCTAGTTTCTTTGACCTATTTTGGTCCCCAAGTGATCGACATCAGTCTGTCGACTGACACCGGTTACTATGTACTCCAACAAGTTAATAAATCATGCTAATGTGAAGTGATTAAGCTCCATAACTCAACAAAATATTCTAGAGAAAACTATGGGAAAGAAATGCTTGAATTTGGAGAAACCATGAAGAAGACTAAGTACACGAGTCCTTGTAGTGTCAATGTCAAAATTTTATTTCATGAATGGAAATGCTAATAGAGATTGGATAATTTGAAGATGTAAAATGGATGTTGAAGAAGTATGATTGATATATTTTCCAATGTTTGAACATTTTATAAGTTACTTAAAAAGTAAGTTTCCAATTTACAATTTCACAAGATGATAATGCAAATGACAAAGTAGTATGAGTGCAATAATGTACAATGTGGAAATGCAAGTGATTATAAATATAAGGGTTTAAGGTGAAGTGAGTTTCCAAAATTTCTAAACTCCTCACCCTTTAAAGTACACAGACAATACACATCATTTTATAGTCTTCCATTACATGATAAGGCCCTAACCATTTCGGCCTAAATTTTCCTCCTTCACTGAATTTTTTTTCTATTCGGTTGTCAAGTCTTAACACAAGGTCTCCTACCTATATTTCTCGTTCATATACCTCCTTGTTATACCTCCTTGTTTGCACTGAAGTTTTGTAATCCCACAAGGCTGGGAATAGCTTTAAGTGCTAATATTTCTTATTCTCCTTAAGTGTATTAAGGAGGATGGACTTAAAAGTCTTATTTTTATCCTCAGCATGTATTTTGGCTTGAGGGTAGTATAAAGAGGCTATGTGATGATATATTTTAAATCAAGCACACAACACTCATGCACCTCTTATTTTTCTAAGGGAGTACCATAATTTGAGATAATGACCTATGGGGCACCATACCTATAAATGATTTGGTTCGAGATGAACTTAGCAATTATTGATCCATGTACTATAATCAAAGGCATGGCCTCAACCCACTTTGTGAAGTATTATGTGGCCGTGATGATGAAGTTGTGGCCATTTGATGAGGAGGGAGATAATTTACCTATTAGATAAAGACCCCAATTAGAGAAGGGCCATGGTATCACAATTAGATGTAAAGCTAGGGTCAGGATGTGTATAGTGTGCAATATTTCTTGACATTTTTGGCACTTGCACATGTATTCTACAACATCATGTTCTAATGTGGGCCAAAAGTATCCCATTCATTGAATCTTGCGAGAGGTTAAATTCCCTCCAAAATGGCCACCACAGACTCCATTGTTGGCTTCAAAGAGAATTTTTTCCACTTATTCACTGACACATCTCAACAACATACTCCTAAAGGATTTGCAATAGAGCACTTCTTCTATGATTACATATTTTTTGGCTATGACACGCAACCTTCATCTTTGTTGCGAATTTTCTCCCTTGAGATACAACCGATCTATGATGTGATTTATTATGTCAGTATTCCATGAACAAAAAGAAATGTGAGGTTTTTATTCTATAAACACATTCATCGAGAATATCTAGATCAAATAACTCTCAGCAGTCTATAAGATTATTCGCAAACCAATCAACGATGATTTTTCCCTTGACAAACTTTTGATTGATGAAAGTGAGTTTGAACTCACCCACCAACATGATAAATCTACCAGCCTTTTTAGATAAGGTTTCTTAAGACAAAAATGTCCATTAATGTTTTAATTTTAACCATTACCCAAATTTCTTTGTTAAGCATATAATGCCTTAACCTATTATTTGCAAAGATAATTTCCAAACACTCTTTCTCCCTTGAGTAAATCATGTTTTGTAATGAAGGAGATTGTGTGTAGTCACCTTTCCCTACTCCATTTAAACCCCAAGTGTGCCAAAATATCAGCCAGTGTTGACTATGCACTCACCTAAGGCATGCGCGGGCATCGAGCCCCTCCTTTATGTGAGATTTGTAAGAATGCTTCACCATTAATGGAGGAATACATGCATTCACTTTAGAAAATAAGTAAAGACACTATAACTAAGAACATATGCACCATGAAAAGAATATAAGCATTATTAACATCACGAAGGAAATAGATCTGAACCATTGGAAAAATGAACACTAGGGTTTGAACTCATAAATAGAGATATACATAACAACCCATATTATTAATTGATTCATAACTATTTACAGTAGCCAGATTACATCAAAAGGGTCATATCAGACCAAATACATTATGAAATAACACCCTATCTCTACAAACTAACTCTTCTCAAATGGTTATATCCATGATCTCTTCTATGGACCCATAATACCTTGTGCATTTCAACACACATCTTCTTCCTATTACATCACCTCTCATTCCTACCTATGTATCTACTTATCCTTAGACATACACACCTATGCTTACACACATACACCCCCTTATTTTGAACCCAAACACCTTCTTAAATAGAATCGAGATCTATCCTCTTCCGCCTCAACTTCACTCATGGGCAGGCTGCATGCCAGATGGAATCATGCTCCTCCATAATTGAGTGCCTAAGAAAGGTCTCCAAAACCCTAATTAGCCTCCACTAACCGTAATGATTACATCCTACAATATTCATGTCCTGGAATATTCTTTCCTTGAGCTGCAAGACTCCAAGTTATAATTTTATCCAATCATCAGACCTACCTGCATCCTCACGTGTTTTCCATGCAACACCATATTCCATAATGTGATTAAGTCCTAGAATCCTCTTTTTCTTCCACACGCCAACCTCTATGCTCTCCATGTTTACTTAAGCCCTTCACTCAAACTGAACTGTTCAGGATGTTTGCGCGTACTTAGCTCTTCTTGCACACTCTTCTCCATGCACCTTCTTCCTACCTTTCCTTCTATACGCGCTCCTCCTCTACTCTGAGACTTAGTGATTTTCTGGGCTCAACATTACCGCAAAATAAACATGTTGTCCATCCTCAGAAAAAATCTGATCTCCAAAAAATAATAAAGAATGGAAGGAAAGAATAACTTGTATCTAGCTTACGCAAAAAAAAAAAGATTTTTTTTACTATTATATAAGGATTGGGAAAGTCTTATTCAAGGATTCCTCAATCTCATTCAAAGCATCCACCTCCTTCTACACCTATGTAAACAAATCCCCTATTAGCATGTTGACTTCATCAAATGTTAATTCTTCACCCTTAACCTATAGTGTATCAACAATATTCTCCATCTGCTTGCTAAGGTCATTCAACACGTCCATCTTATGTGTAACCTGGGGATACAATTCCTTCATCTTATTCTTAACAAAGCCCCTCAGAATATCAATTATGTTAGACTTCTTCTCAACATTTTCCAAGATCTTGTAGCATTCCACCCTATTTCCTTTATTCTTGGCCTGGAAATCCTTTAGATCCACCTCGTGTGTATCAACTAGCACATTAGCCAATTTTTCTCTATCTTCACAATTGTCGTAGACAACTTCGGCCATGTGCGTCGCAGTCTTCACTAAAGAAAGGAGCTCAGAGTACCGAGTTATGGTCTCCTCAATATTTATTTTCCTATTACTTTGTCGTGCCATAACTTCCTTTACTGACTCTAATGCAAGTGGTTACCTCTCCATTATGATTAAGTGTGTCAAATCCTCCAAGCAGTGGAAGGATGAATCATACTTCTATTAAGGGGGGAGCAAAATCTAGGTGCTTCAAAATAATTGAGTCTAAAATATTCTCCGCTTTCTTGTAGATCTCGCGCACCTTCTCCTTTTCTTCTCTTAACTCAGCTCTTAGCTGTGTAATTATTGACTCCTTCCCCTTTATCTGCTTATCTCTTTATATGATTTCTTTGCTCTTCTCCTCCAAATCCTTCTCTAATACTTTAATTCTTTTATTTCTTCTAAATGACCATGCTTTGATTTCCTTTGACACCTTGTTGAATGCATTGCATGTTGGCTCATCAGTTAGCTATTGTGAATCCACAATGGGATTTACCTCCTTGGGGTTCGGTGTATTTAGCAATACGCCTGCATTGACTTTGTATTCTAGTTCATCAATATAGGACTCAAAATTCCATGATAGCATCTTACTGGTGCATGGGTATGCACTATATTTTTCAAATGATGACCAATAGAAGAGGTGGTTTAAGGGTACTATGATTTAGAAACCTACGCACAGGACCTTGTTTGAATTATTCTCATAAGTCATTATGGCCCTTTAGATGTTGTTGTTGCACCCTTACCACTTGTGAGCACTCCTATCGGGAAAATGGATGCTAAAATTTTCTCTCCGCCCATGCTTCCATACTTCTCCCACATTATGCTCCACCTCATGCTATACCAAGTCCTTGATGATGTCTGCCACCTCTTTCTCCACTATGTCCTCTAATTGTTCACCAAATAGGTGTGGGGTCTCATGTGCCTTGGTACCCACTTCTTCATGTCTTTCTCCCTCATGAGTTCACTTTGAGGATTCATCCCTCTCCTCATCAGATTCATGCACATTGAATATAGGTGGGTTATTTTCTTCCTCACGCTCTTCATCCTCTTCCTCGGTTTCATTCCCCTTCATGCTCTCTATCCTTTCAGAGTCTAAAATATGCACTACCTTCTACTTATTTTTCACTGGATATTCCTTAATCATTGGGGACATTTCCTTCATGGGAGGCTTCTTCCTTTGAGTATAAGTGCTTGTGCCCATGTGCGACTCCTGTGCTCCTATGGTCTGAACCACACATGCACTCCGTGCCCTATTTGTTGGAGTTTCCTCCCTCTCTCTCATCATCCCTTTCTTCATTCCAACAGGGTCCTCAGGGATGGAGACATCATCCTCAGCGTATGCACCCTTTTCAAACTTTGGCATGAGGTTTATATACACCCTTGTCATCATTTTTCTTGCAAGTGGTAGTGTTACGTGCCTTAGCATGTGTATGTCATGTGAGACATAATTTTCTACATATTCCCGCTTCTTAGGATACACAAATGTCATGCACAATGTACGGTGCTCCTGATCTACTTCACTTAGTTCAAATATAAGTTTCTTGGCTTCCTTAAATCTATTAACTAAGCTCTAAAAATACTATGTTGTGAAGGCAAAAGAGAGTTTACACCATGGGATCTTGGTGTCATATCAATGTAGAACTAGTTGTACATGCAAATTCAGCCTCATCCTTCACCAAGGATGACAATTGTTTTGGAATTCTCCATTATGATCGTAATGCATAGCGTATCCACTTGTACCACTTGTCCAAGTGTGCCTTATAAGCATATGTCATTGTTTCACAAGTGTATGCCTTGAAAATCTTATCTAGGGAGGGGATATTTTTAGGGTACTCCCAAACGTAGTTGTTCAGCCCATCGGGCACTCCAATCTCTGAAAATACAATGGTAAGAAGAATATTACCATACATGATCTTATCTTTGTCACGCGTGCCATCTATGATATCCTCCACAATGAAGGACAATATGTTATAGATGGTCCCTTATGAAATATTTCTACAAATATTCAACCATCTTTTGTTCACTTACGTCCACTGTTCTTATCCATCTAACTTGGGAAACAAGGATGATATCATTAAAACAACTAAGGCATCTGAATACAAAAAGAGTGGGTGTTACTTTGATATTGCTAAGATCATTGAACCTCATGTAGTGCAGTTATGTATATTCTCCTTCCTGTGAAGTAAAATTAATTCTCATGCACACGCAACATCATCTGCTAATATAACCTTTAAGGTTTTCCAAAAAATTGTAATTCATAGAGTTGTAGAATCCCAATCTTCTCCAATTTCCTCTTCACAGAGTCATTGTACATTGGTTGGTCATATTTTGTTCTTTCTCCTGTAGGGTGAACAAGCTCCAATGTCATCTCTTTTTTAGTTGTATCTTACCTATGGTTATAATATCTTATAACCATATTGAGTATGTGAGATACACATTCTTTCCCCAATGACACACCATCTGGGTATTGCATCTCCGCATACCACTCTTCATTAAAACTAGTTGATGTGACTCGTTTTCCTCTACCCTTTCCCTTCTTGGGTGAAACGTTTGATCCCTTCCTTGGTTCCATCTTTCCTTGTTGGGTCTTAGCTAATTCCTCCTTGTGTCTTACTTCCTTACTACTCAATCCTTAGATTCCAATACCTCTGTGTAACTTCTTCAAACCCGTGCCCTATTTTTACAATCCCTAACCTGGAAACTTCCTCTTCCACTAGACAACTTAAAAAATCGTAGGAATCATTCAACCAACCACTTCTGTGCATGCCTATGTTGTACGCTCTAATCAAGTTCACAAATCTGTTGAATTCTTCACTTCACACACAACTTTCACAGATTTCTCGCAAGGATGCCCTAGTTTGCAAGAGCTCTTCCAAAAATAAACGCAAGGTGAAAGATAAGATATGCCCGACTCCCTATTTATAGTTTTCTACTTTTTCCCACATTAGTTTTTGTTCCACCTACCACTGTACCTCTACATTAAATCCAAATTTTTCCAATGATTTTATATCGTGTGTTTTGTCTAGCACTTTTTCTTCGGTGTACATACTCGTTCATAGCTTCCTCAATCTTTTGGCACACCAAACTATATCGACCGTAGACCCTTACACATGCTCTTGGTTCCAAATTCCATCTTCCTTTGTGTCTTAAACCTGTTTTTTCATGTTATTTCCTACCTTAGTTTTCTCTGTGCGTTCATTACTGTATGTGGTTTTTATAAAGCTTTCTTGACACCATTTCATCTCTAACTCTTATAACCCTTGTTACGTGCATTCCTTCTCAAATATCCCACACTTATGTTTCTCTCTCTTAGGCCACCAATTATTTCTCCATCTGTGTGTTGTTTATGTATTCTCTGCACTCTCCTATCCCACACTAAAATTATGCATAGTCCTCTGTGCATGAAAACCCCCTTAGATAGTAATTGTCTACAGTCGTGTACACTTTCTTATTACACAACACCCCAACCTAAAAGACAAGAATAACAACTATGAAAGGAAACACACATAAAGGAAAATTAATTAAGGGAAACCTAAGCTACATGGAAACACTACCTTATTTACAAACACACATAATAATTATTTATAGTAGGTCTTCAGCTTACTCAAGTTGAAGTAGCCGGGAAACCATGTTCCATCCAGTGCTTGTAACTAGAAAGTGCCTCAATTAAGTATATGGGTTATAACATATGGTCCTAAGTAATGCACTTTAAGTTTTCGAGGATGGCGCATAAACTTTGAATCGTACAGAAGAACCATCTGCCCAATCTCAAAATTCTTCTTTTTAATGTTCCAGTCATGCCATGCTTTCTTCCTAGATTTCTCCTTCTTCTTGCTCCACCTAGCAATGTTTTTCCTTTCATCCAACTTCATAAGTTTGTCTAGCCAATATTCAAGTGCTTGCTCATCAGCTAACCATCGTGCATGCACAATATGTAGGGATGGTAATATGAACTCAATAGGAAGAATAACCTCCTTTCCGAACACTAATTGAAAAGGGGTGGCCTTGTTCAATAGTTTATAAGTCATTTTATATGCCCATAATACTGTATAGAATTTATCATGCCAGTCTCTCCTTCCAACATTGCAAATCTTATTCAATGTGTAGCTTAATATCTTGTTAAAAGCTTTGGAAGTCCCATTAGATTGAGGGTGACAAGACATAGTTTTGTGATGGGCCACCATAAACTCTGTGAATCAGATTCTAATAGTTTGATTGAAGAAATGAGTACCCCTATCACCTTCATTCTTTATGTACTAATTATTGTCATCCACACCCTTCTTGAAACATTGTTCAGTTAAATTCTTGTCTAATCTCCCATAAACGACCCTAGGGACTTGCTTAAGGCCATAGATTTCCTTATTTAACTTGCACACATATATCTCTTCTTCTAGATTTTCATTTAAGAAGGAATATTTAACATCCATTTGGTATACCTCAAAACTTTTATAACATGCATATTCTATAAAAATTATAATAGCCTCCATCCTAACCTCTGGTGTGAAGGTATCATCAAAATCTATTCCCTCAACCTATGCATATCCTTTTAGGAAACTCCTAGCTTTGTTCCTTGTGACTTCACCATATTCATTCAGTTTGTTCTTAAATACCCATTTGGTTCTAATAACATTCTTGTTCTTGGGCCGAGGTACTAACTCCCAATTTTTTTTCTTCTCTATTTGATCTAGTTATTCATTCATATCTTTTACAAAAAACTCATCTTTTCTTTCCTCTTCAATATTTTTGGGTTCAATTTTAGACATCAGAGCAATATTTTCTTGGTTTTGAAGATTGACCAGTTTTCTCCTTGTTATGCCATCATCCTTCTTGCATATGATTTGAGATTTAGGATGATCTCTTCTTATTTATCTTGAGGGAAATTTGGTATATTTCCTCTCTTATTCATCATCATTTTATTCTTCTTCAGTCATCTTTACAACCTCTTCTTCTTCCTTATATTGTGTCTCTTGTGATGTCTCTTTTGACTTGGATTTAGATATCATATGATAAGACTCATCAAATTTTACATTTGCACTTTCAACCATTGTTTTCATCATTTTTTATAAATTATGTAAGCTGAAATCATTGAGGAATACCATAATAATATACCATCATCATATCTAAATTCAAATTTTCCTAGGTTTTATTTAGTCCTCTTGATGAAACATATGTACCCAAAAACAATAAAATGTTCTATATTTGTAGGTCTTCCTTTCCATAAATGATATGGAGTCTTGTCACTATTTATCCTTATCTAATAATAATTGAGGATGTATACAAAAGTACAAATTTACTCTTTCTAATATCCATAAGGTAATTTATATTCATTGAGCATAGTCCCAACCATCTCTTGAACAACCCTATTCTTCCTTTCCACCACGCCAATTTTTTGAGGTGTCCTAGAAAATGAGAATTGCCTCCTAATGCCACGAGTCTCAAAAAAATCTTCAAATAGTTTAGACAAAAAATTACCTCCTCTATCTTATCTAATTATTTTGATCCTTCCATTTTTATCATTCTCAAGAAGTGCCTTGAATATCTTCAATATTTCAAGTGCTTCTGATTTGTTCCTCAAAAATGCAGCCCAAGCGTAACTTGTATAATCATTTATTAGAAACATAAAGTAATACTCACCTAATATGATTTCCATCCTCATGGGTCCAAAAATATCAGTGTGAATCAGCTACAAAAGACTTGTGGTAGAGTAATTCTGTTTGGACTTTAACTTTCTCCTTGTCTTCTTCCCATGTAAGCATGCTTTGCATAGAGTGTTCTCTGGTTTGTTAATTTTTGGCATGTTCCTCATACATTTCTTGGATCTTATCTTTATGATATTTTCAAATTTCAAATGTCCGAGTCTTCTATACCATAGCCAAATGTCATCTAATTTTCTCATGAGACATTTCTCCTTGTTGATCTCCTTTAAAATGTACAAAAAAAATTCAGTCCTTTTAGCTTTGCCTATTAGTTTACATGTTACCTTTTTTATGATCTTACACCACTTATCATAAAAATTTATAGTGTACTCTTGTTTTCACGTTTGACTCACATTGAGAAGATCATTTTTCAGTCCCTCAACATATAAGACATTTTTATTTATGTTATTTCCATTTTCTAAACTTAATGTACCTCTACCTACAATGTTTATAGTTGTATTGTCTCCAAATCTAACTGAACCTGATACATGTTTTTTCAGTGAGATAAACTTACTCTTGTCACCATTCATGTGGTTAGATAATCCATTGTCAATATACCATATCAAACCTTCATCTTGAGTGTGGAAAATAGTTTGGTCTATTTGACATCATTCTTTCTTTTCCTTTTGTTTTATCTTGTCATTTACATGACTTAACACTATATCCTGCACCTTCTTGTCTCCTTTTTCATCTTAATAACTCTTCCTATCAGTTGTATCTATTGGACTGCAAACATCAATGAATGAAAACCATATATCAAGCCTCAAGATTTTCAAAAAACTACTCATTGTGAGCAAGAGTATATTTCCATATTGAACTAGACTTCCTGTCATACCCGTGCTTCAAATATCTCCTCAAAGTTGTTAGAATTCCTTCACAAGGGACTTGCTATGATACCAATTTTTGGAAACATAGTGATTGAGAGGGAGTGAATCAGTCCTTTAAAAAATATCCTTTATTTTTGTTAACATACATACATCATTCAAAGTATCCAATTACCATTTATAAACCAATGATATCTTATTAAGTGTGATATAACCATAATTAAGAGCATTAAGCAAGATAAAACTTGTGAGCACATTGTATAAAGTGAAAAACCATCAAGGGGAAGAAAATACATTGAACCTTTGCATATATTACACAACACAAAGGAAATTGTTTAGTGAAGAACTCACTTCACAAGGAGAACTAACCCTTATAACTTTAGTGAGGCACCAACCCTACAATGAGGATACAACCCCCTAAGTTAACTAAAAACCCACCTAGACACTTGAATAATAATATAACCTAAGTAATTATTTTTCCAACATTTTATTTTAATCACCTTGTAAGCTCTCTCCACTCAAAACTCCCTCAAACAAACTTTCTCTCTTTCTTCGCTCATATATGCATCATAATATGTTAATTAGGTCGTATGACATTTAACACCTATTCCTTTACTCTTATCAACACCACATACCTCTTCTTATCTCTAATCTTGAATCCTCTAAGATCTTCTTTCTTATCCTCTTACCTAGCTCAAATAAGCTAATTCAACACACCTTTATGCATGAATCTTTCCAAAAATCACCTTAGGTCGACCAAGACCATATAGGTCAGTCACACCTGACATAAAAATGATCTTATAAACATATTCAAGGGATATAGAATGACCTTTTAGGTCTGAATAGGTCTTACACACATTTTCCTTTGGCTTCTCAATTAGACCTAAAACAACAACATCACCTCTAATGGTCATAATTTGAATTTAAAACTCATGAAGTAATTCCAATAAGGCTCCAATAGCTCTGAACTCATCAGAAACAAGATATCACAATAAAAAACAAGATCATCCACCTCTGTAACATTCATTTTAATCATGACTCACACCAATTTGCAAGAAACTCTCATTAGGTCTTAAGCACCTATAAATCAATCTAAAAAAGTGAGAAACTTATCATATCAAATCATAGTGACAAGACACAAATGACACATTAACAAGAATTTATTTACCTCTAATATCTCAAAAAAATCATAACATCCTTCAGTTTAAGGTATAAGGTACTTGAAAACTTGTATTTCTAAAACTCCCTAATCCTACTTGTAGGACTCAAAAACTAGTCTTGAGCAAACTGAATTCTAACATCTCAAACTCCACTTGCAGACTCTTCCACCACTTAGAACACTTAAAGGGAAATTTTAAACACCTCATAAAGCACTAATATTTCTATATCATATGGATAAATTAACACTTTCTTACTTGTTATAACCACCATTCTTGGAAATCCTAGTAGGAATAATTAGGCCATTAGGGCTTAGACCAAAATACATCACTCCTTTAGTCCTTCTTAATTGGTTTTACACCTTCTAGGTCTAAAGTGGTAGGCCAAATTGTGAGACATATTACACTCTTTTCTTGCACTGAAATTGTATGAAACATGTCACGGATATTAAGAACGCTTCCCAAGCATGTTCTCACAGTTGGATTTACATCATGAACCCTACACCATAATTCTATACCTGTAAATATTCTCAAAAAATATATATTTATGTAGGTTTTAGACACACTTGCAGCATGCCACCAACACAAAGCTAAGATATGAGGAGTCCTCTACATGTATAATTCATCACATTATACTTCCCACTTCATTTTGAGACCATACCAATCAAATCTTACCTATCGCTCTAGAAATAGGGTTTATACCCACTTATCTTCTTAGCAATCATTCATAAAGCACATGACATCATTCTAAATGAAAAAAATATTGAATCAATTCCTTAACTTTGATTAATTTCTTAGGTCCCCATGTAAATTTTACATGTGTGAATGAGGACTAAAATGTCGACCTTCGAGCTGGCAATGACATTCTAAGAGCTCATAGAGTTTTAAACAAATTTTCTTGATTTCCTAATTGAATCCTTACCTCGAATTGTGCTCACACCTCTGAATCTTCCTCCTTGATGTTTTCCAAAACTTATCCATCCTTGATCACACCTAAATATCTCCATGCACCATGGATTTCCTTGCCTTTCTTGCCTTATCTTCAATTATCTACTTCAAAGGACCTTTATCATGCACTAAAAAAATGATTTATGACCTGATATTCCTTGCACACATGTTATACATCCTAAAACAATATTAAAAAATTTCTAAAAAAGTCTTCCCTTATTCATACTTCATGCAAACATGGCATTTTCTATGCATTAGGTCTACGACTAGGACTAGAATGGCTTCTTCAACACATGCTTTCACTAAAACTGACCTTGTCTTCACCTTACAGACCTAATAACACATTTGACACATCTCCCTAAGAATGTTAGTACATGTAGCAACCTCACAATACCTTTGGAGCTCACATACAACACCTAATTGTTTTACTATGCACCAAGAACATAGAACACCATGCCACAACAACACTTCATGACACCACAATAAGACACTACCAATCAACATTCATCCTTATTCATGATTGAAACCTCATACTGAATCATCTCATGCTACCTGGGAACCCTTTTCCATCAATTCCACTTGACATAAATGACAATGAAAAATGTCCAACATCCCCTAGGTTGACATTTGAAAATAGGCAATTTGGCAATTTTTGACAAATTTTCCAAGTTTGACCGAAAAGGGGAAAACATTTCAATAGGGTTGTCTAATAAAATTCCTAAAAACATTTCATGCCAAAAAATAAGTATAACTTGGCTGCTTGTCTTGGGTTGGACAAAGTGAAAACAAGCAAAGAAATAACACTAAAATCTCATGACATTAAGCAAACAAATGCCTTGTCCACTGGGAAAAATAGAGTCACCGTATTTAAAAACTAGTACAAGTGACCAACAAAAAAAGGGAAAACTAAAAAAACACAACACATGACAGAAAATGGAAAAAACTGAGAGGGAAGGGAAGCACAAAAAAATAACCTAAATCACCTATGGTACATGCAAGGGATATCCATTTATTGGTTTGATGAAGTATGACCCCTTTCTCAACTTCTTGGTAAATCCATTTGCCATCAAAGATCTCCATATACTTGAGAAAGATAAAGTTACATGTTTCTTCATTCAAAATTTTACTTGACTCTCCTTATAAGTGAGGGTCCACTCGGATAGTTCATTGTCTTCGCTGTTTTGAAATTCCACTTCCATTTTCCAATAGATTTTTGAATTCAACCATGTTTATAATTTCTAATTTGTCACTTTCCCACTACTACAAGAATGATTCTTGATCTTACCATGCTCATCATGATCACAACTAGCCTTGTTATCTCTGATGGGAATTTTATATTTTATTTTCATTCTCCATATGATTATTGTCTCTGTAAACATATTATTGATAAAGTATTTGAAAATTTCAACACCATCATAGAATTTTTAATTGATCTATGTTTACCTACTATTCCAAATGGTCCTCCTTCACACACACCAATTCATTCTTTATCTTTTTCTTAATATGGTGTAGCTCACATGATTTTTCATACTATTGAAAAGAGGATGAACTCAAGGCTAGAACTGAAATTTGGATATCATCACTTTCCTCATCACGACCATCTTGAGATACAATAACCATCTCCATGATACAAATATCCTCTCCTAGAACATAATCATTTGTGAGAGACTCAAGAACCTTTTCATCCATTTGTTCCTCATTGAGAAGGTCTTCTCCTCCAAATGGAAAAGAGAAATCTTCATAGTCATAGTCATATTTTTTGAGTGAGCCTTCATTTTGGATCTTGAGAAGATGATCAAAATTTTGAGGCTCATGATCCAAGAAGTCACTTGAAATTACACTTTCTTCATGGTTAACATTACTTACCATCTCATGAATAATTTGAGGATATGATCTCCATTATCTTCATCATTATCAAGCATAGAAACTATATATATATATATATATATATATATATATATAATGAGAAGCACATACTATTAAATTCAAGGTCCAGTAAGTCATAATGTTGTTTTATAATATAATCAATAACACCTAGCTACTCTTTTATCAATATGGGTGTCTCAACATCTTACTTTAAAGATAAGAAAAATATTTTATATCTCAAACCTCGGTACAAAATGTATACTCTTGGGTCATCCTCTCTCTGAATAGTGTATCTTCGTTTTCTTATGGGAAGAAGCATCTTGATTTTCCCTTGACTAGTATGGTGGCATATTACCAATATATTTGTATATCTCCACAAACATCTCAATAGAAACTTCGGCTCAAAAACATCCCATAGAAAGATGGAATTTCTACTACAAGTATGTTCATCTTGACCTTCTTGTCATGGAATTACACTAATTCCAATTGAACATATTTGGATTTAAAAATTATGGGTAATTCCTTGGTATCTAATGGAGTAACATTAGCTAGTAGTAGGAGTGAATGTGAGATAAAAATATTTGGAAGCTTTGGCGTGCATCATATTATCAGAAGTTCCAGAGTCAATGATACAATTGTTCAATTTCTACTCATTGAATGAAAAGGAGAGGTAGAAAGGTTCTATCTTCTGAGAAGACTAGGATGCGGGAGAAAGAAGATTCTAAGACATATTGACACCAAGAATGAGAAGTGGTTCTTTGGAAATGGAAAAACTGGAATCAAAACCTTGAAGTACTTCCTTCGATAAATTGGATATGTTTATAAAACTACTTGGGATGAGTTCTTAGATGATTAACTTCATAAATTTGGATTTTAGCCTTCTTTACATGATTGATGACATTAAAGAATGAAGAGGTGGACTCTTAGGGAACAATGGAATATTTAGAAGGTGTAGGAAATAAATTATTAGAAGAGGAAGTAGAAACGGATTTTACTAGAGAAGGAGAAAGAGACTTACCGAGAGAAGTAGGTATAACTTTGGTTAAGGTGTTCTCATGATTCTTCCTAGCTAACTCTATGGAAGTGTGATGTTATGATTGTCTCTTTGTTATTTTTTTAGAGTTGTCATTTGAGGATTAGAGTACTTTGCTTGGGAAGGAGAGGAAGAGGCATCCTTTTTTTTCTTTTGAGTGAGTAAACACTGTGCAAGAGTGACTATTCAAATCCTCCATGAACTCCTCTTGATCTTCATCATCTATGGATAATTCATACTGTCCATTGCTAGTATCTCCAATTTCTTCAACTTCTTGGGCTTTTTATTCTTCTTCTCAAGATTCACAAGATGCATTAATAGGTGGAACTTCTAAGGAAATCCTACATGGTGCCCTAGAAATTTGATTTAGATTTTGAAAATTCTTTGTGGGCATCTCCTTGCATAGAGTACATTGAGAAAGTTTATTTTTTAGAGAAATCATCTCCTTGGCCAATATTAAAAAAAATGTATCAATAGTCTTAGAACTATAACTTTGAAATTTATCATGTTTGATCCTTTATTTATCTTACTAGACATTATAAGATCATCTTCTACCTCTATTGCAATATCTTGAGTTTCATCCAAGGTAGCTAGTTCGGCTCTTCTTAAGATGAATCCAACTTTAGGTAGTTAAACATTTATTAAGAACCTCTTTTTATCATCTACAGTTGGATGGGCACCCGTAGGAATCTTGTTAATCAACTTATTGAATTTTGCCAAAAATTCTCTCATAGGATCCTATGGTTATTTCTTCATTTGAGCCAAGTGAGAAAGAAGGGCATGAACATATTCCGTTGACTTGAAATTTTATTCAAATCTAATTTTCATATCTTCCCAATTGATGATTGAGTGAGATGGAAAATAGTAGAACTATTTTACAGTGGCATCTTGTAATGACTCCGCAAATAGTTGAAAAACAACATCTTCATGTTCCACTCTAAGAACACAACATGCTGTGGTAAAGGCTATAACATGCTCATATAGATGTTTCTTTCCATCTCCATAGAATTTGGGGAAAATATTTCTCAAAGTTTTGGGTATTTCATGGCATAGAGGAGTTAAAGCTAATGGACCATTGTTCTGACCCCAAGATAATGGATCATCCATCTCAAGAGGAAGAGTGTTTAGTGGTGGTGGAGTGATGGGAGATGAAAAAGGATTCATGATAGGATATTCAAATGTATCTTCGAGAGATTAAATTAGAATTCATATGGGAGAAAGCATAAAATCAGCTTGTTCTTGCAACTCAAACACGGGATTATGAAAGACTACAATTCCACTTGCTTGGTCACCTATGGTGTACTTTTTATCTTCCATTTTTCTTATGGGATTTTTATATGAGAAATATAAAAATTTACAGCTAGGAATATGAAAGGTTTCTTACAAAAATTATCATTGGGTTTTTAAGCAATGAGTTTCATAATTGTATTTTTATTTTCATTGTAAGTTTTGTATTTTATGACATTTTTATTTTATTTTTTCAATCGTTATAAGGTATAGAACAAATAAATTTTCCCCATGGTGGGCACTAAAAAATAGTTGGTGAAATAATTTTTCACAAGGGAAAATTAGTGATTTTCACCAACGGTCACGGGACTAGGTCCTTCCTCTTATAAATGGAGAGGTTGTCATTGATTAAATGTGGGAAACAATTAAATATTTTGGTGGACATTAGGTCGGAGATCAAACAATAATACTCTACTAAAATTGTGGACAGTTTCTTAAATGGGATATAATGAAGGAATTTTATTGGAGACAGGTAAATGTGAGATAAGAGAATATGGAGAGCGTTACGGTTGTGAACAATAACTTGCATATTTTTTGAGTTAAGGTAATGGATCCCTCCTAACTTTCTCCCCCAAAGTATTTTGCTATAAAACCTACCACTTGTGATGTTTTCCTTCTTTTCGTCGTTACATATGGTAGCATGTGCTGACGTTGATTCCAAGTGTAATTGATGAATGCGCTAAAAATAGTTTCACTACTAAGAAATCCAAGGATGGATTTTTGGCTTCCTCTGAGATTCAACTTCCAATTCACTCAGATGAGAATACAAATCCTAATAGGATTGACAAATTGAAAATTGTTAAAATTAAAAATAATTATTTTAATATGCATCTAAAGTCCCATGTAAAGGATTCTTCTAGGTAATTTGGTTATAGCTAGAGCATTGGATGTTATTATTTTTTTGTGTTGCTCTAGTAGGTTCTTTTTTCTCTTTCTTTCTCCCCTATTGGTGCTTGGTATTTCCTCTTTTTAATGCTTTAATGTATTATCCATCCTTGAGGGATTATTATACAAGGATGTGGGTCATTTTTTTACTAGATAAGGTAAAAAAAGGGATCAACTCCCAGGGGCCATTACAAAATGAGGAACATAAACTAATGAGCATGAAAGAAACAGAAAAATTCTAAGAAAGGATTTAAACATGCTTAAATCTTACAATGAAGATCAAGACTTTGAACCAAAGAGAGAAAACCAGAGAGAGAAAAGTAGCTCCAAAAATTCAAAACTACAGAAGTTCACCAAAAGTCTGTCAACAGTCTAGAAAACTCAGCTAATTTTTAGGAGATCTTTCATTGCTACCATCATGAATTCCTTTGATCTTGGCACCATCAAGATGTGGGTCATTTCAACACCCTCAAATTTCACCAATTTCCAAAATACAAGAAATTATAGATTTTCATGAACATTAACCAAAGCTATTTCCATATTCAATAGGAATAAAATTAACTATGTAAGTAATAACAATATTAACAAATCAAAGACCCAAAGTTATATTTATTTATTCGTAAAAAACATAAGGTTCTTTCTTGGTTGTTTAAGATACAAATCTTGCATAGTTGGAAAGTAGGAAGTAGAAGAGCATAGATAAGGAAATAGAAGAAACTAGCTTCCTTCTTGTAGTAATAGGAGAGTAAAAGTTATCAACCATTTGGAATGGAGAATCCATCCCAATATATAACTTAAAAAGTGTCCCTTCTTCTCCTCCCAAGTGATTTTCCATATTCCTACCACTTGTGACGTTTCATATTCCTCTATGAATAAAAATAACTTATTTTCTTATTGTAGACATGTAAAATGTTGACATAATTAATAAATAAATAAAATACCTATTAACCATTATTTAATCCTAACAAATATTTCCCCTTTGTTACTAATTCATTATCCCACAACTCCCATTTTATAAGGTTTAGTGACTTTTCCTTTGATTAATTATTTTTTAGGCATTAATATTTTTGGTTGTAGGACTGTCATTTGACACCTTTATAGAACCCGTGGCACATTTGTGACAAACATCAACACTTCTGTTTCTAACCACTATCTGTGCAGGTTTTGGTGCATATGATTTAACAATTGGCACATATACTTACAATTTAATGCTTATGAATTGCTAAAATTGAATTCTTTATTTTAACGCATTTTCCCCAATTGTTAGCATCTTTATTGCTTGTAGTTGAACCTTTGACCTATTTTAGCACCTTTGACCTGGTTATTGGCACCTCTGTTGGAATAAAAACATTTCTTAGAGCTTACCAATCTAACTTTTCTTCCAAGCATTTTTGTTGGTTGTTTTTAGGTCTCAACATTCTGCTCTCATATAATTATTACATAAATAAGGGGAGAATTTTCTCGTTTTGATACTTATTTTTTGTTTATATAATTTTTGAGGTTGTAAGATTTTTTATTAATAAAAAACTTTTGACCACCTTGTCTTGCAACTCGATTGGTCAAAGATATTAGGGTTATAAACAAAAACTACTAATCTTTTTGTTTCAGGTCCTCCTCTTGAAGACCTAATCACATAATATTTATCATTTAATTTTGATTATCTTGCATCGATCATATTTCTTGTGTGTTTTGTATTGTTGTTTTTTAATCCTGAAGGTGAAACCATGTATATTTTCCTCTCACTTCCAAGGAAGATCTTCAGGATCAAAAGTAGCTAATCTTTTTCCTTTTTTATTTTTATGGGTAACATGACTTGGAAGTGACATCCATGAACTTACCATAGTCCTTGGGGTCTCATGACCATGGGCTTCATCTCCACACGTGTAGACACACCCCATGTTTTGGTGGGGTATATAGATTCTTGGAGAGCTATCATTATTG
The DNA here is from genome assembly GCA_019776745.2 of Taxus chinensis. Classification (NCBI taxonomy): domain Eukaryota; kingdom Viridiplantae; phylum Streptophyta; class Pinopsida; order Cupressales; family Taxaceae; genus Taxus; species Taxus chinensis. The sequence continues at coordinate 169,288,385 of CM034151.1, forward strand.
CCTAAGTGCTTGCTTGTTTTAAGAGTGATGTGAAGTGAGGGGATTCCACGTCACAATACCCAGGCCTTAGAAAGCATCCTTACAACACAGACTTGGGCCCCACATACCACAAGGTATTGTTATCCATTTTTACCCCTAGAAAAAATGGACAGCTGGAAAACATTGGACTTGGGCTAGTTGATAGAGCTTTAATGGTAAATCTAGAAGAAACAAGAAATTTTCATGTTTTGGGGCACTTAGGATCATTTTGGAACAATTTTTACTGCATTTCCCTTCTTCTAGAGGCTTGAGGACCCAAAAATTAGACAACTTGAGCAAAAAATGAAAAAATGGGAAATATTGGCTTATGGCACTCTAGTTCATTTTTCTAACTCCCCAGATCAAGAAAAATCCAAAAAGTTGAAAAATTTTGGAGAAAAATAGAAAAAAGGGGTTTTTTCAGTGTATTGAGGCTTTAAGGGGGTCGGATGGAACTAGGTCAGGTAGTACTAAGGTTCTTGGAACTTGATACAAGGCCTAAATGCATTGGAATTGAGCATGTCCTTTGTAATGTGGAAAAATAAGGTAATAGTGGCCCAAGAGGAAGGAGTTCAGGCGGTTTAATTGTTGTATGCATTACCGAGTTTCCCAATTCTATAAGGGGGAGGAAGATGCAGTTGTGTGTAGACCGAGGGATATTTTTGGGATTTAAGGTCTTGGATGCCTGAGTGGAACAGTTCCCGTGGGGATTAAGTTCCCCGCGGGGCCATTTTTTGTTGATTTGCATAGTGGAAGTGTGAGGAGTTTAGCGCTGGAAAAATGGAGTTGTGGGTAAAAATGTTCCCCATAGGGTGTTGAGAGTTACAGAGTACATGGTGTGGGGTTGTAGGAAAAGTGGAAATACTTGTGGAGAATAATTAGGTGTGGGGAACTAGTTCCCCTTGAAGCCAATGAGCCTGAAAACCATGCCCAAACCTGAAGTAAAAGGAAATGGCTAGGGAGTAGTATGTAGTAAAGGTGAGAGTTTGGAGAACTCATGACCCAGTTCCATTCTGATCTATTGAGCCCGATTTACCTGACATATCTGCAACAAAAATAAAGGGAGGAAAGGATATGTTAGTATAATGCAGACTGTGCACAAAATAGTGAAATAAAACCTAAAATATTTGGAAATAAATGAAATGGAGCCCCCGACCTGCATTGACATATATCCTTCCCACATGCACTAAATATAACAAAATTATACTTGTTGTATTTGGAAGTTAGATCCCTTCATCATGAAATTATAAAAAATGGGAAGTAGGTTGATTTGGTGGGCCAAAAATAAGGAAACATATCCTAGATCAAATTAACATTTCCAGGTGTGTAAAAGAGCCATTAGTGAAGACATGGAGGCCATTTTCTTCTTTCACAAGCCAAATTACATGAAGGAATGTGCTTTGCGGGGGTCTCCATGATGTTTGCAAGTTATTTAATGACTTTTTTTGGTTAGTGAAGCATAAAATCCGAGTTATCTCTCTCTTTCTTTTATTTCTTCCATATATTGTAAAGGAAAGCTCATTTTTAGTTGTTGGAAATTTTGAAATGCTATTCTCTCTTCTTCTTAGCTACTGGGAAGATGTTGGAGTTCCAAGCCTCATTTTTAGCATTTTAATGATGAATCATGTCTTCTTCCTCTATTTTGATGTATTGTGCAAACTTCTAGAGCAATTAAATCAAGTTTTATGGTTGTTTCTATGTCCTAGCTTGGGTTTCCATTGCTTTATCTTTCCTTTCTTAATGTTTATAGGTATTTTTTGCATTTTATTTTTCTCATTTCAAACTTGAATGATGTTGTGCTTATGGAAATGGTGTATTGTTGTGTGGTCTGTGGTGCTTTGTCCACCCTCTCCATCTCCATTTTTCCCCTTTTGTATGTATTTTGAAGTGGCCAGCCCCCCTTTTCTTTGTCTTATCACCTTCATTAATGTAGGATTTCCATATATATATATATATATATATATATATATATATATATATATATATATATCTCCCTAGTCCGTTGGAATTGATAGAATAGGAGTAGTTAGTTGTATTTCCTTCAATATAAGTAATTTAGTGCTAGGATTAGGTAGAGGAACTAGCCTTCGTTGGAATTACATCTCAAGTAGAAAGTCCCACAACTTGATAGATGGTCCCACGTTACCCAAAAACACCGGTTTCTTATTCATACATTCATGAAAAATCATAGGGTTCTATTTTTTTGTGATAATAGGTATATCGGGGACTCCCCTAGTGAGCTCGTATATCGTAGCCTAGGCAACCTTTTGGCTGCATATCAAACTATAGTGCAAGGAGGACACATTCCAAAAGATCACTCGCTATCCAACCTCATATTCACACATAGGTAGATAGATATTTATTGGCACCATCATTGGTGTGTGGTATTGAAAATGGGCTATAGTTTGATTGCAATCCCACTTGAATATTTAGGGTGTGCTTGCATGTTTTTGATTATTTGAGTGTATTCTTGATACCAATAGACATATCCCACACTAATTCATATTTCCATCACATCATCATAAAACACCTACAATTTTAATATCACCATACATATTTGATAGTACTTATTTGACCATACTCTTGTCATTCATCTTAACATCACTCACCCCCTTTACAATATCCTATTGATATAAATAAAAACAAACAATCAACATTTCCTCTTGATAGAAAAACTTTATAATCACAAAAGGATATTCAAAAACAGCCTCCCACTTCATGAAAACATCTAAAATTCAATTATACATCCCCATTTTATCAACGTAAATTATTTCATGACATATCACCCAATCTAAACACACATTCATCTAATTTTCATAAAACTTTTGTTTAATCGATTAAAATTTCCTGTTGACATCACAACACTTACCTGGACCCAAAATATCCTAGAACCTATTACATCACATATCCCCTCTTAATCACGAAATTTACTACACTCATACATCCTGATATCATCACACAATCCTACACACACACTTTCTCACCTAAATTTCATATCTAAGATTTTTTGTTGACACGATCAACTCAATCTTACTAGTCGAAACCTTGAACACATACAAATTTTTTTGATCTCCTATCCAATGCTCTTAATCCCTCACAATGAGGTACATCCTAAGCCCATACATTGAAGAAAATCCTTCTTCAATCCTCTCAATCCTTTTTCAACCCTCTTTTCCTAAAACAAGGTTAGGTTGTTGAGATTATACAACGGTCGATAAGAAATCTAGCCTTTCTTCATCTACACATCCTTCACCTACTTAATACACCTCCATCCCTTTTCACATCTCAAAAACACTAGGATCTAATGGAACCTAGGAGAATAGTTTCCCAATCCCAAACATAAAACTAAGATGAAATAAACCACCAACTAAATACATAAATTGCAAACGACATATTCTATCAGAACTTTTTCGATGCCAACGCAGAAGAAAAATGCACTTGATGGGAAGATGAAGAAAAAATGGTCAATAATAGTGGTGATGATTATTCAAGCACCCGCTCCATAGAAGGGAGGTAATGGTAAATGCTTAATTATTTCATCGAAAAAATGAAGATTCTCTCCTACTCCAGTTATATCATATCGTAGCAAAAATTCCTTCTGATTTTACACATGACTAAATTCATAGTATTTTCCATGATGAGAATCAATGCATTAGAAAATGACCCCCATCCTCACTATATCACAATCCAAATCAGCCAAATCATAGTAACCATCATGCTATTTGTGGATGGGATAGCAGATAGAACACCCATAACTCTCATATAGCCAAGGAGGTTGTATCATCCTAATTACAACAAATGAGAAACTGGATTTCCCAATTGGACTCCCAACTTGATACACAATGACTAAATGATCATGACTCTAAACATTCACAATGGCCCAATTTCAATATACCACCCACCAACCCCCAAGAATCCTCCTTAGAGCAGGAAATAAAGTATATGAAGGAAACACTTTAAGGGTTGCAACTCGGAAGACAAGGAAAATAGCATGAGTTTAAGGAAATCTATCCTTATCCATTTGGCCACTATATCCTATGTGTCCCTTTCCCCCCATACTTTTAACCACCCAAGCTTGAAAAATACAAGGGAAAGGGTGACCCTTGTGAACATGTTAAGGATTTATATATGCTATGTCAAGAAATAACCTATAATGACTCTTATTTTTTTAGACTCTTTTCATGAAGCCTAGGTGGTCCCACTCTTGAATGGTTCCTCCACTTACCCAAGGGCTCTGTCACTACCTTTGCTGACTTGTCTAAGAAAATTTTCAAGAAATTCTCATATAATTTATAGCATGATGTCATGATGATCAACCTATGCAATACCAAGTAGCACAATGGAGAAATATTTTCATCCTTATAACGATGGAGAGCCCTTGCTAACTGTATCCCATGACCCATCTCAAAAAATAAATTGGTCACCATCTTTGTCACCAACCTCCATTAAGAACTAGCTTTCCACCTACAAGTCCATTGTGCCAGCACATTTGATGACATAATAGAAAAATGAATGCAGATAGAAAAATCCCTCATTTCTAAAGGCCTTATTAAATTGTATTCACGTGATAAATATAGCCAATCCAATCATTCTTCCACATCATAGAAGCCCAAATATTTCAACAAGAATAATAATGTTGTTGGAAATGGAGTGACTGAAACCAAACATGTTCAACACATCCACAAAGGTGCTGACATATCCATCCCAAAGGGTCAACCCTAGTCTACCCAAGATCCAAATATAATGTCATACACCCCTCTTGGTGATTCCATTGAAACATTACTTGAGAAATGTATTGTTGTAAATATGGTTGTTTTCCCACAAACTTAGCCAATTGATGAATCTAGACCTAAAAACTTTTGGCTTAAGGAAAATGAGTATTGCAAGTTTCACAAAATCAAGGGACTTGTTACCACTAGGTGTATGTAACTCAATAACTACATCCAAGACTTAATTTATTGGGGTGAATTTGAAATCAAAGATAATGGTCCTCTTCCTCTCAAAATCATAAGTCAAAACCATACTTCAAATCAGGGTCAACAGAATACTGGTAAATCCCATGAATAATCTAGCCATCACTCTAAATATATAAACTATAGACGTGTCCCCTTCCAATATGAATCCCTTGTCAGTTATATTCATAACCATCCCCATCAACTGACCACCATAAAAGTTAAGGGATATTTCCAAAACCCTCAATGTATGGTTACTACTCGCAGGATCCATGTAGTGGTTCAGGGGGACTGCTCCATCTTCCTATGATATACCCCCACAAGCTCTATAAAAAATTATTGAACAACTTGAGAAGACCCCCATGCATATCTCTATCATGAATCTTCTAAAAAATCCTCCATACATAAATATATCCTTTACCATGCTTTTCAAGACACTCACATATGAACGGATATTGATCTCATGCATTTACCATCCCTCGTCGCTCACCATTACCCACATACAAAACTTCCACTCACTTTCACCCAACAATACTTTCCACTACAAGGATCAACTCACAACATTCCTCTCTAAATTTAAGTTTATATTGAAAATACCCACGTCAAATGAGTACTACTGGACAACACGTTTGGTGTTAATATTTTTACCCTATCCCTCATTCTATGCATAGGGTATGAAGACTCATATTTAAGACAAGAAATAATCACCATCAAATCATATGATGATACCGAAAGAAAATCAGTGGGAACTCTATACCTTCCCATCAATGTGGGGCATGTTATGCTCCCCACCATAGTACACATCATGGACATCTAGTTCCCCTATAATTTATTTTTTGGTCGCCCCTAGATAGGAAAAATTTTAGTGGTGAATTTTTGTAAACTCACGAATATTAGGGATTTTGGAAATTGGGAATGGGACATTTTAAGTAGTTGATTGTCACCCAATTCACCTAAAATTTTGACCGAGAATTTATTTATATGGGTCACTTTGCGTAATATTTACAATGCAAAATGAACTTATGCATGTATTTTTCCACAGTTTCTAATCAAAATGCACTCATATTGTAGACACATAAAATTGGTTACTCAATTTAATGTCCCCCGTGTTCGCTTACCTGTTCTATTCTCGGGTAACCCGGTGCACTTTTGTATCACTAGTTCTCTCGTAGGGTATTAATTAAATATCTAATTAAAATGCCTATCCTAAGTTTGTTCCACCCCATTATGTTTCACCCATGGATAATTAAACATTAACCATGTAATTCTATCCTCTACATTTATTCCAACTACTTATTCACCCCATATCACTTGCCAACCTCCCGTGCTATTATTATCCATCCATCCCATCTATTTATCCTCTCCTAGAACCATGTAGTGGGATTTTTCCTGTATTTGAGTTAGAGGGATAATATTCTTATCCTCACAACTCATCCCTTTTCACCACTTTGGGAGTTTGTTCCCTGATCGACGTCAACCATTTCTCGATCGACGCCAATTTTTCCGAGCGGCACCGATTTTACCTCGTTCGGTGCTGACTATAAATACATGACTTGAACTCAGTTCTAGTCAAATGTTAGAGACTTGAGAAATAGTGAAAAAACTTGAGCGAATCTTGAAACTATCAATTGAGAGAAAGTGAATTCTATCCAGATCAATCACGGAGAGGTGCACCGTTATTTTTCCCACATAATATCGATATCACTTAGGTTCTTCAACCTCTGGGTGACTCCATTTCTCCCTCCAGCCAAGGCGAAACTTTGCTCACATCTCTACAGCTCCTGCGGGTCTCCACAATCTGATCATCATCAATCACCAATCAAGTTGTCTGTGATTTCTTCTCGGTCGATGATGACCCAACATCAATCGACGTCAATTTTTATAAATCTGCGCCATTCAAAAACATCGACGCCGATCACTATCTAATCGATGCCGAATAGTCTGCAGAAAGGTACATAATCCAAGTGATACAATTTCATCTTTGTTTTTACAGTTTCCTACTTTCTTTCAGTTTCTGCTGCTGTTTTTACATTCTGTCTGCAAATTAAAATCAGAAAATATAAACATTTTCTCACATATTTTATCATGTATGCCTTTATTCTTAATTGAAAACGTGAACTGACATCCACTGAGGAAGCTAATCGCTTCCCGGACCCACTTTCTGGGCAGTTCACCCTTATATCTTCTAATGCCATATTTTTCTGTCAAGTATTCGTGCATCGTAGGTTTCTTGGATCTACTCCGAAGGATTTCTTGTGTGCGCCCATCTTAATTCCACCAGGATTTCTCTCCATCCACGTCTTTAAATCTTGTCCAATTAATTAGGTATCAACTTTATTTGAGTTTTTCAGGGTTTTTGTGTTTAGTTTGGTGCATTAACTTAGACAGGTAACAAGTGTGGAAATTCTTGATTTACATTATGGCACACCCGGTGGGACCCCACCAAAGTCCCTTATTGGTAAGTTCATCTCTTTTCTATTTTTGAGCTTTGTTCTTTTTCTTCATTGATTTTCATCAGTTGCTCTTAAGCATTTCTTTTCATCATTTTGGTATTGCTTCTTTCATTTCTAAATTTGCAAAGTTAGGTCCCTTCTTTTTTGCAAATCTCAATTCCAATTTCTATTTCTAAAATTAGTAAATCCTTCATTTGATTTCAAAGTTGCATTTTTTTTATTCATCTCTTTATGCAAAATTGTCATTTCCTTGAAAGTTTTCTAGTTTCTTAAAATAGAAATTTCCTTTCCACTAGTATCTTGTTGGATTTGTTTGTGTGTTCTACTTAACCCTGTTTTACAAAGTGGTTTTCTTGTTCACGGGATTGTTTGAGGGGAAGAGCTCAACAATGTGCTTTTTGAAGTCCACACACCTTGGAGAGCTAAATCTACAGGTATTTCTCTTTTGCGGTGTTTTCTCTTTTTTTTTAATAACTTAAAAAGAAATTGTTTGTTTGTTTTTATCACACAAACACTTTGGTTTTGGTACTTAAAATGAATTAATCGCATTGGGAAAGAACTTGTTTGACCTTTCTTCATTGAAATCAAACACTTCGGTTTTAGTGCTTAAAAAGAACATTTTCTTTTTCATTTCTGTTGTATGTTCTTCACCTAGTTCTCTAAATAGGTTGGAAAATTGATCAAAATTGGTAGTGACACTATTTAATTTTTTATTTTTCACCCTTGCACACAAAGCCAAAATCACTAGGTATAAAGCATTTAAACAAAAACTCCTTCCCTGGCCTCACCTACTTGGAAGTGACATCCAAGAGGAAGAGCCTACGCGGTACTCGAGCCGTGCTATAAATTCACGGAAGTTCTGGTATATATTAGCAAAGCACCCGAATCCCTTATCGCAATGGTGTGTGAAGTGCAGGGGTAGGCCCCTATATCAAGCCACGTACTAGTCTTTTACTGAAGTGCCTTCGGGACTCCTCACCAAAACATTCCCCAAACCATCCTTAGTTTGGCCAATTGAGTAGTCCTCATTCTAAAAAGACTTTCCTAACATTTTCTTTCTTAAAAAGCATGAAAATTTAAAAGCGATAATCACCTATGCTGCTTGAATTGTCTGTGCATTAATTAGGTTAATCTCTTTCTATGTTTGTGCTTGTTTATGATGGTCATCACCCGGTTGCAATCTAGAAAAATTGCTCAACTGGCATCTTCTTCATCTGAGACCCCCGCTAATGTGGATGTTTCGGCACCCCTCGGGTCTTCTTTGGGACCAATGTTAGTTGGTTCCCCATTTTGGTTGTATAATCCTTTCTGTCATCCTAAACTGATCCCATCACGATTGGATTCCCCCAATCCTTCAAAGGTGTCATCTGCTTCTGATATAGAGTATGTTCCTTGCGGAGATCTTGAATTTCAGGCACTCCTTGACCACAACCCGGTAGCCCTTATGGACTACTTAGTGCATAAGTCTACTCAAATATCTGATCAGGGACCACCGATCCAGCAGGTTTATGATTATTCTCATGATCCATCCCAGGATTTCATAAAGCAGTTAGCATGCTTCTTCTCACCTTAAACCACAAAAGAAGATGACGCATCTATGCCTCCTTTTTCTCTTCCACTAATCATGTTGACTGGTTCTCAAATGACCCTACCTATCCCTAGTGCTGAAACTACCTCAGCTACCCCATAACCTACTTTCGATAGGCCCTCTTCTTCAGCTATGATGAGTGCATCCACACTCCCACAAATTGTTGTTAATTCTTCTATGTCGTCTATTGTGTCTCAGTATGAGTCAGTCGGTTCCTCCTTCTCATCTTCCAGCTGATATTTCTTCCAATGCTCCAACGACAGTGAATTTTACCCATCCTTTGGCGTCGACACCATTAATAACTAATCCGGTAGTCAAAAGCCTCATTTGAGTTTGTTTCCCACCATATCAAATCAAATCAACACCCACATTCCTCAATCCATTCTGATTCAGTCGGCAAGTGTAGGAACCCACCAATCACAGGCTCCATCTTTCATTCAACCACCTTTCTCTCAACCACTTGTCATCTCACAACCTATTTATACTCAGGCTCCTTCACACCAAATACCTCACCAGGCGTCACCCAGAATGCTTGGTTATTCCTCTTATCATCCTATTAATCAGAAGATGAATCCCCCATTAATGCCTCAACAAAACATACCATTCGCTTCTCATACGGGACATATCAACATGCCCCCTCCTCAATTTGATGTCGTCCAACTTCTTTTCAAGAAAATCACAGACCTAGAAGCCTCCACCAAAGGGGCTCACCCTTCATACTCTTTTGAAGAAGTATGTAATGAACTGATTCATCCATCAGTGGCTTTTAAGCCTTATCCTCCACAATGGGAACTTCCTAAGCTCTCAAAATTTCATAGTCAGGAGGATCCTCAACAACACCTGTGAGCATTTAAGGATGCTTGCTACTTTATAGTCTAGGATAAGGAGCTTATGATTCATTATTTTCCTATGTCTTTAGCAGGGCTCGCTTTAGATTGGTACAATAACATACCCCAACACTCTCTATTTTCTTTCTCTCAATTAGCCCAGATGTTTGTTGAAAAATTCTCAATAAATATCACACATAAGATCTCGATCACATAATTTTATAACATTCGTCAATTCGATGACGAGTCTATCACAGAATTTGTCACTCATTGGAGAGGAATAATAAATCAATTTTCCTTCTCCCTCTCTCAATCTCAGCAAATCAAGTTGTTTACTCAATCTTGCACCAATCATATTTCTTCCACTTTAAGGATTCAAACCTTTCATACATTTGAAGAAGCCTTTACGATGGCACATAAACTTGAGTCTCGTGCCATTGAACAAGGAAAGTTAAAACTTCGCTCTAAGTCTAAACCAGATTTTTCTCAGTTTACAAAATCAAACCCTTCTTCTTCTAATAAAGACAAGAATCAGGGGTCCACAAATGCTATCATGTTAAAAACATCATGATGTGATAACACTTCTAATCAAACACCTCAGAGAGACTCTTCATCTTCTTGAAAAGTACCTCCATCATCTCGGTATTTTACTTTGTTGGGGGAATCATATGCTTCTATCTTAGAAAAAATGTTGGAAGTTCACATGATTGAACTTCCTCCTATTAGAAATTTTGATGAGAACCAAGAACAACCATTCTGGTATCATGAAAATGACTTCTATCATTATCATAGAAGCAAAGGCCATGCAATTGAACAATGTCAGACCTTCAAAAATCTCATCCAAAAATTCATTGATAAAGGCGAGCTCATTCTAGATAACCCAAATGCCCCCCAAATCAGGTGCTTGACATTTTTAAACAACCTTTTCCAAATCATTCCCCAAACAATGACACTTCAGGGTCTCAAAAACCAAACACGCATACTATCAGCTCCATTTCTACTTATAATTCTTCTTCGAATTCTGAACCATCCACAAACATGTCGATTGAATCAGAACTTCCTTCTGCTCCTTCAAATTCTGAGATTCCATCATCCTCAGATGGTCCATCTTCGAGTCTTCCTTTGTTGCTAGAAATAGAGTCCTCTCCCTTTGCCTCTCTATCTAATCTTCCACCTATACCTAAGACAGTGTCATCTTCATCTGTCTCGTCATCAGATATTCTTTCGATGCTTGAGTCATTTACATCCCTTCAAATTTCCACTACAAATACTTCTAATTTTTTCGCTCCCATTTTTTCCATGACCATGCCTTTGGTTAACATACCCATAGTTGTACCAACTTCTATGCCTTTGGAAGCATCTTCGATCTTAACTCTTCCTGTCTCTTTTCCTACAGTAATTACACCCACAATTACTGCATCTGAAGTACCCTCCTCACAAGAGGTTGCTTCTTCATTACCTACCTCTTCCACCATCATTGCTTCCTTGCCTATTAAGGAAACATCTAAAGAGATAGCGTCGACACCTATACTTCCAACTCCTAGACTCAGACATAAACAATTGGAGTTTAAGCCTAGGGTTACATCATCGGTATCATCTCCTTTACTTCCTCTGAAATGGTTACAATCACCTTATGTGGTCAAAGTTGTCACCATCCCTGAAAAGGGAAAACCAATATTTCAGACCATCAAAACTCTTGGTACCCTTCCTCAAAAATCCCTCTCTGTGCCTCATAAAAGATTGGATTTATCCACTGAAAAGGTGTCTTCTTCTACAAAACCATCTTCTCCAGTGCCTCGTAAAGTGGATTTACCTACTAGAAAGGCGTCACCTCTTTTATCAGAACCATCATCTTCGTCACCAAAAACTAAGGCACCCTTTATGCCTCCTATCAAATCTATTTTGGGAGTTGCTCCCACATCTAAATCATTGTCTATTTCAGCCAAGCAACCTTCTTCATCTCTGAAGAGTAAAACACTTGTCATGTCTTCGTCATCTTCAAAATCTATCTTAGGAGCTCCTCCTCTGCTAAAATCAATATTGCCTCACTTGCTTCCATCTCAAGCACCTAAGGCTACTTCTCCTAGTGTTCAAAAGAGAAAAATAGTCCCTAAAAATATTGTCAAACAAGATATGCAGGCTCTTTTACCTTGGAAGTTTGCTAAGACTAAAGAGGTGCCTTCTTCATCTTCTTCTACCAGATTCTATACTGAAATCCTTCACCAACTTATCCAATATTCATCTATATCTCTTCCTCCAATCAAACCCTATAATCCCAAAGGAGTAAAACCTTCATGGTTCAACTTTGATTTGATTTGTTCTTACCATTGCACTCCAGGTCATGACACCGAGGGATGTAAAGCCCTATAATCTATCATTAAGATCCTTTTGGAATAAAGTGATCTTCTTTTGGAGGAGGAGGAGGAAAAAGTGTCTCCTATCATCCTAACTACATATGAGCCTAAACGGTCTACTCAGGCCCCTAATTCTATTTATATCACTCCCGATGATCTTCCACCTTCTCAAATCGGCACAATTCGTATCGCCACTAGAACACAATGGTATGATATTCCATCATCTTCTATAGCCTCTCGACCACGAGTCATTATTTCTGCTGCCCCCAAAGGAGTTCCTCCTTCCTCATCGGCCTCAAGACCTCGGATCTCTATTTATGCTTCACCTTGGGCTCAGATTCCCATGTCAGATGAGGAGAGTGTTATGAAACAACTCACCCATGCTCCAGTCAAAATGTCTCTTTTTGACCTCATTCAGTCATCTCCTTAGCATCGCCAAGCTCTAATTGATAATCTGTGCTATATCATGGTGAATTCAGATGAGCCCCAACCTTTCAAGATGATTGTTGGATTGAATAGACTGTCAACCACCATCTCCTTTGAGGATTATGAATTTCCTCCCCTTTCTTCTGAGGATTTAGAGGCTCCTCTCTTTATCATAGTCTAAATCAATAACACTGTGTTAAAACAAACTATGATCGATAGTGGTGTTGCACTCAATGTAATTTCATCCCACATATTTGAGCAACTTAAATTACCAAAGAACGTAGTGTCACCACCGCCTTTCGTCGTTCGATCATTTAACGATCAGTTGACGGTTACTTTAGGAACTGTGGTCCTGCCTATTCGGGTGGGAAAGAAACTTCCTCATGAGTTTTTTTACATTTTCGAAGCAAAATTCCACTACAATATGATCCTCAGTCACTCCTGGATCCATACAATACACTACGTCCCATTAACCCTCCATCGATGCATAAAATATCAATATGAGGGAAAAATCTACACTCATCTAGGAGACCCTTTTCTGTCTGCACAATGTGACATGACCACAGGGTTTGTCCCTCCAAAGGAGAACACTGATTCTTCTGACGAGGCTTCATCCTCTTCCATACTTGCAACAAAACTACTAGATCTACAAAATTTGGAAGATACGTTGCAGCGTTTTTCACTAGGAGAGCTTCCCCTTCTCTCTTTTGACGCCCATCTCAAACCTAATGAGTATGGTAGGCCAGATAAACAACCTTAATATCAACCAGATCTTGGTCGCATTGTCACCATTGGTTTGACCAATCAACAGAATGACTTCATCTACGGTGGTCTTGATACACCTCATTATTGTCCAGATTCTTCTTATAGGGCCAAACCCTATTCGGTAGGGTTTGATTATCTATAGAATCCTGCGTTCGCAAAAACTTATCTATATCAATGTGTGTGGAAGGGATTTGGCCTAGGAAATTATGAATAGGGTGTGCATGACCTCGCATCCATTCTAACTCTTAAACCACATCAAAAAATTGGTTTAGGGTTCAAACCTCTCTCGAAAGCCACCGTCACCATTCTCGCTAAGCCTCTTTCCATAGAGGAAACATCTTCTCCTGTCAGGTCTAAAGCATTGCTTGATGTGGATGACACCATTTCCATCCCACCTAATGTTTTTAGTCAATACCATTTCTTTAGGTCCACTGATCTATAAAACTAATGGAAAATCCACTTCCATACCAGTAGTCTTCCCCGAAATAGTCAGAGATGACTCTCCTCCTATCAATACTATCCACTGTTCAGATGATGATTCTATCCTTACCTATCTAGGGGCAGAGGATTCTTATCTTCTTAAAACCATTCCTTCTGACACATCTACGCTTCTTAACGAATCCACTATTGACCTTAATATAGGGACTTCTGAAGACCCTCACATTATTAAGGTTGTCCAATCTCTTAACCCACAGGAGTTAGAGACTTCACCGCTTTGCTTTCCAACCATCGCCAAGTGTTTGTTTGGTCATATGAAGATATGCCAGGCCTTGATCCTAACATCGTGGTCCACAATATCATTACTCTTCTAGACATCAAACCAGTTAAACAAAAATTGTGTAAGATGCATCCTTGTGTAGCTCTCCTTGTTAAAGAAGAGTTGTAGTGCTTGCTTTCTGCCAACTTCATCCAACCCATTGACTATCCATAATGGGTTTCAAATGTAGTACCAGTAACCAAAGCTACTATGAAAATTTTAATTTGCACCAACTTTCAGGATCGTAATCTCACTTACCCAAAAGATGATTTCCCTCTACCTAATATCAACCAACTCATGGAATTAACTGCAGGTCACGAGATGCTTTCTCTTATGGATGGTTTCTTTGGGTATAATCAAATTCTCATCACGCCAGAGGATCAGCACAAGACTTCCTTCATCACTCCTTAGGGGAATTTTTGTTATTAAGTCATGCCCTTCGGTCTTAAGAACGCAGGGGTGACTTATCAACGTGCAATGACCTACATCTTCCATGACCTCTTACACAAAACTGTAGAAGATTACGTCAACAACATCCTCGATAAATCCAAACATTGTCAGGATCATCTTCTTATCCTTGCACTTCTCTTTGAGAGACTCATTCATTTTTGTCTTCACCTAAATCCTTCTAAATGCGTGTTTGGCGTTCTCATTGGTAAACTCTTAGGCTTTATCATTTCTATTAGGGGTATTGAGGTTGATCCCACAAAAATAAAGGCTATCATCGAGATGCCTCCTCCTTCCAACTTAAAGCAGCTCTGTGGTCTTCAAGGATTCCTTCAATCAGTGTATCATTTTATCTCATAGCTTTCAAACCATTGTCAACCTGTTCATTATCTCCTCTGTAAAAACATTCAGTTTGAATGGGATGAGCACTGCCAAAAATCCTTTGATGATCTCAAATCTTATCTTCTTTCTCCACCTGTGCTTACACCTCCACATGAGGGGGAGTCATTATATCATTATATTTCTATGATTAACCATACCTTGGGAGCCATGATCTCACATTGAGATGCTAATGGTTTGGAACAAGCTGTCTATTATATCAGTTGCACTCTTCATGAGTATGAAACATGCTATTCTGAAGCCGAAAAGTTATGTTGTGCTCTCTTCTTTGTGAATTCTAAACTTAGTCATTACCTCCTTAATCATAACACTTATATTATTACGAGTGTCAATCCACTCAAGACAATGCATGCAAAACCTTATCACAGTGATCATATCACTCGTGGGCTTATGCTCATGACAGAGTTTGACCTCAAGTTCATCTCAAAGAAATCTATCAAGGGTCAGGTTATTTCTGATCAATTAGCTAATGCCCCTATTTTGGACACTCAAGTCCCCCTCACTCAATTCCTAGACGAGTACATCTAACAAATCGATTTCGGTCTGTCTACATTTAAAGTAAAACTCTTCTTTGATGGGTCCAAGTGTCAGCAAGGGGGAGGTGCAAGTTTCATCATGATTCCTCCTTGGGGTACACCTATCCCTGTTGCACACAAGCTTAACTTTGAATGTACTAATAATATGGCTGAATATGAAGCCCTTGTTTTAGGTCTTCAAAATGCCATTAATCTCGGCACTCGCCATATCGACATCTTCGGTGACTCTGAACTCATCATTAATCAAGTCACTGGTGTCTATCAGTGCAAAAATGATATCCTTCAAAAATATCATGATATCGTTCTCTTTCAGCTTCAATCTTTCGATAAATTTACTATCCAAGCTATTCCTCACATTGTAAACCGATTTATAGATACGATGGCTTCTTTAGCCTCACTTATTCCTCCATTCACTGAAGACTCATGACTTTATGTGGTTTTTCAGTGTTTATACCAACCATATCATCTCAGGGAGTTGACTTCGATCAACGCTATCACGACTGACACCCAAGATGAGTGGTATCAACACATTTTTGATTATCTATCCTACTCAGTGCTTCCTCCAGATTTGACTTCCAATGGTAGAAGATCTTTTATCCAACACACAAACCGATATTCTATTCTAGGTGGAATCCTTTACAAATGTGGTTTTGAGGGTATTTTGCTTTGGTGCCTCAAAACCCTTGAATCATCTAAGGCCATTCAGGAGGTTCACATGATCAGTATATGTGGTGGAAACTTTGGTGCTTTGGCCATGGCTAAGCGCATTCTACGTTTAGGTTACTATTGGCCTTCTCTTAATCAAGACTACTACGAATATGTTAAGAAATGTGTCAAGTGTCAACAACACGCTAATCTCACACATATCCCTAGTCAAGCTTTGCGACCTGTAGCGGATTTGTGGCCTTTTTCACAATGCGGTCTTGATATTGTTGGTCTCATTAACCCGCACTCTTCACAGTGACATCACTCTATTATTACTACCACATAATACTTCACTAAATGGGTAGAGGCTAGTCCTCTTTCATCGACGAAAGATAAACCTATCGTTGATTTTATCTATTAATAAATCATTTTTCGCTTTGGTGTTCCTCATAAACTCGTTACAGATAATGGAAAGTCTTTCAAAAATAAATATTTACAAAAAAATTGTGACACCTTCAATATTAAACTCAACTTTTCTTCTCCATACTATCCACAAGCTAACGACCAAGCTAAGGCTTCTAATAAAACTTTGCGTAATATCCTCGCAAAGGTAACTAGTCGAGCTAGTAGGGATTGGCACTTACACATACCTTTTTCTCTCTGGGATTATCAGACTAGCATTCGTACCCCTACCGGTGCTACTCTCTTCTCTCTCATCTATGGGTCTAAGGCTATCCTTCCTTTGGAAGTCTAGATTCCCTCTCTTCGTGTCTCTCTCAGAGAGTTTGTCTCTGATGAAGACTATCGTCAAAACTGTCTAGCACAACTTGAGTTGTTAGATGAACGTCGTCTCAACGCTCTTGAACATCATCAAGTCTATCTTGAGCATGTCAAGCGTGACTTATAAAAAGCATTTGCAAGTGTGATTTTAAATTTGGTGATCTTGTTCTTAAAGAAAACCAAAATGTCACTACTCTGGAACGGAGTCAATGTTGTAAGTTTGCTCCTAACTGGATGGGACCATACATTATCACTCAGTAAGTACGGGTCTGGGGCTTATCACCCATCTTCCATGGATGGTATACCTGAAATGGAACCTCTTAATGCTTTGCATCTAAGGCCCTTCTACTGTTAAAATCTATCTTACATGATCTTAGATCGCAAAATAGGTCTTTCATCCATCTGCAACCAGTCATACATTTCGTAGTGATTTGGAACTATGTGGTTCTCCACATTATTTCTTTTTATACCTTAAATATGAGTACTACGGCTCTACTCATGGAATTTTCCTTATGGATTTGTTCCTCCTCATGGTAGGAATACCTTGATCACTACTTCATTTTCCCTAGGTGTTCATCTTGATCAAATCCACTTGGGGCATGAGTATGTGCTTATATAAGTTTTCTTTTCCTTTATTTGATCTATCTGGTCTAAACTCAGCTTCTTCCAAAGCTCAAAAAAAAAAGATGTTATCCTAGTCCCAAAATATAGATTGATCCCGTGAAGGACAGCTATCCATGCCTTATCAAATAAATAAAAATGTAGACCATTCCTCAAAGGATGGCTACCATCAAATTCACAATACAGACCCCTCCCTTGAAGGACATCTGTTTGTTTTATGGCATTTTGAACCTTTGCAGTAACAAAATTCCTCTCTCGGCTAGTTTGTTCACTTGTTAGCATCTCTAAAAGACTTCCCGTATCGATCAGTCTTTCCATATCTAGCAAACTACCCACATTGATCAGTTTTCTTTTCTATCAAAAGAAAAATCATGAAGTTGTGATGTGAGACCTTTTCGATCATATGGAGACCCTATTTTCCCCATATGAGCACGTATTTAATCCTTCATGTGTTCTGATGAGATGCATACTTATCTCTCATCCTTATCTACCTCCTAGATCTAGTTTGTGACTAACTAGTGTCAGGTTTATTTTATCCATGTCTATGGCCTTGTGTGCATCATCTTTCAATTTACCATCAAGGTCTCTATTTATGGTCGGTTAGGGGACTAACTTATCATTATTTTTCCTATCTAGGTGTAGCGATTTTTTATTTCTAAGAGATAAGATCATTGCATCACTTTCTTTTCATCAAAACAAATAGGGCATTACTCATGTTCATTCGTTATTTATCTAGTTAAATTGAATTTAACATGTTAATTTAATCATCCAAATATATCATCTATCTATGCTCATCTCATCTACTTCATCTAAAAACATCAAAGTAGCATATATTATGTGGATCCATCTATCCATCTATCTATAACATGTTAAATTCATCCATGACAAATTAAATTATATCTATTTACATCTATCAAATGAAAGCATGAACTTCCCAATCACATCACAATGATGCACAAAGTTTACACACGCACACAGTCACACACACACATACACACACACAGATGCACATATATATATATATATATATATATTTGAATGGCTTCAAATTGAGCCATATACATCGTATCAAAAATGCCTTCAAATCAAGGCTACATCAATATCTCTCTACAAATTATATCTCTATATAGTAAAATCAGATAAGTGGAACACACTGTCTCCTCCTCCCTCCTCAGGCACGGGAAATCTCTCCTGACCAGCACCTACAGAGCTGGAGGTGCCCACAGTTGTGACCCTACGACCTCCTTGGTCTCTCTCGGTGCTTGCCCCCTCCGATGAACTGCCAGCAGTGGTTGTCATTGTCCTCCTCCTCGCTCCGTAATGAGGCACATCGGGGGCATGTTGTGTCAGGGCATCCTCGTAATATCTCACCTCAGAAAGGAGAGCCTGATAGGTACTCAGACTCACCATGCCGGGTGCTCTCAATGGAGCTGGTGGTGGTGGTGGTCCTCCTGTTATTGCACCCTATGCCCCTGACTTTGATGTGGTGCCTGTATCACCATATTTGGCCTTGAGGGCCTCTCTGTGTCTGTGATATCGATCCCTCTACTGGATTGCTATATCCCACTCCTGGTGAGCAGTGTGTCTATCCTTATCACAGTGTCCCTCTCCTCTCTCAGAGTTCTAATCTCCTCGAGAGTAGTTTGGTGCGCCTCTACCAGGGCAGCATGCTCTCCCTGCAATCTCTCCAGCTCCGCCATTATATCCTCCTCATTTTGACTTCACAGACGCTGTGAGATGTCATGGTAGCTCCTCCTGATACCATGCCTCATAGCCCTCATATACTCCTACATCATCATCATCATCTGTGGGAGGTAGGGCCTCCCTGAGTGGATCTGCTAGGACTAGTATCGACAGATCTGTCTCCCTGCTATCCCGTCTGTATGACACATATATAGTCAGAATGATCTATATCAATCCGAACTATCTCATCACTCATAAAAATGGGACCCACTCTAAAATATATGGCATGTGGCCCCTGACCACTCTGCTTGCGTTTCAGCTCCACTAGAGTGGGTGTCCTGTCTGGCCCATGTAGGGATAGACCCTGTATGGCCTCTATATAACCTGTGCTGGTGTCAGAGTCCTGAATCTTTGGGCATACCACTGTGATGATCTCCTTATATCTCTAGGGGCCATGTCTTCCCACCTTCATTAAAATCCATAATCAAGGGCTCCCTCTACTCCTGGCATCCATGGAAGTCCAGAAGGTCTAATCACTGATATATGCTCATAAGCCCAACAATGGAGTACAAAACAAACATCTATCCTAGTCTGCCTACCTACGGTATACATCCAAAGCTCATGATATATTTGTGCCAGTAATGCATCAACAAATGCAAATAACCTGCATGAACTCTAAGATATCACAAACACAGTCAAGCAGGAGTAATGGGAACCGTCCACCTCCAGAATCTGGTAGTGCATAGTATGATATCACCTTCTAGATCAGGGCTATCAATATGCTCCTGGGGTCATCCTACTCCGGTACTATGAGGCTATCCTCATATCCCCAGACACTATCTTTGCATCATCTACCCTGTCCCCATATAACCATACTAGGGCCCTCCTCTACTACTCCCACAAAGTAATCTCTATCATGACCCCTATAATCAACAACCTGAGGATCCTATAGATGTCCTCATGGGTGATAGTCATCTCAGCTGTCTGAAACCAAAATGTGCAGGTCTGGCTATCCCACCGCTGCACTAATGCTCACATGAGCTCCACATCTCAGGGGTACCCGTCGATAATAACAGAAATCCCCTAGTCTGGCTAACTCCAGATGGTGCCACTCAGCATCTATCACATTTGGTAGTATAGTCTCCAATAGCTAGGTAATAGCATCCCACATGTGTAGGACCTCTCGTGCCTACATCACATCAAACATTGTCATTAGGTTCATACTTATTAAAATAAACATCATTAACATTTCATCAAAATATTTTTCAAAAGATTCCAAATGTCTAATCTTTCCCGATCGGCGTTGACTCATTTCCATTGGCACCGTTCACTTTACAATCGACGCCGATTGTATTCCAATCGATGTCGATCGCATAATAGTCGACACCGATTTTGTCAATCGATGCCGACTAGAGAGGCAGAGCACTAAAAAAAACCCCCCTTGCCTCCTACTACAAAAAAACACAAAACAACACAAATGTATGAAGCTAAGGAAGGACCACTTACCCCTTGCTTCACGTCCTCTTCCTCTTCTGACCACTCCCGGAAGCTTCCATGTTGCTCAAATTCAAACTTTTGACTTTTTCTAAATCAATCATCACAATGCAAATGAATCGTTACCATTCACCTTTTCTATATTTATAGGTTTTTGGAGTGGTCGGCACCGATAATTTTGGTCGGCGTCGATTCTTTTGGTCAACATCAATTAGGTATGAGTCGACGCCGATTGGAGCCCATTGGGGCCGATTGGATATATTTTGATATATTTTCCCCTCTCATCACACCAGGATGCACTTCATTCTCATCTGATTATCCTGTCTTGTGCATGTGTCACCCGTAACACATTGTCACCATCATTGAGCCTTTATTTTAGGTACTTGTACCTTGTCTCCTTACATTTCCCCACACATGTGTCACTCGTAGCATGACTTTGCTTGTTCATTTGCTTGGGGCATCTCATCATTATATCTTTTGCATGTGCCACCCATAGCACACTTGTTCTGCCTAGTCTGGTAGCATTTTTATTGCAAAGTCCACTGTAGTGGCCATGTTTTGATTTCCATAGTAGCTCTCCTCTCGAGGCCGTCACTTCATCCTCCTTGTCTAAGCATTGATGCTTGGCTTGTTTATTTGATCATTGTTCTGACCTTATTTTCACCTTTAGGCACATCTATTCAGTGTTATCACCCATTCCATGTTTTCTCCCTGTACATGGGTAACTCACGTTTTTTTTACAACCTAAAGATAGCGGATCTGTAGGCACTAACATCATCTCATTTGAAGGTCATCTAGTTGTCCCTACCAATGTGTCACTCTTTGGTTGTTACTATTTTGTAGTCACCTTTAACTCACCAGTCTGTAGCCACTTATGTCGTCTCATACGAAGACCATCTAGTCTACCCTACAAATGTGAGTTCCTTAGGTCGCTGCCTTTTTTGTTTTTTTACGTGCATCATCAATGATCAAATCTACTCTAGACATCTAGCTGGGGCATCCTCTCTTCTATTATTTTTCATCTACCCTTTTCAAACTCGGGATCGGTTGGCTTTTTTGAGCCACCCCATCCCTAGTTTGAGGGGGAGCACATCATCAATATTCTTCCTTTTCTTCCAACTCCTTGTTTTTGTCTCATAGCATTGCTTATCGCAAGTTACTCGACAAAAAGGGGAAAATGTAGACACATAAAATTGGTTACTCAATTTAATGTCCCCCGTGTTCACTTACCTGTTCTATTCTCAGGTAACCCGGTGCACTTTTGTATCACTAATTCTCTCTTAGGGTATTAATTAAATATCTAATTAAAATGCCTATCCTAAGTTTGTTCCACCCCATTATATTTCACCCATGGATAATTAAACATTAACCATGTAATTCTATCTTCTACATTTATTCCACTTCTACTTATTCACCCCATATCACTTCCCAACCTCCCGTGCTATTATTATCCATCCATCCCACCTATTTCTCCTCTCCTGGAACTGTGCAGCAGGATTCTTCGCGTATTTGAGTTAGAGGGATAATATTCTTATCCTCACAACTCATCCCTTTTCACCACTTTGGGAGTCTGTTCCCTGATCGACGCCGACCAGTTCTCGATTGACGCCAATTTTTCAGAATGACACCGATTTTACCTTGGTCGGTGCTGACTATAAATACACGACCTGAACTCAGTTCTGGTTAGATGGTAGAGACTTGAGAAATAGTGAAAAAACTTGAGCGAATCTTGAAACTATCAATTGAGAGAAAGTGAATTATGTCCAGATCAATCCTGGAGAGGTGCACCATTATTTTTCCCACATAATATCGATATCATTTAGGTTCTTCAACCTCTGGGTGACTCCATTTCTCCCTCCAGCCAAGGTGGAACTTTGTTCACATCTCTGCAGCTCCTGCAAGTCTCCACAATCTGATCATCATCAATCACCAATCAAGCTGTCTGTGATTTCTTCCCGGTCGATGATGACCCAACATCAATTGACGTCGATCTATCTAAATCGGTGTCGTTCTAAACCATTGATGCTGATCACTGTCTGATCAATACCGACCAGTCTCTGTAGAAAGGTACATAATCCAAGTGACACAATTTCATCTTTGTTTTTCCAGTCTACTTCTTTCTTTTAGTTTCTGTTGCTATTTTTACATTCTGTCTACAACTTAAAATCTGAAAATCTAAACATTTGCTTACATATTTTATCATGTACGCCTTTATTCTTAATTGAAAATGTGAACTGACATCCACTGAGTGAGCTAATCGGTTCCCAGACCCGCTTTCCGGGCAATTCACCCTTATATCTTCTAACATTATCTTTTTCTGTCAAGTATTAATGCATCACAGGTTTCTTGAATCTATTCCATAGGATTGCTCATGTGTGCATCTGTCTTAATTCCATCAGGCTTTCTTTCCATCTATGTCTTCGAATCTTGTCCAATTAATTAGGTATCAACTTTATTTGAGTTTTTTAGGGTTTTTGTGTTTAGTTTGGTGCATTAACTTGGACAGGTAACAAGCACGGAAATTCTTGATTTACACATATTCATTGAGGTATAAGACATAGCCAAGGGGGTTACAAGGGGGGGTACCCTCGTTGTAGGGTCTGGAGGTCACACGCCTCATTGGGGGTTTGGGGGAAATGCCCCTGAAAGCCACATTTTATATGTTTGTTTCTAGGGGAGATGACTGTCTATTTCTAAAGGGACAATTGTATTAACAGTATAACATACACAAGATGTATGCCTAACTATAAGAGATAGACAACCAACTACAAGAGATGACCATCCAATGAAGGTTTCATCTAATAAGGAAGGGATGGTTATTCAAAGTTACTGGGATGGCCATCCAACATAGGATAGGTGAAAAACTAACACAGTTGGATGGATGACTAATGGACATCCATCTAATTCAAGTTAGACAATCGACCAACTATAATGGGAATTTATCCAATGCAGGTTAGATGAATGACTAACTATAGTGGATGTTCATTCAATGTAATTTAGACATTTGACCAACAAGGATGTGTCCTCCGACATGAATTCTGTATAGCAACAAATAGATGTTCATCCAATATCCATCCAATTGTATGAAACCATATGAAAAATGCCCTGCCAAATTGTCTTTTCTGTGAATCAATTTTTTAGATATTTACCATCATTTTGAAATTCCATTTCAGAGATTCACCACCCATTATATAATAATTTTTCAAGGGGGGGTCTTAAAATGAACCATGTCCCTAGATCCATAAAATGCATGGTGTTCCATCCACATCATGTCAATACCTCAAGTTTGAGCATGTCCTTGTGGATGTCACAATCCATAGGGACCCTAAACTCTTCTAGCATTTCCAAGCACTTGAAGCCTAAGGTTATAAAGAACCTATTGTCCAATCAAAATCTCCATCATCATCCACTACTTCATATGTTTTCCCTGATATTATTCTATCCACTTCACATCATGCTTCATAATCATTTGTTCCTATCTTACCCACTCCATCCAGATCCAACCCTCTCCTACCTACTCCACCTCTTAAGATAAAATCCATAGGTTGTGGGAAATATCAAACCTTCTATATTAAGTATCTCCCTCTCTCATCTAAACAACATAGTAGGCTCGACATGTGTAAAGATAACAAGAAAAAATATTCATTGGGATCTTCAAATTTTATCCTCTTTGGGTATCTTGTTGACGAGTAACTAGAGCCATCTGACACTACATGACTCATAGATTATTCTATACCATCTTGTTGCTTGAGTATTGAATATCTAGTCCCATGACTCACATGGGTTATTCTAGTTGAGAACTCAGTCATAATAAACAAGGCATCCCCAAACCTCAAGTACTATCATCCCCAATCTGAATGGCCATGGCTTAGAATACTAGGCACCTAATGAGGGTATCCATGATGACATGAGTGATAGAAATGACATAACTAAAGAGGCCATAGACACTGTCGAAACTAGTTCTGTCTATAACCAATACAAAGAGCTTACTGCCACAAACCTCTTCCATGCCACCACCATCCTTTCCATCGATGTCACTCTCACTTATCCCCAACTCATCTAGTGGGACCAAAAATATGACCATATCCCTCTTCACATTATAGAATTATGGGGGAATTCTTGAGTTCATGGGAACTCAGGATAATATACTAGTTGACGACCATAAAAAGTTTCAAAATATCTCTAAATGTTGATGCCTATTTTGGAAATCAGGATCCTATTCTATCTATCCAAGCCCAATCCAACATCTATCCTAACTCCTCTTGTCATCTAAACAAGGAGGACCTGCTTTATAAATTCTTCAAACATTCCCCACATTTAGATCATGATCCAGGATTTGACCAACTCCTTTTGGCTCCTGAAACGCTACAAGATGGATCAACATAATTAATTAAATAAACCATTTCAATTAGCATTGGAACCAAAGAGGACCCTCTATGCTTGAGAATCAACATGTGACTCCTAGGTGCATGTGACCTCTCGAGGTCATGCTAGGACAACTAAAATGGAATGGACGAGATTATAACAAGATGGGTAAAACTAATGTGGATAGAATAGGTGGAAGTGATAACAAGAAATCAAGGCAACCTTATGTTTTCAACTAAAAAATGGGTATTTGTTCATTGAGGGAAATAAACTCTTGTCTCAATTTTTCAAGAATGATAGTACGATCAAGAATGATCTCCATACAAAAATACAGTCAATATTGGTATAATCAAATAAGACTCTACTCGGTTATGGAACATGTTGATTTGTGGATCTCAATTACTTCAGGTTAGCATGTAATGTAAAACTTTCTAGAAAGCAAAGTAACCGTCATCGGTTATGAGGGACCAACATCAGTCAGGAAAGGAGGAACCAACATTGGTTAACTGTGCAGGAGTGTTTTAATTATATCTCAGGAATTAGATCTATTTTTAGCATTAAATTATATCTATTGATTGTAATTGCATGGCTAAGTGCCCTAAGTTTATAAACTCTTATATAAGCATAAAAGCTAGGATTTAGAAGTAGAGAATTAACAAGAATTAAGAATAATTGTGAGAGAGAGAGAATTCTTAGAGAAGAAGCAAAAGCTTGAGAGAAATAAAGTACTGTACATCTGATAGGTGTGGAAGATTGTAAATCTTCAATTGTATATCTTGTCAAAGCTTTGGATAATAGATTGGATTGTTTCTTTGTGGGCATAGCCCACACTGGGTGAACCACGTTAAATCTAGCGTTGATTAATATCTCTTTTTTCGTACATTTCTTCTGGTATAATATCCGCTTTTATTTGCATATATGCTTAGATATAATATATTGTCTGTACAACCAGTGTGCTAACCCCAACAACTAGTATTAGAGATTTTTTGAGGGTTTTGTGTGTTGACAAATTTACTCATAGAGGGTTTTTTGATTGAGTGGGAGCTATAACAATGGTAGAAGAAAACAAATAAAAGGTAGAGAAGTTTGATGGACAAAATTATCAATTATGGAAGATGTAGATTAAGGATTATTTGTATCAAAGAGATTTATATTTACCGTTAGATGAGAAGTCTAGACCTACGAAGATGATTGATGAAGAATAGAAGATTCTTAACAGAAAGGCTTTAGGATCTATAAGATTGAGCCTGACAGCATCCGTGGCTTCCAATATTACAGAAGTGACTTCTACGGTAGAGTTAATGAAATCTCTTACTTATTTATATAAAAACCTAGAGCTTCAAATAAAGTTTATTTGATGAAGAAACTATTTAGTTCTAATATGCATGAAGGTGGATCTTCATCTAGTCATTTGAATGATTTCCGATCTATTGTAAATCAGTTAAATTTGGTTGATATACCATTTGATGATGAAGTAAAAGAAATTTTATTCTTATGTTCTATGCTTGATAGTTGGGATAACTTGGTAATGGTTGATAGTAATACAACATCTACTAATAATATTTTGAAGTTTGATGATGTGGTAGTATAATCTTGAATGAAGAAATTTGTAGGAAGAGTACAAAGGAATCATCATCTAGGAATGATTTGAATGTAGGAAATAGGGACATACAAAAGGAGAGATCCAAGAATAAGAGTAATGGGAAATCAAAGTCAAGTGACAACAGATCTAAATCCAAAACTAAGGTAATTACTTGTTGGAAATGTGGAAAGAAAGGACATGTAAAACAATATTGTTGGTCAAAGTACAAAGATAACCAACAACCAAAAAAGGTAAAGAAGAAAATATTGTTACATCAGAGGTAATGCAAGATTCTCTTATTCTTTCTTTAGATAATAGAATTGAATCATGGGTTTTAGATTCAGGAGCTTCTTTCCATGCAACCCCTAATAAGGGTTATTTCAGAAATTATGTCCAGGGCAATTTTGGGCATGTTTATTTTGGTGATGATGAACCTTACAGTATAACTAGAAAAGTGGAAGTTCATCTAAAATTTTAGAATGGAAATACATGGGTATTGAAAGATGTGAGGCATGTATTAATCCTCAGGAGGAATATTATTTCTGCAGGGAAACTAGGTGAAGCAGGTTGCATGGTTACTTTTACAAGAGACCCTTGGAAAGTGACCAAGGGTGCTTTTGTTGTGTCCAGAGGTAAGAAGGTAGGAATGTTATATTTATCTACCTATGTTACTGATTCCTTTTCTATATTATTTACTTTAGATTCAGATGCATGCATGTGGCATAACTGGCTAGGCCATATGAGTAAAAAAGGAATGCAAATCTTAAAGGCTAAGGGTAAGTTATCAAATTTGAAAGATTTAGATCTTGATTTCTGTGAGCATTGTGTCTTTAGAAAGAAAAAGAGAGTGTGATTTATCAAAGTTGGGGCAACTAAGAAGGACAGTAAATTAGATCTTGTATACTTAGATGTGTGGGGACCAGCTCAAGTAGCTTCTCATGGAGGATCCTAGTATTATGTTACTTTTATTGATGATGCTACAAGAAAGGTATGGGTTTATTGTAGTAAACTTAAATATGATATTTTGAGACTTTTAAAAGATGGAAATCCCTTATTGAGAATGAATCAAATTCTAAGTTAAAGTGCCTTAGATATGAAAATGGTGGTGAATACTATAGCAAGGATTTCAATGATTATTGTTCAATGAATGGGATACATAGAGAAAGAATGGTTCCAAGAATACCATAGGAGAATGTTGTTGCATAAATAATGAACAGGACAATCATGGAACGTGCTAGAAGTATGAGGATACATTCTTGATTGCCCTTTTAGTTTTGGGTGAAGAAGTTGATACAATGGTTTATTTGATTAACTGCAGGCCTTTAAGTTCACTAGATGGAGGAATATCAGAGGAATCTTGGACCAGAAAAGAGGTAGATATTTCTTTTCTTAAAGTTTTTGGTTCATAAGCTTTTGTGCATTTTGATAAGGAAAATAGGAAAAATTTGGATACAAAATTTAAGAGATGCACTCTCATTAGTTATGGATCTGGTGATTTCAGATTCTGTTTTTGGGATTTAGAGAATTTTAAAATTATTAGGAGTCATGATGTTGAATGGAATGAAAAAAGAATGTACATGGATCAAATTTTAGTACCCAAGGATGAATCGGTTGAAAATTTTGTGCATGAAAATAAACTCTCAGATTTAAAAGTATTACCTACAGGGTTACACAGTAATCGGTGTCAGTTTACCCCTGACTGACATCGGTTAGCTAAACTGATATCAGTTATAGAAGATCTAAATCGACATCAGTTAGCAGAATCGATGTTGTTTACAAGTGACCGGCATTAGTCACTGTCAGATTTGGATACAAATGTCCAAGAGGTCCAGAATGAGCCTCCGGTACCCAAACTCTTGTGAGAAGGTCATAAAGGGTAAGTAAACCTCCAGAAAGATTTACACCTTCTCTATTTTATTTAATATTGACTAATAATGGTGAACCATAAATTTTTGAAGAAGCAATGTAGGATAAGACCCACGTCCAGTGGGAGCATGGCATGGATGAGGAGATGGACTCCTTGGAACAAAACCAAACTTAAGATTTGGTTAAGTTGCTAGCAGGTAAGAGGACATTGAAGAACAAGTGGGTTTACAGGATCAAAGAAGAAGAGGGTGGACAGAAAAGATACAAGGCAAGACTTGTAGTAACGGGATTTGAAAAGAAAGCATGTATTGACTTTGGTGAAATATTTTCTCCTATTATAAAGATGACTTCTATTCATACTATATTGAGTTTAGTTGCAGTAGAATATTTGCATTTAGAGAAACTAGATGTGAAGAGGGATTTCCTTCATGGTGATTTGGGTGAAGAGATTTATATGCAGCAACTGCTTGGGAATGAAGTCAAGGGTAAGGATAAATTAGTGTGTAAGTTGAAAAAGATCTTATATGTGATCAAATAATCTCCAAGGAAATGATACATGAGGTTTGATAGTTTTATGCAAGAGCATGGTTACTTGAGATTTGAATCTGACCCTTGTGTTTATTTCAAGAATCTTGAAAATGGGAGCTATATTATTTTGTTACTGCATGTGGATGATATGCTTATTGCATGATCTAGTATGTAGGAAATTGGTGAGATTAAGGGAAAGCTAGCTCACACATTTACTATGAAGGATTTAGGAGCTGCAAAAATAATCATTAGCATGAAAATACACAGAGACAAGAACAAGAAATTGTACTTGTATCAGGAATATTATATCTACAAGGTGTTAGAAAGGTTCAAGATGCAAAATGAAAAACCTGTTAGTACACCTATGGCTGGACACTTCAAATTAATTAAATATCAGTGTCCATCATCACAAGAGGAGGTAAAATACATGAAATGAGTGCCATATGCTTCAGCAGTTGAGAGTCTCATGTATGTTATGGTTTGCACGAGACCAAACATTGCACAGGAAGTGGGAGTTGTGAGTAGATATATGGTCAATCCAGGTAAAGAGCATTGGAAAGCAGTCCAATGGATACTCAGGTATTTGAAAGGGGCATCTAACATGCAGTTATGCTATGGAGGTTCAGATATTTCATTATGTGGTTATGCTGATTTGGATATGGCTGGAGATCTGGATGGTAGAAGGAGCACTACTTGATATATTTTCACGGTAGGTGGGACGACAGTTAGTTGGATTTCAAGATTGCAGAAGGTTTTGGATTTTTCTACTATAAAAGAAGAAGAGTATGTTGCAGCTACAGAGGCTAGTAAGGAGATGATATGGATGAGTAGGTTCATGAAAGAATTGGGAAAGGAAAAAGATGATTGCAAAATGTTTAGTGACAGTTGGAGTGCAATTCATTTTTCAAAGAACTCAACGTTTCATTCAAGAACAAAACACATTCAGTTGAGGTATCACTTCATATGGCAGGTATATGAGGATGGATAGTTGAATCTGGAAAAGATTCATACAAGCAAGAACCCTAAGGATATGCTAACAGAGCTGTTAGAAAAGGATAAGTTGGAGCTACACTCCACTTCTGTTGGTCTTCGAGTTTGAGACTTGAATAAGAAGGAAAAAAGCTAAGAAAGGATCAAGGATGATGTTGTACATGTATGGTGCAATAATTAATCTCCAAGTAGGAGATTGTTGAGTTGTGGAGCTTAATTACTTTAGGTTAACATGCAATGTAAAACTTGTTAGAAAACACAGTAAGCGTCATCGGTTAACTAGGAATGACATTGGTTAGGCAAGGAGGAACTGACATTGGTTAGGGTGAACCGACATCGGTTACCTGTGCGGGAGTGTTTTAATTAACTCTCGGGAATTAGATCTATTTTTAGCATTAAAGTATATCTATTGATTGTAATTGCATGGCTAAGTGCCCTAAATTTATAAACACTTATATAAACATAAAATCTAGAGTTTAAAAGTAGATAATTAACAAGAATTAAGAATAATTTTGAGAGAGAGAATTCTTGGAGAAGAAGAAAAAGCTTGAGAGAAATAAAGTACTATACATCTTAGAGGTGTGGAAGATTGTAAATCTTCAATTGTATATCTTGTCAAAGCTTTGGATAATATATTGGCTTGTTTCTTGGTGGACGTAGCCCACACTGGGTGAACCACGTTAAATTTGGTGTTGATTTATATCTCTTGTTTTTTATATTTCTTCTGGTAGAATATCCTCTTTTATTTTCATGTATGCTTAGATTGGATATATTGTCTATACAACCGGTGTACTAACCCCAACAAAACACGGGGGAATTTTCCTTTGTCATCTAGAAATTCCTCTCCAAAGAGGGTCATGAATATATGACGAATGTTGAGGTAAAGACAAGTCTAATATCTACCAGGATGGTTTTCCTAGAAATTCTCAACAGTGTCTACCTCATCATTCAAAGCAATCAGTCGTATGATGATGGTAGTTAGGACTAGGGTAGTTTGAAAAAAATCTATCTACGGCCTTGGTCAACGTCATTTAATCCTATGTCAATGTTTGGTTGTGGTACAGTTGGGTCACAAACTCTTGTCTTGAATGAAGTGGACCATGAAAGGTCATGTGAGCACAAAGCGAGCAATTACAGAAAATAAAGAAAACGTGTAAGGAAACTAAAGGGGTCTAAAGTTAAGGTCAGGTAACCTAGGATGCTACAAAAACATGGGAATTGCATTTCATTCCAATCTAGTCAATGTATATTCCTATTTTGAATGAAAAAAGAAAGCAAATTCAAATTCAAATCTCTTTTTAATTTAATTAAATTTGAGTGTAACTAATTAATCAAACAAATGCAAGAAAAAATTAATCTACTTTTTTTTGGTATTTTGAATTAAGATTTTAAATGTAAACAAAAAAACAAAGCTAACTAATTCCTAATCTATGTTTTTGGATTTTTTGGTTTACTGGAAATAAATAACTAAAAGCTAGATACAAAAAGAAATTGCTTCTAATTAAATAAACCTAATTCTATGCTAAAATAAAAAAACAAACACGGAATAATTGAATGTGGGTATTCCTGTGTTTCTGAATTTCAAGCTAATTTAATTAAACACAAATTTTTTGTAATTTACAATTGTAAATTTCTACTATTTCTTCTAATGCCTCACCTTAGAATCATGGAAAGAAATGAAGCTTCTCAGAGGAAATTTATTTCCCCAAAACTTCCCTAGTGAAACAGTGGACTACTCAGATGATTGATTTTGTGAAGAAATATAGCAAAGTACACAGACACAAGAGCTTCCTCAAGATCCTTTCCCTTGCATATCCACAAGGATAAGTAGGGGGAAACTCTCAATGAAATATTTTCTTGTATGTATTTTTAAATATAACTAATATCCAAAATGAAAGCTAAAGATGATTTTAATTATCAAAATTAAGAAGTATGTGTCCTAGGTGAATCCACAGGGATAAGCCGAGAATGAATTATCAATGGAACCTACTTACAGGATATAGACAATTTACACATTATACCTTCTTAAAAAAATTATGATTTACAAAAGAAATGTAAATTCTAGATTAAATAAATCTTTAAAGAATTTAAATTACACCCCAACCTAGAAACATAGAACCGTGACAATATCCAGAGGTAGTTGTGCTTTTCTTTATCTCCTTAGCTTCTTCTCCAGAGATGAATCCAAATGTTGCAAGGATTTGTGTTGGTTCATATGTAGAAGTTGTGTAGATGTTGGATTAGACTGGCTACAGACTAGTTGGTATCAAATGTAGGAGAGAAAGTAACAAGGAAAATCTATTAGTTTCTTTTGTACTTCTTGGAAATATTTTGGTAGAGTAACCGTGCAATCAAATTCAATGGACTCCAAACAATGCTTTGGGAAAAAGCTTGGATTTTATAGAATGTTTCCAAGGAAATGGTCCACCACACTTGGCAATCAATAAGTGTAAAACCATCCAAACAAGGGGTAGTCAACTTATTAATAATAGTAAGTAAATAAGAAGAAATTCATATGCATCTAACAATCTCAGAATCAAGAGAATTGGTTGAGAAACATGTGAGAAAAGTAATGGGAAACTTGTAACACCCATACAAAACTAGAAGTTTTAATTATTAGATTAAAGTGCATGGAACTACTGGTTTGTATAGACTGGTGGTTACGCCATGGAGGTTGTTTAACCACCTCTCAAGGAAGACCAGTGGTTACAAAACCGTCACAATGGTTACGTAACTTAAAGAAAAATACTAAGGAAAATAGGGAAAAAACATTTTTGAAAGCATGTAAGGCTAGGAAACTAAGAAGCAAAGAAGAATAAGTCACATAGGTAAGAAGAAAACAAATAAATGGGACTTGGATTCATAATTTATTCTGGAAATGAAAGTTATCATCATTGGTGATTTTTACTATTCTGACAATGTAGTGTCATGAAATTTGGGTGTGTACATATTCCCCCTTGGAGAATCATATTAGCCATGAATGGGCATAAAACGTGAAGTCCGAGTACAATGCTCCCAAATTGGAAAGTTAATGATTATACCTGATGCCTGTGTGTTGAAATTATGCCAATCTAAGCTTCCCGCCACCTACAAGAGAAAAATAGGAATCGAGTTGAAATAAAATATGTAATTAACAAAACATGTTAAATTAAAATCACAAGAATGCTAACCATGTCAACAAGGATGAAAAATATACTGCATCAGCACTCCAACCCTCCATAAATACACAATCAAAATGACATTAAAGAACATTATATATAATTTCTTTTTACTATTTACATAAATCATTTTCACTTACCCACTTGGAATTTTTTTTAGCTCTAGACTACATATGACCATCTCGCACGATAGTATAGTCGAAATGAAGAGTATCTCGAGACGATGGTAGCATAACCAATGGCAGTGATAGAGGGTCATGACCAGGTTAGTTATTTACAATTTGTTTTTGCCCAAAAATGTAGGAATTTTTCAAAACTAACCATATGGGGGGTAAATTTTAGCAAATTTATATTGAAAATGATCACAAGGGGGGAACCATGTAGGATCTACAATTTTTTTGGCTGTATTTGGTGTTTTATAGCTATTTTTTTCATTTTTGGCCTTGAGGGTATGGCCCAAAATTTTTAGGAAAGGTTGTCGTGGAAGTTGCACAACTGTCACTCTACGTAGAGTGGAGGTTATGAAACAGGCACGATGGTTACATAACCACCGTTTAGGCAGCTTATGAATGCACAACCTCCACTCTACTATGAGTTGCGGTTACGTAACCGTCAAGGCAATTTTGAAAATTGACTAAGTATGAGATTTTTTTTTTCGGTTTTTGCTTAAGTTTATTCTATTTTTGTGAGATTTATATATGTTTAATAGGTACTAACTTGTTCTTTTATTATTTTTTTATGGATGCATGGGATATTTGTTAGAAGGAGTAGAGCCCGTGAGAAGGACTAGTTTCCCCAGACCCTAGAGAGCTTGACTAAGCTAGAGAGAGATTTATTACAAAGGGTGACCATTTGGAGGATCTCATAGATGCAGATAGTTGCACCTGCGAGTAGTTTACTTTGTGATTTGTTGAGCTATTTGGACGTGGACCAAAATACTTTCCTGCTGCCTAGAGTTAGGGGTGAGTGGACCATCATCCTGGAGAATGTTTACCATATTTTTGGAGTTCATGTCATTGGCAGGGAGTTAGTGGTTGCAAGAGCTAGCACTACATCCGAGGTTCACAGTTGGGCCGCCTATTTGGGAGATCGAAAAGAACCTAACACTAGTGTGAAGAAGGGATTCAGGTTGGTTTTAGTTGGCTATGCACCTATCCCCACTCTGCAGAAGGCCATCATAGCTATATTGGCATCGCACTTGATCAGGGATAAGGGAGGGGACAAGTTCTTGTACTGTTGGGGCCCCATAGTATAGAGAATTGACCAGTATGGAATTATATATACTTAGGGAGTGGATATATCAGGGACTAATTATCATGATCTATACTGAATTTCTAGATTGAGAGCTTGACAAAGCTGCACCAGATTTGAACACAATAGCAATTATATTAATTCTATGTATTGATCCAGGATATAATATTAATCAAGAGTTGTTACATAAATAGAGAGGAGGTCTCCTGTTTCTTAGGAGCCTATCACTATCTCAAATCCCCTCAAATATCTCTCCCAATCTCCTAACATCTCTCATCCCTTTATTCCCTCAACTTATCTAATTACGTGAGTTGGTTCAACAAACCAATCTCACATGAATACAATATTAATAATGTTACAAATAATATATTTGTCATTCACTCCCCTATTGTTAACATTATTAATTCCTAATATACCCTCCCCTAATGTGAACAAGGTATAAAAATGTTTACACATCTCAGCAGAATGCTAACCCCTGCGACATGCCTGTAGCTCATGAACTTGATATAAATGAAGGGAGCAATGCTCAACTTTCTATGGTTTTACAACAGGTTTACCACCAACCTGGACATGAACAATTCTCCACTCTATTGTTCACCTCATGTGGTTTTTTGGATCTCCACGAACTGTTTCAAGATCCATGTCTGCATGTGTTTTTATTACTTCCCCACTATGTTTTTCATCAAAAGGTTACATATAGGAATTTGTCACACATTACAATAACAAGAATGTATCATCTGTTTTTATTATTTACCACACAGTTGAAAGCAAACACACAACTGAAAATACTTGGCCACCAAATTAGTACTGCGGCCTCATCAATGGTGCCTAACGAGAGGTCGTTGATCAACCTCCTTCCTCTATTGCCTCCAGCCTCCATGAATGTCCTTGCTAACTCAACAGAAAGTATAGTTGAGGACGATACGCTTTCCCTTAAAAATTGAGTGTCGGATTACACCGAAAATGCACTCATTTGTCCTTTTTTTAAACAACTTTTCGACTCAATTTTGATGGCAATAGAATGATAAAATAAAAATCCTAAGATTACCTATTTAATAAGAATATGAAATGACCTTTTTCACCTACCAAAATATGACTCTTGACTCTGAATTTTTACTATAGCTTTTGATTTTAATTGACTATCTAATGAATAACTATGACACAATATACTATTTAATAATGATAAACATGCATTTTTTATGCCGAGAAGAGTTCCCCGTGGAAGCTAGGGGAGCAGCCAAGCCTGTGGAACTATAGAACACACCCTTGGTGGAAACGACGGTGATGAGGAGCATACAAGGCCGAGTTTAAGTGTTGGTGGAGAGGAGAAACATGATTTCCAAATGAGAAGAATGAAGATTAGAACCACCTTTCACGTAAGCTCTGAGTTAGCTAAAAATGCTCCAAAGAAGATCTTTTCTCACGTGAATCCGAAGAATGAATGTAAAGTAGATCTAAAAACTTTGATTTGTCATAAATATTTAAAGTAGAATTCTAATACTCTTGAATATATTGACGTGTGATCTATAGAAACTTATACAGATCTTGTATACACCATATGAAAACTACGGATTTTTCAAACTTCAACTTATACAACACAATACTCAATGTCGTGAGTGCATTTTTGGGGTGTTGTTCATAGATCACGAATTTGTAACAAATCACGAATATTGAAAGATGCAAATGCCAACTTGATACTACTCCAATGGAAGCAATGGATCAAAATGATGGATCATTCACGGCTCACCAATATTTGAATGCTTTAATCAATTACCACAATGTTTGAAAATAGTAGATATAATCAAATCATAGATAAATACATCTGTAAATGACAATGCCTATTGGAGAATGGGTCGATCTATTGGTACCACCAAGTCTGTGAAGCAGCTAATTCAATACAGTGAAAAATTTGAATAGAATCTATTCTGTTATATTATATTTGTGTTCCACCTTTACATATGAATCCACCTCTGATGTTTATATATGTGCCCAGTCCAATTTACATAGCTTCACTATTTTGAATGCAATTAGTACCTCATAATATATCTGATAGCTATAATAGAACTATGCACTTAATAGATATTGCATGTTGTTATCAGTGCTCTCACCAATCCATAAAAAAAATTCAAACGACTTTCATTTTGGACTCCACCAGCTCTGATACCAAGTGACAAAGCTGCACTAGATTTGAACACAATAAAAATTATATTATTTCTATGTATTGATCCAGGAAATAATATTCATCAAGAGTTGTTACATAAATAGAGAGAAGGTCTCCTATTTCTTAGGAGCCTATCAGTATCTCAAATCCCCTCAAATCTCTCTCCCAATCTCCTAACATCTCTCATCCCTTTATTCCCTCAACTTATCTAATTATGTGAGTTGGTTCAACAAACCAATCTCACAAGAATACAATATTAATAATGTCACAAATAATATATTCGTAACAGAGCCACTTCACTTATTCATCCTACTCTTTCCATGTCTTGGGTTTACGAGAGGATGATCCTCTACTAGAGGGTAATTACGATAACAAATCCTATGGTGATTAGAGTGTCTAGATGGGTGGATATGGCTCCACTTAAGGGCCCTCCAAAGATAGTTTTTACAATGACAATGGTGGACATGATAACACATCCTTATCAGGATATGATAGGTCGATGGGGTGAGGAGGCTACCATACTGACTATTTGTGTCAAGATGGTTCAGTTAGTATATCTGAGTAGAAGAGTAGAGACTCTTAGTACTTTGAGTTCCACACTAATTTTGGATTCATTACACATATTACCTCCTAGTCATACCTACATTTTATAGGGGGATTCGAGAGTCTATAGCTACCCTGAAGGGAAAATTACATTGGACAGTTATCATTCCTTGGATTCTGATTTCCACACTACGAGCTGCACCAGACCCCGCAACAATGGCCGCATTTAAGCCCAGATATGTGCTTCATATAGAGGCAGTCCCATTTTCTAGTGAGAAGGAGGAGGATTCTTATATAGGATCAGAAGAGGAGTCATATTCTAAGTGGGAGGCCACTGGAGAGGCCTCCACAGTTACTAGAGCTAAGGTAGAGGTAGAGGAGGAGATAGTGCACACAAAGGATCCTCATCATATGAATGAGGAGGAACCAATAGAGGAATAGTGTATACCAACTCCTATACCACCACCAACACTAGCTTCTAATCTGATTTGGATGCTTGGAGATCCTAGTGAGTGAAACACTCTTTTCCCTTCACTTACTTTCCATACTAGATTTTAGCGAGATAATATTTTTTTGTTTATTTTAAATATTTTCTAACTCGTCGTCATTTACTTACAACTTTTAGCTACTGCAGCAGGATAGTGATATCTTATTTAGTGCATGCTCCGAGATATGTTTGTGATTCCTACAAATATGACTAGGGACTAGTGGCTACTTGATTCAGGATATCCAATGACAACATGTTGTCATACTATTGTGTTTATGCCAACATAGTATTCCATAGAGGATATTACCTAGATGAGACTAGAAATTACATTGCATGAGGATCGAGAGAGGTGATAACGAGTGCACTTAGATAACGGAGCCACTACCACTGGCCGCTCACCTAGACCATCCCATAAGTCTACTCATGGAGGATATCACACTGTATTGAGTCTCTCTCATCATAAGAACCACTACATAAGCCTAAAGGATAGTCTTTCCCCTTCTCAGGGGTTTAGGAGGGAGGAATAGGCCCAGGGACATTATTTCTTTAGGACATTGTTTTTATACATATATCATTTTTTTTGTATTTTGAGCTCTTAGAGAGAATTTTTTACCACACATAGTGTGCTGACATTGTACATGAGAAACTTTATATTATGCATATATATATATATACATACATCTTTTTGGTTTGGAATTCCTTGTAAGAGTTGATGTTGTTATGGTTTGTTTCATCTATGTACTCTTAGATGGTTTGGAACTTCCAATATTTTATGTTTTAGAATGTATGTTATGGATGATCATGCAATGTGGTAACAAAATGATTTCTCTTTTTTTATGCCTATTTTTGAGCTAAGGAAATAAAACTTAAGTATGAAATTGTGAAAGGATTAAGTGCGCGGGCATAGGGCACATAAGATGTAATGAAATTACTTGTATAATTCAGATCGTGAGTAGAAATATAACACCAAATAACACAATATTCCAGAATAATGATCTCAATATGCAATTATAATAGCTTCGCCACTTTGAGGGGGCAACCTCCAAACCATAAAATAATACTCAAATAATCCAGTTATGATGAAATACTACCTACAATCCCCTATATATACTATTCATATGTTATAGCCATCACTAAGGCTGACCTACTAAGCATGAGAAACTATAAATGATATAATCAAATGATATGGTAAGCCACAAGTCGGCTACTCATATCCTAATACAAGTAATAGGTTAAGGGCGTAGCATGCCCTTCCCCTTCAAAGAAACATTGTCCCCAATGTTGAGAAGATCTGGGTGTTGCTGCAGGAAAATCAGATCTTCCCATGTTGCATCTTCATTGTCCATATTCTTCCACTTGATCAGGTACTCAGTAATAACCTGTGTCCTCAATATTTTAGTGCATGTTTGAAGGATGCATTCAGGTTCCAAGATGACCCTCCCCTCCTCATCGAGCTCAGGTAACACTTTTTGGACCGATAGTCTCTGACCAATTACTTTCTTCAGGTAAGAAACATGAAATACTGGATGTATTCTGGTTGATTGTGGAAGTTCTAATTTGTATGCTAAAGTACCAATCTTCTACAATACTTTATAGGGGCCATAATACTTCAGTGAAAGTTTTTTATCCTTTTTTTGTTGTTTCAAAAAATTTTCTTATATGGTTGTAACCACACAAAACCCCAATCACTGAATTCAAAATGCTTTTCCATGCGATGTTGATCAGCATGTTGCTTCATGTGGTTTTGTGCCATGACCAAGTTCTCCTTGAGACTAGCGAGGACCTCTTGTTGATACTGAATGTGTTCTTCTACTGCTCTAACCCATGGTTTTCCTCTCAATGATGATGTGATGGATGGTGGATGGTACCCATAGAGTGCCAAAAAAGGAGACATTTTAGATGAAGTATGGAAGGAAGTGTTATACCACCATTCTACAAGTGGCAACCATTGGACCCATCTTGCTTGTTTATCAGATGTAAAGAAACATAGATATCCCTCCAAACACTTATTTACAACTTCTGTTTGCCCATCAAACTGGGGATGATAAGAAGAGCTACGAGCTAACTGATTACCCAAACATGAGAATAAATCAGTTCAAAAATGACTAGTAAATATAGGGTCTCGATCACTTACTATAATCTTTGGTGTCCCATGAAGCTTCTGAATTGTGTCCATGAAGGTTGTTGTTACCATGCTTGTAGCAAATGGGTGTTCTAAGGCACAAAAATGAGCATATTTGGTGAGTCTATCCACCAAAACCATGATGACATTTTTTCTGTCAGATTTAGGCAATCCTGTGATAAAGTCCATGGAAACCTCTTCCCATCGCTCGCTAGGAATAGATAGAGGTTGTAGAAGTCCTGGGGATTGAACTATTTCACCCTTATTTTGCTGACAAACAATGCATTCTGCCACAAATTTTTGGACATCCCCTTTTAGCCCTTCCCAAAATAAATCTTGTTTGAATCGATGATATGTCTTCAAGAATCCAGATTTCCCCCCTACTGGAGAAGAGTGAAGCTTAGATAGAATCCTATTTTTAAGAGTGGAGTTCTTACATAGGTATAATCTATCTTTATACCATAAAGCATCCCCTTTCAATACAAATTTTTCAGACATGCTTGGATCATTCTAGAGATGATGAATGAGGTTTTGTGTGGTTGGGTCATTTCTCCATTCAGACCTTGTCTCATCTATCCAATCTTCTTGTAATATGGATATGACACATAACAAGGTTGTAGTTGAGTCATC
This sequence comes from Taxus chinensis, assembly GCA_019776745.2. Lineage (NCBI taxonomy): Eukaryota > Viridiplantae > Streptophyta > Pinopsida > Cupressales > Taxaceae > Taxus > Taxus chinensis. Next base: position 169,328,813 of record CM034151.1, read on the forward strand.
TTTCCATGATAGTGCATCTACAACTACATTATCCTTCCCTTTCTTATAGTAATCTCAAAATCATATCCCAACATCTTGGAGACCCACTTTTTTTGTTCTTTAGATGATAAACACTACTCTAAGAAGTATTTTAGACTATCATGATCTGTCTTCACTTTAAAGTGTCTGCCTATGAGATATGGTCTCCATTACTTTATTGCATGAAGTATGGCTATCATTTCCTTCTCATAAGTCAGCTTGGAAATATTCTTACCTTTGAATTGATGGCTCAAAAAGGTAATAGGATGGTCTTCTTGCATGAGAACTTCCCCCATACCCACCCCTGATGCATCACATTCAACAATGAATGTTTTGGAAAAATTTGGAGTAGCCAAGACTGGAGTGGTGTACATGGCCTCCTTTAGTTTCTCAAATGCTTTGGTTACATCCTCACTCCAATGGAAGGAGTCCTTTAAAAAATCTGTGAGAGGTGCAATTATGCTTCCATAATGCCTTATGAATCTTTGGTAATAACCTATAAGCCCCAAAAATCCTCGTAGATTATTTAGGATTTTTGGAACCTTTCACTCGCTTTGATCTTATTAGGATCCACTTTAACGCCTTCATGAGAGACAATGTGACCCAAATATTCAAGCTCCTTGAGACCAAAAGAACACTTAGAGGGCTTTGTATAAAGTTGATGTTGCTTAAGGGTTTCCAAAACCTTATTTACATGATGCAAATGTTCCTCCCATGTTTTACTATAAATTAATATATCATCAAAAAACACTAAGAAAAACTTCCGCAGGAATGAATTAAAAATAGAATTCATCAAACTTTGAAATGTAGAAGGTGCATTTTTGAGTCCAAAAGGCATTACTAGGAATTCATAATGGCCTTCATGTGTCTGAAAGGCAGTTTTATGAACATCCTCATCCTTGATTCTGATTTGGTGGTATCCCAAATGAAGAACAAGCTATGTAAAATAAACAACACCATGCAACTCATCAAGAAAATCATCAATAACAGGAATAGGAAACTTATCTTTGATTGTGTACTTATTAAGTTCCCTATAATCAGGACACATGCGCCACATGTCATCTTTCTTCTGTATCATCACTATTGGAGAAGAATAAGCACTCTGACTATGGTGGATGATTCTTGCTTCTAACATCTCTTGTACAATCTTCTTGATTTCACTCTTTTACACATATGGGTACCTATAAGGTCTAATGTTAGGTAGTTGACTTCCTGGTAATAACTAAATAGCATGATCATGATCTCTCTTTGGAGGTAAGCCCTTTGGTATATTTTCAAATACAACAGAGTGTGCATCCAACACTGTTTGCATATCTGATGGTATAATGTCATTAGAATGATGATCCTCCAATGAAAAGAGTTGTGCCATAAATCCCTCTGCACCCTTTTTTAGCATTTTGTGCATCTGATGAGAAATTACTATTTGTGGAGACTTTTCTCTTAAACCTCTTAGCTCAAAAATCCTTCCTTCAGAGTGAAATCACATGAACAAGTCTTGGAAGTTCATCTCAATGGTTCCCAAAGTGGTAAGCCATTGAACCCCTAACACAATGTCTACTCCTCCCATAAAAATGGCATACATGGGACTATTTAGTATGTAATCTCCCATGGAAAGCTTAATGCTATGGAATTTTCCAGAACAAGTAACAGTACCTCTGTCAACAATCATTACTTGACATTCAGGAGTTGGATAAATGAAACAGTTTAGGCTCACTGCTAACTTATGATTGATAAAGTTGTGAGTACTTCCTGAATCAATCAACACTGTGACCCTTTATTTTTTTAGGAATCCAACCACCTTTAGGGTTTGGGGGGTGCTAATAATTTAAATTTCATGGCATGAGATCATTGGCTGAGGATCTCCTTAATCCTCCTTTGGATCAACCAAGACCTCTAACTCTGCATCTTCATTATACTCTTCATCTTCACTATGCCCATTAATGTAGAACAACTTATTTTCAGCACATTTATGTCTGGGTCCAAATTTACTGTCACAATTAAAACATAACCCTTTTTCTCGTTTTTCTTCAATTTGTTGAGGTGTCAATCTAATTGGCTGAGGGAGTGTTGGGGCCAAGGTGTTGCGATCTCTGGTATAAGTGAAATGTTGTCTCCTACTTGAAACAATTTTCTCCTCTGCCCTTCTTGCCATAATCATCAAATCGGAAACCTTATGAGGATTAAACATACACACCTCATGCTAAATGTGATCCTTAAGACCCCCAAGAAATAGGTCATTTTGATTTCCACCCACAGAGAAAGGTTTTTGAAGTGATGAATGTAATCCTTAACAGATCCTGTCTGTCTCAACTTTGCTAATTGGATGAAGTAATTATCTGACACACTAGAACTATAGTGTAATTGTAACTCTTCAGTGAAGACTATTTATGTAACATTGAGACCACTCTTCTTCCTTTGAGCACATAACCATTGATACCAGATGAATTGGTCAGGTTTGAGATACAAAGCTGCCATGGTCACCTTTTATCCTGATGGAATCTGATGTAGTTAAAAGAAATTATCCATTTGGTTGATCTAATTGAGTGGATCCTTTCCATCAAACTTGTGCATATCCACTTTTGGAAACATACTATGGGCCTGCAGAGTGCTCATATTTGGATTGTGCACACTCGAAGAACCACTCTGAATCATGTGTCTATTATTTTGATATGAGGATCCACCTTAATTGACATAAGTATGAGTATCCATCATATGTGTACTGAATTTTTGCATGAAATCCTCCAATCTTTGTCCAATCCTATCCACATCTTCTTTTCTGGCCACCCTAGATTCGAGGTCTCTCAGGTTAAACTCAAGTTGACTTACTTTATGGTCTGTCAAAGTAAACCCTAACCTTAAGGAATCTGTAGTTATATCTTCTATCTCTAACTCCTCAACTACTATCCCATATTTTTCTGGTGTTTTACTTGGAGTGATGGGATTTGTTTTTCCTCTTGTGGAAGGCCCCGCCATGATGCCCCAAAATAGTAGGATGTAGGGATCACGGTCAAATTTTAGGGTTTCAGGTTTCAATAAGAATTTGGCCAAATATAAAAAAACTTGAAGAAAAAATCCCAAATAAATTTTGTTTTTCTTTCTGAAAGTGTAACGAATTTGAAAAAATTCCACAATTTTCACCCTAGGGAGTGATTTTATGAAAAAAAACTAAATTCTTAATAAATTTTTCAAAATAAATAAAAAAAGTCTAAAATTTTTAGGGAACCTTACTTGAAATGTTTTGTAACTCTAGTAAAAATATCTCCCACCAATTCTATTTTTTCAAAATATAAGGAGGAAACAAAAAATTAGGGTTTTGCCCTAATTTTGGCCCATATCGCAGCTCTAATACCACTTGTAATGAAATTACTTGTATAATTCAAATCATGAGTAGAAATATAAGACCAAATAACATAATATTCCAGAATAATGATCTCAATATGAAATTATAATAGCTTCACCACTTCGAGGGGCCAACCTTCAAACCATACAATAATACTCAAATACTCCAATGATGATGAAATACTACCTACAATCCCCTATATATACTATTCATATGTTATGACCATCACCAAGGCTGACCTACTAAGCATGAGAAAGTATAAATGATATAATCAAATGATATGGTAAGCCACAAGTTGGCTACTCATATCCTAATACAAGCAATAGGTTAAGGGCATAGCACAAGATCATGTGAAAGTATAGTAGGATAGGGCATGCCCAGGAACAATTTGGAATCAAGACTTATTCATTTTTTTATTTGGGATAATTTTGGATATGGAGTGAAGAGCACATTTTATAGAAGACTTGTAGACTACACAAGGCTATATTGGGACTAGCAGAAGATTGAGCACCATGCAGAGTTTTGTAGCTAATAATAGGATTATACTACATTTTTATTATTAGATAATCAATTATTAGCAAGCTTGCATTATTTTTTATTCTTATGTAAGGGCACATGGCTATTATTATCATGTAGCCTATTTTTTAAGGTGCACAGGCAGTGAAGGGCAAGTCCCTAACCCTATAAATATGTATTGATTTGCATGGTTTAGACAATTCAATATTATTATAGTGTTATACTATGAGTTTGTTAGCAAACATGACTATGGTGACTTTATGATGTATGTAAGAAGCTTCTGAGTTTTACAGTACTAATATAATGAATCTTATTGGCTAGATATTAGTGTTGGATATAACTGAACATGGATCTTGCATGGTAAATCTGATTATAGTAATTGTTTAGTTATTCCTCCATATGGTTTAGATCTAGATCTCTTTTATGCACCGTGGCTTAATTGATTATCTGTTATGGATATGAAATATACATTCATTCATGCTAACATCTTGGAAAATCTTTTCTAAGCGCTTCGGGTGAGCGCTCAATTCTAGTTGAGTGATGTGTCAGCACCTTGTGCTTTTATGGGTATATTCTAGGCTACATCACATATGGAAATAAATTTTAGCTTAAATATATTTTTTTATTGAGTAATATTTAGCATTTCTCTCTCATTGGAAAAATGTGTTGAATGTGGTATGATGAGAAGATGAACTCACTCCATTCTTAACCCCACACGACTAGTAGGATGCAAGGGACCATCACCAAGAGTCAAGAAGGACACAAGATAAATAGCTTGGAGAATGTGAGTGTGAAGGATGATCAAGAGATACAACTATGAAAATGATCCAACCAAAAACTTGCAACTCAACCCTAATAAAGATCAACTAACCAGCTCAGAATGAATTTTTCTTGCAAATTCGTCTAGAATTAAATTCATGGATGGCCTATTGATTGATAAAATCTAGTTTTGAGGAGTAATTCTCTCTTTTAACATACACATCTAATTCATTTTCATGGGAATTTTTAAGAAGCACTTTTATTTGTTTACAACTTATGATTTATTATTGTAACCCCCTACGCTTTTCCCCATGCCACCAGTAAGAATCATGGGCTCATCACCGAAGATTAGTAGGGATGAGAAGTGTAGTTTTATTTACAAAAGAAAGAATTTTTTATGTATTGTTTATTTATATTTTTTGTTTTTTAATTGAATTTTAATTTTTGCTTTTGGGAGGGAACATTTTCCCCTAGCCTAGACTCCACACAACTAGTAGGATGTGAGGGCTCAACACCGAAGGTTGAGATAGGTGGCTAAATACTTTGGGTGAAAGGTTTAGAATGTTTATGTCATTGATAGATATTTTTAAGGAAATATTTTTCATCAAGAATCTTCTATAGAAACTATGGGTAAGATACACCTGAGATGAAAGTAATCATGAAGAGAACTAAGTACACAAGTCCTTGTAAAATCATTGTCAATATTTTTTCTCATGAACTGAAATGATGAGATAGATTGGATAGTTTGAAGGAATGAAGAAAATATTGAAGAGATATGATTTCAATATATTTTCCACTTTGGAAGCTTTAAATTTATTTAAAAATTAAGTTTCTAGTTTACAATTTCAACAAGGTGATAATGTAAGTGATAAAGCAATATGAATGCAATAATGTAGAATGTGGAAATGCAAATGATTATCATAAAAGCATTTAAGGTGAAGTGAGTTGATGGGATCACCAAACTCCTCACCTTCTGAAGTACATAGATAATAGGATCCATTATTGTAGTCTTCCATTACCAGGTACATACATAACTATTTTGGTCTAAATGTTATTCCTCTATCGACCTTTTTTTTGATTCGGCTATCAATTCGTGACACCTAGTCTCCTACCTGAATTTCTCATTCATAAAATTTCTTATTGTATTGACAACACATCCTTTTGATATAGACCTAATGATGTTTTTCAGATTTGATCCTTTTTTCATCCAGGAATTCTAAATTATCCAGTTGCATTTCCCATTATGCATATTTTTCAATATTTCCTTATAGAAAAAGACACACAAAGACCTGGTAAGTCCACCTCGAGTGGAAAGACTGCTTTTGCACTGAAAACTAAAGAAAAAACGGTTTCCCCATAGGTGTTCGTACTAAGGTTTTATAATCCCAAAAGGCTGGAAACAAATTTAAATGCCAATCTTTCTTGTTATCCTTAATTTTCTTAAGGAGGATGGACTTAAAAGTCTCACTCATGGCCTCATCCTGTCCATTAGCCTGAGGGTAATATAAAGAGGTTGTGTGGTGATATTTCTTAAACTGCACACACAACCCGCACACCTCTTAATTTTTAAATGGGGTATCATTATCTGAGATGATGACCTATGGGACACCTACTGAGAAATTATTTGGTTTACGGTGAATTTAACAATAACTGATCTGGGTATAGTAGTCAGAGAGATGGCCTCAACCCATTTCGCAAAATACTATGTGGCTGTAAAAATGAAGTTGTGGCCATGTGAGGATGAGGGAGAGAAATTCCCTATAAAATTAAGACCCCAAGTAGAGAAGGGCCAAGGTGTAACAATTAGTTATAGAGCCTATGGAAGGATATGTATAGCATGTAAAAACTATTAACACTTCTGACACTTACGAATGTATTCCACATCATCATGCTCTAAAGTGGGCCAAAAGTAGCCCATTCGCTAAATCTTACGAGAAGTCAAATGCAATCCAAATTGACCACCACAGACTCCACTATTGGATTCAAAGAGAACTTTTTTCACTTTTTTTTCATCAATGCATCTTAACAACATGCCATGAAAAGCTTTGTGACAAAACACTTCCTCTACAATTATATATTTTATGGTTGTGATACACAGTCATCTCCTTTCTTGTGAATTGTATCCTTCAGGATATTTCAATCAAATATGCCATTTATGATGTTCATATACCACAAACAAGGGGCAATGAAGGGTCTTTCCTCTATATAAAACACACATTCATCGGAAAAATATAGATCAACTATCTATCCACAATTTATATGGTTATAAGAAAACTAATTTCTGATAATTTGTCCCTTGGAAAAAATTTTATTAATGAAGGTGAGTTTGAATTCACCCATTAACATGATGAATTTTCCATCCTTCTTAGACAAGGTTACTTGATTAATGAACGTCTGTAACTTCTCTCATTTAACAATTACTCATGTTTCTTGGTTAAACATGTAGTTACTTAACCTCTTAGTTACAAAGATGATGGCCAAACACTCTTTCTCCACTTTATTATACTTCATTTCATAATCAAGGAGAGTGTGGATAATGAAGTAGATGGGCCACTCATGACCATCATCATCCTCTTGTGCCAATATGCACATTATCAAGACATCAATGGCTCAAGAATATAATATCAGACGGAGATCATCCTTAGGTGGCATGAGCATATGTGAAGACATGAGAAAAGGATTTACTGACTTAAACATGTTGTGACATTCTTTGGTCCACTCCTTAGAACAATCCTTCTTTCAAAATTCATTAATAGGGTGAATGGCATATGTCAAATCAAGGAAAAATTTATGAATTTCTCCAAGCTTGCCTATGAAATATCTAATGTCTAACTCATCCATTGGTGGGGTCATCTCCAAGATTTCTCAGATATTCACTGGATCTACATCAATGCCTCGATATGAAATGATATAGCCTAATAACTTACAACCCATAACTCTGAAAATGCACTTTTCCAGATTTAGGGTTACACCGTATTTAATTAAGTGTGAGAGAATGATATGAAGAACTTTGGGATGGTCACCCCATTTGTTATATTTATCCAAAGTTAATCAACATATGTATCCACAATATTATGAATGATATCATGGAAGATATACATCATTTCCCATTGATATGTGGCTCAAGCATTCTATAGACCGAAAGATATAATAGCATAACAAAAGGTCCCCCAAGGTGTAGTGAAGGTAGTATTGGTTTAATTTTCCTCAAAGATCCTTATTTGGTTATATCTAGAAAATCCATCCATGAGGGGGAATGACTCATACCCAGTTGTTGCATCTATAATTATGTCAATAGAGGGAAGCAGGAATTCATCCTTGGGGTAGGATTTTTTTATGTCTCTAAAGTCGCTGCAAATATAAATCTTCTCATTATTTTTAAAGATTGGGATGACATTGGATAACCACCTAGAATATTCCACCAATTTGATAAACCTTACTTGAAGAAGATTCATCACTTCCTCTTTGACGATCAAAGAAAAATTAGGCTTCATCGGCTTGACATTTTGTTTCATAGGTTTTTCATAAGGTTTAGTAATTAAGTTTTGAACCAATACATCAAGAGAAATGCCTTTCATTTCTTTGTAACTAAAATTGAAGGCCTTGGAGTGTTTTTTGATAACTTTTTTATGTTCTTCTACTTCCTCTAGCTACAATGAAAAACCAAGTTTAAATATTCTAGACTCTTCTTTCATTCCAATATTTATATCTATGGTGCCTTCAATCAAGGAAGCATTACCTTCTTTGAATTTAGGGGGGGCTAGAGGAAAATTTAGTTATTATTCCTCAAATTCATAGATCTAAAAACTTTTTGATGAGGAAGGGATCATAGTTTTGTCTCCAAAATATTAAGAAGGGTGAGGATTAAGGGAAAATAATTTCTTATGATGTGTGGGATGAAGGTCAATGTATACATGGAGATATCCTAAGTCGGACTTGCCATTATCCATAAACTCTAATGTAACAAGATCATTTGTAATCTCTACATATGCCAGAATTGTATTGTTGGGCATCTTATGAACCAAGATTTTAGCTCGGACTGAAACAGTGAACTCCATTTCTTTTTAAGCATCGTTAGGATAGATCCAGGAAGAAGAATTAACCATAGAATCAGCGAGTTGAATTTTTTCTTTAGGAATGAATTCTATGGAGATGAAATCAAAATATTTAAAAATTTCACACACGTCAGACTTGTAAAGTTGGAGATGCTTGGATCTAGTCTCGTAAAATTCTGAGACCTAGTTTGTAATGAGCTGCGAGTCACCTAAGACTCTCACATTGTGCACATCCATCCTCTTGTCTATAATAAGACCAAGAAGTAGAGATTCATTCTTGGCTCTATCATTCATAAAATCCAAGTTCAACTTAAAGGTGAAAGTCATGACTCTTCCCTCAGGAGAAGAAATAATTATCCCAACCCCTAATCCAGAGTGAAACTTACTCCATCATAGTTAAGGGTCTAGCTGTTATCAGGGAAGATACATGCTTCATATTTATTTGAACCTTATTCCTAAATTTTTGAAACCTCAACCATGAACACCTCTTCAAAGCCATCTATTTGGAGAGAGGCTATCCCAAGAGCATGACTTATTCCCAAATAATCAAAAGGGAGAATAATTGGTAGATCATTATCTAAGTGTTTCACAATTTCTGATGTAGTTTTTGTTTAAACAATCTCTACCATGACATTATTTCTCTTGCTAATATCCACCCCTCTAATTTCATTGGGTGGTTCTAACTCTATTTTTGGGACAATTTGGGATATGGGAATCGGTCCTCCTAAAGAGAGGGGTGTGTTTAACTAGTTTCTTGGGAGTTCTAATTTTGAATGAACCTAGTATTCTTCTTAAGGTTGGCCATATGAATGTTAAAATGCTTCGGATCACCTTGGGCCACAAATACCTTCCCCAGATGAAGGAATCTGAATTCTTGAAACAAAGTGGAGGAAATGGCCTTCATCCTATAAATCTAGGGTCTTCCAAGAATGATATTATAGTTAGTTTCCTTGTCTATAATATAAAACTCATTCAAAATAGTCTTGGGTCCAAGAGTGACTAGGAGAAATATAGTTCCAATGGAAGTATCCTTAAGAATGTTATAGCCTCTTAACATTTTCTAGGTCAAAGAAAAGTTCTTCTCTCCATAACCTATCTTTTACAAGAATTAAAACGTGAAAAATGTTAACTGAAACTCCATCATCGATTATAGCTCTCTTAACGTAATTATTGTAGATCCATACTTTAAATACAAAGTAGGATCAACTCTCCACACTAGCTCAACATTTGTGGGAATCTTACTAATATAAAAAAAAACCCAACATATCTCTCGTGCTAGCGTGAAAGATAGATTTTTAATTCTATGTGGTTTATTTGGGTTTCTTGAGGAGGTATCACGTGAACTTAGTGACCAAGACCCAATGCTTCGAATAAATAATATTAGTCTGTTAGCGAGTTCTTCAAAAAATCTAAAAAGGACATGTGAGAAAAGGTATTGGTTAGTTTTGTAATTAAATTATAGGCCCTTATTGGCTTAGGTACCACTGTCACAATGTATTGAACTAAGGGGTAAAAATGAAGATGATTTGAAGCTTAGTTACAGGTACGAGTGGAGGCATGAATTTCTAGCTCAGTTTCTAACTCAAATAGACCCATAATCTTGGTTTGGTTCCATTGGTCCAAAGGAGGAGATACTTGTGGATCAATGGATTTAGAGGCTTCGTGATCATTGTTCCTTATAGGAGCCTCGGTTTTCATGCCATGAGGATTAAGTTTCTCATTTTTAGATTTATTTGGGAAAGGGTATTTGTAAATCCCAAGAATATCATTATGTAGAGCAACATGCCCCATGTGTGTATTCTATGTGGGTGTCGTGGGGTTGACCAAGAACATTTCAATGAAGAGTTGTCTTTGGTCCTCCATAATAAATTATAAGAACTTATTACAATCCCTATATGTCTGAGCATCATGACCTATAACTCTATGGAAACCACAATAAAAGTTAGGATCATAATCTCAAGGCCTTTTCTTTTGATTTCTTATTGTCCATAGTTCTTGTTTTCTTTCTGATTTTGATTGTTAAATTTACAGTTTGTAGGTTTTTGGCCCTAGTTCTAGTATCGATTCAAATATTGATTTGGACCTAGACCTAAACCTATTGGGAGGAGGATAGATAAATTCAACTGTATTAGTGGAAGGAGTAGGGTTGTTACTCTGATTGTTTACATTAGCATTGTTATTGTTTGCATTGTTCATGTTTACAACATTTTGTTTCTTTATTTGGTCAATAACACCATCCGTTGTAACCCTTGGTTCCAATTAAGGACTTTGGTTCCTTGATTGTTGTTAGAAATGTTATAATAATTAGGGTTATTATGAGTGGGAGTAACCAAATTCATATTTGTACATAGATCTTACGCCCGCTATCTATCGCCACTTGATCGATATGAAGGGCTCCCTCTAAGATTTCTTTGTATCTCTTAAGAGGTAATTTTTGGAATTTCTCCTTAGCTTCCCGGTTGAGAGAATGAAGGAACAAATCACACAGCTCTGTCTAGTCCATGTAGGGAGCACTAACAGAAGAATAGAATACATTTCACCACCTCTAGATGAAGTGGGCACTGGAATCGTTATGCTCTTGTTTGATATGTAGGAAATCTCTAATTCTTGTTCTCAAAAGTTTGTTCATGTTGAAAGCCTTGATGAAGTCAAACACAAGTTTGGTAAAGGATTGAATAGAGGCTTTTGGGATCCTGTAGTACCAATCGAGAGCAATCCTCTTAAGAGTCTTAGGAAATAATTTTTTAATGACTCCATTCCCAGGGAGTAGCTATCTGATGGCTATGGCATATTCCTTTATATAGGCATTTAGGTATCCCTCCACTTGAACTTATGGAGGTCCAAAAATGGCCTTGGGATCATAATGCCTCATATGGTGAAATACAGAGGTTACTTTAAGTACTTATAGTACATTCCAATTGCTTATGATTCAACCATTGGTGGTCCTTGATGAGGGGGTGGATACGGAACCGGTGTTTGATATGGAACAACATAGGTATTAGTCAGGGCATAAGGAACCCTTTGTTGTTATGCATAAGGTCTAGGGAAAGATTACATATCAACAAGAGTTGATTTGGAATACATGTGCATGTAGGGAGGAACTTCACTAGGGTATGGGATTATCGACACAAAACTAGGGAAAACTCCATTTCCTCAAAGAGTGGCATTTGAGAATGCACTTCTGGTAGGCCCTTGTGTTGGATACGTGTATAAAGGATGATGATCCATCCCTAGTGTGCTTGAACCTGTAAGGAGGTCACCTAGGTTAGAAGCACCCAATTAGGTTTGAGATACTGGTTGTTGATTGGAACTTGTAGAAGGCATGTAGCCTTGCTTTTGCATCTAATGAGAAGTATTGTTTGAACTCATAAATTGTGTAGGCCGTGGGGCTTATAAAATCTCTAATTTCTTGATCCTACCCACCAATGATGATATCACATCATCAGGTGAAGGTGGTACATTTGGCTTAGTTGTGTGTTGGTCCTTTTTGGGTTGCAAAGGTATATGATACCCTGCTATAATCGTTCTTTTGTAGACCACCCCTCTTTATATATATTTTATGTTTTGGGAGGAGGGATGGAAACATTATTCTAAAGAAGAGCATCAATATATCCTTGCATCCTCTCCAAGGATTCATCTATAGCGTTAAGGTGGTCACTAAGGTGGTCACCGCTTTGGGTGAGTCACACTAGAATGTCATAATTTGGTGATAAGTAAGAAGATAAGGAATCATATTGCATGATAATTTGAGGTATGGACAAGACCCATGGATAAAACCCTGTTCTCCCATCAAATGTTATGTTATTTGAGTTGGAAAACTCTGGTTGTGCACTATAGTTGGGTTGGTTTATCTCATCAATCCTAACTGTTGATCCAATGTTAAACCCTTGAGGAGAGGGCATGTGAGGAGATAAAATATTCTTTTAGTAATTATCATCCCACCCTAACAAAGAGGATGAATCTTATATAACTACTTATTTGTAATAGTATTTGAGACCCTAAATGGTACTTTCATATTCCTAACCTGACATATTCGATGGCTGTGAATATACTCACAGAATAATGGGAGAGGAGAGGGATGGATGAAATAAAAGAAAGAATGAAGAAATGAAAATTAAGTAGTCCTTCACATTGATTTCACCAATTTTGTATGCCTAAGAATCAACACGTGACTCTTGGGTAAACGTGACATCCCGAGGTCATGTCGGGATAGACATAAAGGAATGGATGGGATGGTAAAAAAATGGGTAAATAGAATACAAATATAATAGCTGGAAGTGACAACAAGAAATCAAGGCAACCTAATGTTCGTAGCTAGAAAAATGGGTATTTGTTCGTTGAAAGAAATAAAAACCTACCTCACTTGTTCATGGGTGATAGTGCAATCAATAATCATCGTCATACGCAAATCAAGGTCAATATCAGTAGAACTAAAAAAGGACTCTACTTGGTTGTAAAACATGGGGTAATTTTCCTTTTTCATCTAGGAATTCCTCTCCAAAGAGGGTCATGAATATATGACAATTGATGAGATAAGGACAAGTCTAATCTCTACTAGGATGGTTTTCCTAGAACTCCTCGATAGTTTCTATCTCATCATTCAAAGAAAGCAATTGTATGATGTTGGTATGTTGGACTGGGGTAGTCTGAAAATAAGCTATCTACGACCTTGGTTAACATGATTCAATCCTGTGTCAATGTTTAGTTGTGGTCTAGTTGGGTCACAAACTCTTTGTCTTGGTTGATGTGGACCCTAAATGGTCATGTGGTCACAAAGCAAGCAATTATGGAAATAAAAAAAACACATAAGAAAATCTAAGGGGTCTAGAGTTATGTTCATGTAACCTAGGCTACTATTGAAACATGGGAATTGTTTTTCATTCCAATCTAATTAATCTAGATTCCTATTTTGAATGAAAAAAGCAAGCAAATTCAAATTAAACAAAATTTTATTACTCTCTGTTTAATTTAATTAAATCTAGTTGCAACTAATTAATCAAACAAATGCATGAAAAATTTAATCTACTTGTTTTTGGTATTTTGAATTACGTTTTTAAATGCTAACAAACAAACAAAGCTAACTAATTTTGAATCTATGTTTTTGGATTTTTTGTTTTATTAGAAATAAATAACTAAAAGCTATAGATAAAAGGAAATGGATTCTAATTGAATAAAACTACTTATATGCTAAAATAAAAACAAATAGGTAATAACCAAATTTGAATATTCTTGTGTTTCTAAATTTGAAGCTAATTTAATTAAACATAAATTCTTTCTAATTTACAATTGTGGATTTCTACTATTTTTTCTAATGCCTCGCCTCAGAATCATGGGAAGAAATGAAGCTTCTCAGAAGAAATTTCTTTCCCCGAATCTTCCTCGGTGAAACAATGGATTTTCCTGATGATTGATTTTGTGAATAAATACAACAAAGTGTAAAGACACAAAAGCTTCCTCAATCTCATTCCCCTTGTATATCCATAGGGATAAGTAGTGGGGAAATTTTCAATGAAATATTTTCTCATGTGTACATTTAAATCTAACCAATAACCAAAATGAAATCTACAAGTGATTTTAATTAAAGAAATGAAGAAGTATGTGTACAAGAACTTCATCCAAATCCTTTTTCTAGGAAAATCCATAGGGATAAGCTGAGGAGGAATCATTAATGGAAGCTACTTATAGGCTACATAAAATTTTCAAATTCCACCTTCTTAAAACAATTTATAATTTGACAGATAAATGTAAATTCCAAATTAAAGAAAGATTTAATGAATTTGAATTACACCCCCAACTTGAAAATGTAGAACTGTGAAAATATATAGAGGCAATTATTCTTTTCTTTATCCCCTCAACTTCTTCTCCAGAGATAAATCCAAATTTTCCAGGGAACTATGTTGGTTGGTATGTAGAAGTTGTGTAGATGCTGTAGTAGACTAGTTACAAGATAGCTGGTCTCAAATGTAAGAAAGGAAGTAACAAGGAAAAGCTCTAAGTTGTTTGTGTGCTTCTTGGAAATATTTTGGAAGATTAATGGTGCAATCAAATTCAATGGAATTTAACCAATGATTCAGGAAAAAACTTGTTTTTTAATATAAATTTGGTAGGGAAATGGTCTAACACACTTGGAAATCAAGAAGCATCAAATCATCCACACAAGGGGCAATAAACTTACAAAGAATACTAAGTAAAGAAGAAGAAATCCATACGCATATAACAATATCAAAACTGAGATAATTAGATGAGAAACCTGTAAGAAAAATAATGGGAAGCTTGAAACACGCGTACAAAACTAGAAGTGTTAATTCTCGGATTAAAGTTCATGAAACTGTCGGTCTACGTAGATTGGCAGTTATGCAACAATTGCACTGGTTGTATAACCACTACTTAAGGAAGACCGTAAGTTACGTAACCACTAGGGAGGTTATGTAAGTGTCGTAGAGGTTACATAACTTAAATTCAAATACTAAGGAAAAGGGGGTGAAAAAAAATTTCGAAAGCATGTAAGGTTAGGAAACTAAGAAGCAAAGCAGGCTAAGTTACATAAAAAATTAGAAAGCAAAGAAATGGGACATAAATTCATCATCTATTATGGAAATGAAAGTTATCTTCATTGGAAATTTTTACTATTCTAAAAATATAACACTGTACAATTTTGGGTGCATACAGACCCCAAGATTCTTAAATTGTGTCATTTATATCTACAAAGGAACATTCCACCTTTACAACACTTCTTACAGAAATTAAGAATACAACGTTTGCCTCAACCCGATAAAATATGTTTTCGGTGTCACATCAAGAAAGCTATTGGAATTCATCTTCTCATGCCATGACATAGAGATTAATCCAAAAAAAGTTAAATCTACCATCGAAATGCCTCCACATACCAATCTAAAACAAATCAAACATCTATAGGGTAAAATTTAGGCCATTAGGAGGTTTATAACACAACTTACTGATAAAAATTCCACCATTTACTAAAGAAAGGCACAACCTTCCATTGGAATAAATAATTTCAAGAATCATTTGATAAACTCAAAGAATATCTACTTCATCCTCTAGTCCTAGTGCCTCCCACTCCAGGAGTTCCTATTCTTCTGTATATTTCAGCTACTCAACAAACTTTTAGAGCTCTTCTTGTGTAGCATGATGCCAATGGAAATGAACAAGCTATCTATTACCTAAGACAAACATTAATTTCTTATGAGCTCAAACATACCCCTATCGAAAAATCATGTCTTTCTTTTTTATTTTCCTCTCAAAAATTGTGGAATTATATGCTCAATAATACAGTCAAGCTCATTGTTAAACTAGATCCACTTAAATATCTACTCTCAAAATCAGATTTAACATGATGGATGGCTGAATGGATTGTGCTAAGTGAATTTGAATATGTTAATCAAAAGGCTATAAAAGTACATGCTATAACAGATCAATTAGCAGAAGCTCTAATTTCTTATTCCACACCACTCAATACACAGTTCCCCGATGAATTGGTATTCACTATCAACGAATCAGATAAGTAGAAATTATACTTTGATGGCTCATTCACACATCATGGACCAGGATCAGGCATTCTATTCATCACAACACAAGGATATATCATCCCTAACGCCTTTCAGCTTGTTTTCCCATGAACCAATAATATTTCTGAATATGAGGTACTTATCACTAGACTTAGAATGGATATCCAATGGAATATAGGGGAACTTAATGTATTTGGTAAATCACAAAAAATCATCAAGCAAGTTAAGGATGAATAATCAACCAAAGATGATAAAATTGTTCCATATAAGTGAATGGTGGATAGTTTCAAGCTTTATTTTTAGCACATTCAGTTCAAGAAGGTTCCACAAGAAAACTAAAAATCAGTAGATGCAATGGAAACTATTGGATCTATGTTACACATTCCTTTAGATGCCCATAATTCAAAATGTCTGGTTGAACAACTCATGGTTCCGACATATGACGTCCCTAAATTTGAGATGGTATGTGATATTTTTGGTCCCAACTCCCCATGGTATCACGACATCTATACCTATATTCATGACCATATCCTTCCACCTAACCTTCCTAGCAGCCATCACAAATCCTTCATTTGATGCACATCTAGATTCACCATCCTTGGCAGAACCCTCTACCATAGAGGATATAACAAAACCTTGTTACGATTCCTTAACTCATAAGAGGATAAATTAGAAATGAAGGAAGTTCACGATGGCATGTGTGGTGCTCACACCAATAATGTGGTACTTTCTAAAAAAATTCAATGTATTGTCTAGTGTTGGCCGACAATGGAAAAATATACATGCTCTTATTCCCACAAATGTGTTCCATGCCAAAATCATGCCGGCCTCATCCATACAACATCACAATCTCTGCAGCCCATCACTACTCCATGGCCATTATCCACCTGGGGTCTCAATCTCATGGGAAAACTTAATCCTACCTCATATGATGGTCACAAGTTCACTATTACTGCTATGGAATACTTTACCAAGTGGGTCAAATCCATTCCACTCACTTATGTCACTGGAAAACAAATATCTAAATTCATCCTTAATCATATCATTTTATGTTATGGTATTCCCTCAAAAATTATCACGGACTATGGGAAATCCTTCAAAAATCGTGAAGTCCATGACCTTTGTGACCACTTCCACATCAAGCATCCCATATTACCCACAAGGAAATTCCCAATCTGAAGCATCCAAAAAAACACTAAAGTGCATCCTCAGAAAAATTTTCAATCACGTAGGATGCAACTGGCATACACAAATTTACCCTACCTTATGGGCCTATCCATCTACACCCCATTGGCTCCACTCAATACTCCTTCATCTTTAAGACTGAAGCTATCATACCTATTGAAATTGATATCCATTCCATCTACATATCCCTCCAAAAACTCATCAACAATGAATACTATCATGTGCATCACATTCAAGAACTAGAACTGCTTGATGAGAAACGCCTCCAATCCTTTTACCATCTCAAAGCTTACCAAAATATCCTTCATAGAAAATATGGTAAGGGTGTAAAAACTTGTGAATTCAAATTTAGTGACCTGGTCTTAAAAGAGAGCCAATGCAACAAAAAAGCTGACCTTGAAAAGAAAGGAAATTTTGAACCAAATTGGCTCATACCATATGTAATCATAGCAAAGTTCATCTCTAGTGCTTATAAGCTTATTACCCAAGAAGGGTATGAGTTGGATGATCCCATAAATATCATGCATCTTAAACACTTCTATGCTTAAGTTCCCACTATCCAACATCCAAAAAAATAAGTCCAATGGTGAAAACCACTTCTATGGTGCCTTGGGCAAGTACCATGGTGAAAATCAGTTTCCGGTGTAATGGTAATCTAGATCCTTCATTTACTAGTGCCTCACATATGCAATAGCACATTGAGGGAAATCCCCATTATTCATACTCACGTCTCCATCCCTATCAACATTCCTCTCCTACTATCTTAATCCATATTTCATCTAGTCCTGACTAAGAATTCATGGATCTATCATGCTTGGGAACACTATCTTGATCTTAGCAAATGTCGCATTGTCTACAAAAACGTTTTGGGAACCAGAAAATGAAGAATAATTCAAGTCTCTATGTCCATGTTGAGTCATACAACTCTTGTAAGACAATAAGGCTTTCATTCCTTCTCCACCCCCATCCACCTGTCATCATCTTAATCACTTTCCTTCTTTCTCTATTATTCTTCTTCGTTTAGTGAAATGGTTACATTGTTAATATTTGTACAATTTGATTACTTTTTTCATTTACTTTAATGACATTGTAAAATTTCCATAACATTTACCATGTATATACACACTGCTATCCATAATCACATTATATAATCATTTTAACATCTCCTAATTCATATCACAAACTCAATAATACAACATGCCAAACATCTCATAATCCCTATCATCCATCTACATGTCAAAATACACCAATTAACCATATAACCATAGCATTCAACGCACATCATCACATCAAATCCACATACATATAACACCCTCATCATACGTATCCAATCATTTTACAAAATTAATCGTACATCTCATCCACATCAATATATCGAAATCATTTCATCATCACATAAAATGTAATCATCATTTCATCATCATCACATATAAATCATCTCACATCATCACATTACAATAAATGTACATCAAATCATCATCTAACATCACAATAAAACTCCATCAAATCACCATTACATGATCTAATAATCTGACATCATCACATCTACATCAAATCATCATCTAACATCATCATACTACATCAAAACATCTTCTAACATCATCACATAAGAATCAAACTACATCAAATAATTCTCTAAAACCACAACAACACATCACCTAATGTCATTACATTACCATAAAAAATCATAAACAATAAATGTCTCTAAAACATCCAAACTCATATAAACACCATGCTCATGAAACCATCAAATAATCATTAATACATCATCATAAAAGACATCATTTATACATCAAAATAAAAATAAAGTACATCATCATCATACAACCATCATATACATCATCATCCATATACCAAAATCATCAAAATGAAGTATGGCATATCATCATCACACTAATCATATCGACTATCTCATCCATTAAAAAATATTGCATGATAATAAAATGTCATCTCATCATCAAAATAATCATACCAAATGTCTCAACCATAAAAAATAAAGCATATCATCAAATTTCATCGCATTATCAAAATAATACATCTAACTCATATATAACAATTATCCTTATGCTTATGCTTAGAATCCATCCTCATCATTATCAAACATCCAATAAAATACATAATGATACAAAATAATGGAGGCCTATATACCCCAAGTATGTACATCTCTAAACATGGCGATCATCCTTGCGTTGAGCTACCTGTGTCATCCCTTGCACCCCCATCCGGTCTTGACTATAACACACTACTGGTACTCCTTGGATTTTTCGAGTATGCTGACCTCCTCTTGACTAAGTAGGTCATATATCGTGGTACTTCCAATAACCTATAAGTCACAATGGCCTCGTAATAACATGCCTCCTCTCCTAGGGCCTTATACTAACATAGTGTCACTATTCTTGGGGGTGCCATCTACCCCACTCCCTGAGAGGGTCCTTGTGTCTCACTCTCCTCAGTTGCAGTATCTAACACACCATATCTATCCCTATAAGAATATCATTGGCAATGATACTATATCCATGTCGTGTGGTGCAATCCCTCTCCTGTCATACACTATATTGCTCCTAGCAGGTCACATCTAACTACGCCAGTAGGCAGGCTATCTTAGTTATTAACCCCCCATCTCTACCTCTTTCCTATTAATGTCAAAAACTATCAATGGATTTTTGTATCATATCCAACTCTCTTTGTAGGTGAGTTTTCTCTACATCTCTAGCCCGAATCTCAGCTACCATACCATCTCCCTCCACCATCAACTAGCTCACCAAGACTGAAAACATGCTCGATGTCTTGCCTAGATCCCATATCTCTCTCAAGTGAGCCACACCTCTCACCCTCATACTAGCTATCTCTACTTCTCAAGCATGTGCATCGGTCTCTAATCTATTAATATAGGCTTGTAACTATGCCCCTATACCAGATGATCCTAAAGAACCCACACCTATAAATCCTGCAATGGATAACCCTAAAGGCCCCGCACCTATAAATACTATACCCTATGGTTTGGCTATATATGTATGTGATGGACGAATCATCTATAGATGCCTTGTCAAATCATCAGTATCCATCACATCATGATCCAATCTCTCTGGAATATGGCCCGATCCTTCCTGTATTGGAAAATTTGGCATTGGCTGGTGAACTGGAGGACCACCCAATATGATAGTAGGTGGTGCTCAAGGTAACTCCTCATCCCACCCAGCTTGCAGTATATACACTACTAATTCATGTCCTTGTGCTCCCTCCTATATACCTATCTATGCCCATGCACAAACTACATCCCTATTAACAACCATGTAAGTATGATTGGCCTGATCCCTTGCCACCACTCCTCAACCCTCATATATTCTACATCATGTAGTGGCCTCCACTGGTTAACATGTACCTCGTCAAATATCCCTCTTGCCAAATCTGTTGGAATCGGATCACCCCGATCCTTAGTCTCCCAAGTGGTCCATGTAAATAAGTGGTGTCCTACAGGTATACCTTGTCTAATCCAAAAATCTCAAAGGAAGCGATCTGATATATAACACTCAATCATGTAGGGATGACCCCATACTAAGAAAAAAAATGTCTGAATATGGCTCAATTATACTTGATCCCCAACCCATTCCTCATACTGATGATATGGTCTCCATGTAATGTCTCTAGCCTCGAGCTCATCTACTCCCCACCTGTAGTGAACCATGACACCCAATTACTACCTCCTAGCCATACGCATATACCATCCATAAAATGAAGGATCACCATCCTATCACTATCATCAAATACCTATTAGTATTTCCATGGCTATGTGATCATAACTGTATGCATGTACTTTAATTCTGGCCCCAACACTATGCCTTCGTAGGTAGGCCACTCGGTGAAAATCATGATATAACTGTGCCATTATTGCAGGTGCCCAAGTAGAGATGATATGTGCTTATCATATCCCATGTACTACATTTATGAAAAAGATAGTAAAATAACACCCTCCTCCATCAGGAAACAAAATAAAACTAATCAAGGAGCAAAAAAATATGGGGATCCACTCTATATATCTCTGTCTAAAATAAAGCCCCAAATCTATCTGCAACCCTCGTTATGGTGCACCCTTAACAACAGTCAGTAAATGTAACCGATCCCTGGGCCTATCTCTATGCCAAACCACATGCACCCCTCCACTAGAATCTAAAAAATATGGTAGATGTCCTCTAACGTCATCGTCATCTCCCTTGTAGGTAGCCAGAATGTGCTAGTCTTTGAATGCCACCTCTCTGCCAAGGTTGTCAAAACTACCTGATCCACTCGCATAACTGGCATTCTAGCCAATTCACATAATCCAACCACATATAACAGGTGGACCTCTTCATTTTAGAAGTCTCCTAGTAATGAAAATAATGCAGCACACCGTCGATGCCTAACATTAACAGTCTCTAACACCATCTACTTACACCAAATCACGTATATTAATTCACTGCCTTTAACAAACCCACCCTTTATTCCCCCCATTTTAATATTTACATTCCTCTACAAACCCTATGTTACCAAAATATTGTTCATAGTGTGAACACTTAGGAGTGGTTTGGGTTATTTGGTAGTAATAATTTTTAATATTTATAAAATAATATATGAGTGTGCACAATTAGTTGTCATGCACAACTCATAGAGATAAGAGTGTGTGAGACTATCTTGGGATTAAGAGTAATACTAGGGAATAGAGGAGATATTTGGGGATAAAAATATAAGACTTGTCTCCATGATTATAGGAGCAAGCAATTGTATAAAATGCCCTTCCTATTCAATAGAAATTACTAAACTATTTTCTATATTTTATTTGTCTATGGATTTTTCCTATTTTCATGTGCTAATCTCAAATTGTTGTTGCTAAATTTAATCGTAAAATCTAGAGTTTTGTTATCATCTGGTATCAAAGAAATTTAGGAAGATTTATGAGATTGATTACAGGACAAAACGACAGCCTCAAGGATACAGATCTGAGAGTTTTGAAGATTCCGTCGCCATTTTCTAGAATCTAATCTTGAAAACAAATGACTGGTAAATCATATTTTTCTCAAAAACCCAGATTTCAAATCTTCTATTTTTTTTTGGGTTTGAAGATACATATTTTATTGATCTACCGTTAAAATTTCAGAATAATTCAATTTCTATTTTAAGATAAAACATGAAATAGATTATGGAGTCTGAAGCAATTATGGAATTTGTATATGATTAAAACAAATTTTTTTGTCAAAGTTTGTTTCTGAATCTATTTGGAATGGAAATTAGATATGGTGTGATTCTTATCTAATCAAACATATTTTCACTTGTACATGACGTTCATATTGAGGGGGTGCATTATCGGTTGAAACCGACACCCAATAGAATTATAAAATGAGACTCAAAGACAAATTCGGCTGAGTTAACAACATCACAATAAAGGCTAGAGGCATAGAAGGATGGATGCAAATTGGCATCTCTTGTTATTCACCAACAAATATATTTCTTCATTGTATTGGTGACCTTTTGTTTTAGTTGTGTGGTGTGTTTGCTTTCCGCTGTAATAATGAACAAAAGTAATATTCATGTTTAAAGCTCTTGCATGAGCATAATTTATGTTTTGTAATTCCTCTAAGTTAGAAACAATGATGTGAGCAAAATAATGTACACTACTATGTAGTGGTTGGTTCCACTAGAAAACCATTTTCTGAGTTGGAGGTTCTCTTTGAAAACCTCATATTGTTTGAGTTGTGTGTACTCATTGAAAACCTTCATTTCTTTGTAGATCATGAGCAGGTACAAGAGATAGCTTTCCCCATGTTCACTCTAAGGGGGTGACTATTACCGAAATATTGTTCATAGTGTGAACACTTAGGAGTGGTTTGGGTTATTTAGTAGTAATACTTTTTTATATTTATAAAAGAATATATGAGTGTGCACAATTAGTTGTCATGCACAACTCATAGAGATAAGAGAGTGTGAGAATATCTTGGGATTGAGAGTAAGACTAGGGAATAGAGGAGGGATTTTGGGATAAAAAGATAAGACTTGTCTCCATGATTATAGGAGTAAGCAATTGTATAAAATTCCCTTCCTATTTAATAGAAATTACTCAACTATTTTCTATATTTTATTTGTCTCTGGATTTTTCCTATTTTCATCTGCTAATCTCAAATTGTTGTTGCTAAATTTAATCATCAAATCTAGATTTTTGTCATCACCCTAAAATCTACTTCTAATCAAAACACCCCTAACTCATGCAAAGTTGCCATTTCACACCACATAGGTGCCACTTTATAAGCATAGGAGCTACTTTACCCTACCCGGCCTAATCCATGCATAAGCGCTACTATATCAAACATAATTGCCAAACTAAACAAAAGCACCATTAATTTCCCTACCCTGCACATACGCACTAAAATTTATCCCCTCCCCGCATAGGAAATACTATACATAACATACGCATCAAACCATATCAAATGCACCAAAACAGTACAACGAAGCTAAACCGTAGCCCTACCTCGACACACAGGTGCCAATCCTAAACCTATCCTCCTACCCCAACACAAAATCTCTAGTATATAGTGCAAAGGTGATACTTTATAGCACATAAGCACCAATACATGCACATAAGCACCACTTTCAACCCCTTCTAGTGTTAAAATACCAATAACCCCCCCAAAAAAGATACAAAAATGTAAAAACGAAAAAAAAACAAAGGTACTTACCGCATGTCCACCATCCACCGATCACCGATAATTTCTCATTAGGCATGCTCAATGCTCCATAATCATAGAATAGGCCATGGTTGTCTCTCAAAGGCTCTCGTTCTCTACTACACAGAAAATGACTCACCACGTTGTCCCCCAAGCCCTTTTATACATGCTGCGATGAACTCATGACACTCTAGATGCCCATTCTCCCACCTTGTTCATTTTTTTTTCCTCTTGTTTCTTCCTAACCTGCCCAAATTTTCATGTCTATCGTAAAAAAAAAAAACGTAAAAAATTCAAAATCCTACAAAAAGGTTAAAAACTTCTAAAAAAATAAAAAAATTGTGAAAAACTCAAAAAAATAAAAAAAATGTAAAAGTAATTAAATAGTCCTAAAATTTTCTAAAAAATCATAAAAAAACAAAAAAACCTAAAAAATCGTAAAAATTTCTAAAAAAAAAATCGTAATTTTTTTTCTAAAAAATTAGAAAATCGTACAATTTCTAAAAAGTCCAAAAATCAACCAATCACAAAAATCATCAACTTTTCAAATTTTTCAAAACCGTAACAATTATCTAAATTCCCAATAATAGTCAAAACTCATCTACTTGGTCTGATCCCCAAATCCATCCCATCACCACAATCCCGTAATTCTTCCCTAACCCCATTCATTCACTTTTTCTTTTCCTGTATGTCTGACTATGAATGTATGCTTTGTTTCTTACATTTTTTATTTTTCGGTCTATGATATGAGGCCCTTTTTATTTCTTGTTCTTTTGCACAGTCCAATGTTATGAGGACCAACCTTTTGTCCAATGATATGATGATATAGGGCACTTAGCAATTCAATTATCATGGTCATTATACCTTGATACATTTTTCTCTATGCGACATCAACAAAATGATAATGATAACAATGTGGATAGTTCATGCCAACACTCGCCCCCTTTAATCATCATCCAATACTAATTAAATAATGTCATCCTTCTCTCATCTGGTCATCTATTTATCCACATTTATCACTCTAAATCTTCTTATCCCCATCCAAACAATTGACCACCCCAGCCAACATCCAATTGATCTTTAAAATCCAAACTAAGAGCGTAAGAGGTGTGTGGTACAATGCCATTAAAATCAATTAAAATTGAACTAATGGCTATCTGATCCATGTTCAAATCCCTAACAACTACACTCGAGAGCTATTCTTGCCTAGTTAGAAATCCAATCTTCTCCTTAATCAATCCTACCCCTTTCATATATTGATGACTGGGGCATCCTCTCAAATTCATCTACCTTTATCTTCTTGGTTGGGGTATCCTGTCAATCCAATTGACTCATTCCATTCATCTTGGCTTCTCCTCTTGGCTTGAACATCCAATCACTTAATCTAGCCCCCATTCGCTGGGACATCTAATCATTTGTTCACCTTGGTTGGGGGATCCTATCACTCCAGAATCTCTCCTGATCTCAACACTACTCGTAAGTCTCTACTACCATGATTTTAATTTTGAGCGGTCACCCGAATCGTTTCTTCCTCATCTGACCTCTCGAGGGGGCATCACCCTTGTTATCTATCCTAGTAATCTCTCTTTCTTTGAACAATCATTGCTCCATAATAACCCTTCAAAGAGGGGAAAAAATTAGACATGTAAAATGTCGACATAATTGATAAATAAATAAAATACCTATTAACCATTATTATCTCCTAACAAATATTTCCCCTCTATTACTAATTCATTATCCCAAAATTCCCATTTTAACTAATTATTATAAAATCCTATCCTAACACCATTTAAATATTTATAGGAATTTAAAATTCCTACTAACCTACCCACCTAATCTACAACCTACCATACACCTACCCTCTCCATGTCATCACATCCCTAATCATCTTTTAATATAATCTAATGCTCAATTAATAATATACTCTACCTCTAAATCTAGATTCTTCTATTTCTAGAAGCCTCTCTAAGCTTCTTCCCTCCATTGAATTTTAAATTCAATGGATACTTCTCACAAAATATAGAATTCTCCATTCTAGAAATTTTTAAACCTCTCCTCAATCCTCAACAATTGATCTTCATCCCACTTGGATCAATCTTCACCCTCTATTTCTTCTCCCACAAGCTATAAATTGTCATGCCACCCTCCATGGAAGCCAAATTTGGAAAATCATAGCTAAGTGTTGCCAAAATTTCTCAAGAAGCTCTATAACATCCATCAAGCATCCTTAAGTAAATTCTCAATCTTCAAAGGGGAGGTGTTTCCCATTTGTTTCCATAAAATATGAAGTAAGCAAGTCCAAGAAATCATCTTGAGTACAACACAAACATCAACCTAGAAATATATTCATTAGTAAGTTGTAGGTATTTCTCCTCTTTCCCTTCCATCCTTTCTCAATCTAAGGTAGTGTTAGGGAGTCTTAGATTAGGAATTAATTTAGTTCAGTTCCTATTTTGCATTTGAAACTAACCACTCTTTTGCATCTACACTTATTTATGAAAAGGAGTGTTTAAAATTAAAAATACAAAGGTCACTTTAGTGAACAAGACAAAATAGCCAAAAAATTACATTCCCAATGAATAATTACAATGTAGAGAGTGAAGGAAGAAGAGGGAGCAAAAGAGAGAAGTGATCAATCTGAAGATGAAGAAGCATCTGATGATGAATAGATTGCTCTCAATGAATTCTATAGAAATGAAATGCTCTAGGAATTAAATCCTTTCTCTTGACTTCTTTATTAATCAGATCCACTACGAGTGCAACCTTCTTCTCTTATGTGATACTCTTTCTCACCAAGGAGTGAGAATCAAGACAACTCAACTTGGATATCAATGGTGGAAACACTATCCCAATGGGTTCTTTCTTTCTTGATCTCAACCTTTTTCCATCTTCACCTTGGAAACAATGGTGAGAGAAAAATTGAATAGAGATAACATCCCAAGTGATATTAATTTCATTTCTTTAATGATAATCTCCACCTACCCATCCAACATTGGATCAAAAATTGAGTATTTAATCTTCACGATGATGAAAGCCAGTGAAATGGATAGAATATTGATGAATATGAAATATTTGACCAAAATACCCACACGTACTATTTTTATTAGATCCTACCCCAATTGTATATTTTTAGAAAATGGTCTTCTGAATGTTAGAATGATATGAGAGTGGTCTAAAAAAATTAGTTTTCTTTTTGGTATACTTTGCACCAAATTTATTAAATTCTCTCATTTGGATCAATGGGGAAGAGAAAACTTCATCGAAGAGGGAAGAATATTGAGAGAAAAACCATTCCTCTATATCTCAAAAAATATTCTACTTCATCATGTATGAAATGACTCAAATTAAATCTAATTTCATGAGGATCATCTACTCCAAATTTTAGGAAATTTGGCTCATTGGATCACTAGGAAAATGCAAATATATTCAAAGAGGGCATAATATTGTGAAAAAACTAAGTCCTCTATATCTCCAAAAAATACTCCACTTCATCATGCAATAAATGGATCAAATAAAATCTAATTTTATGAGGATCATCTGCTCTAAATTTTAGGCAATTTGGTTTTCCGAATCACCAGGAAAATATAAATACATTTTCAATTGTTCTAGGTAAAATTGTAGTTCTTGCTAGAAAATTCTTTCTCAAATAGAAAATAAATCATTTCATGACATCCTACAAGTGATATATAATCTAAAATTCATTTTCAAATGGATAATTTTGGCAAATTTTCAAGGTTCTTTAACCACGGGATCACCAACAATGAGCAAAAGACTGTTATGAAAACATAGCGCATGGACTTGGTTTGATTTTCTTCTATGGAGGAAAAATATGAAGTTTAAATGGATTTCCATGTTACACTTCATCTATTTTCATGTTGAGGTTCTATTTTGGGGGGGAGGAAACTAATTTCAAAAATTACCAAGTGTTGGATTTTTAACTTTTGTTTAGCACTTTAACTCACCATTAACCCAACATGGCCTAACCTGGGTCAATTAGGGGTTACAGTGTGAGTTGTACCCATAAACATATGGTAAATTTGAGATTAGGGGACACTAGGGACACTAAGCTTCACTTAGGGGACACTAGGGACACTAAGCATCACTTCTCATGAGATCATGACAAGTGTCACCATGTGAGAGAAATAAAGAGAGATGGAGGGGCTAAGAATAGGTTCTCGACAGTTGAGATGAGGTCCTCCATGAGCTTTGGTGATATTTTGTGTCCCAGCTTTCCCCTTGGATGTTGGTACAAAGGGACAAGAGACATCAAGCTCAATAAAATGTTTAATGGGTGGAGTTTCTCATGAGGAGGGGTCAAGTTGATCTTAACACAAGATTCTAAATTTTGTTAGCAACCTGGGTTATCACTTAAATAATGAAAAACATTCTTCCATAAGGGGGCACACTTTTTTTTCCCCTTTTACCAAGGGATAAGGGACAACTGAGTTCAAAAATCCCACCACCTACTTCATGGCAACATGGAATTAGAACATGGGAATGTTTTTTTCCATTTCGGGAGTGAAACTTAACCATTTCAAGCCATATATATATTATTTTGCATGGAAATGGGAACAAAGATAATGATAACATTTATAAATTCTAAAACTAAGTTCTTCATGATTTTTTTCTTATATCTCCAATTTTCCTATGAAGGCACACTAGTGAGCTGAGTTTTCGGGAGAGTTTATAATAATAACGAACCAAACCATCACTTGGGTCAAGGAGTTTGAATGTTCTTTCATTTTATATATTTTTAGGATCCCAACTCTACTCAAGGTTCTTGAAACCTTCATTGTAAAATCCTTTTCCAGAAAGGCCACCGTGCTTTAATATTGGAAAGGTTTCATCTTGTTATGCTTCCAAAATTTATCTTTCCCATTCCAACGTGTATTAGACTCTATAATATTTTTGATTACTAGGATTTGAGCTCCCAAAACCACCCAGAGTTCGTAAAACCTTTTCTATAAGTTGACCTTTCAATAAGGAACACACACCCATTTTCCCCAAAAAGTGTCTAGAGAGAAAAATTTCCCAAGACCACTCCAATTCCTGCATAATATCTTATAAATCATAATTTCAAGGAGGAAATTATGATACATTACCATTAACTGCAATCTAAGATCCTAAAATAATATGAGGCTCCCGATACCTTTCCCAAAGGTTAACTTTTAAAAATGCGCAATTTGGCAATTTCTGACAATTTTGAAAAGTTTGACTGAAAGGGGTAAAAAAATCAATAGGGTTATCAAGTAAAATGCCTAAACATTTTTCATTACAACATAATGAATGTTAAGATGACTTGAACATAAGGGAGTCATCTCATTTGATACTTATTCTTCTTCAGTGAACCACTTTGTGAAGGCTATGACATTTAATGACATTCCCTCATAGGAATGGATAGTCCATTGACCTCCTATGAGTGATGTTTTCTAGTAGATATATTATTCACATCCATATCATATAATACATATTCAATCCATAAAAATAAATTGATAATGAATTTCATGGATTCTAAATTAGAAAATAGAAACACAATGGTCAATAATTTAAATAGCTCTACATAAGATCCATATCACACAATTGCATAAACAAATATCAAAGAGCCACATATTCACTACAATACATTATTGCAACCTATAATGACTAAATATTAAACATGCCAAGTGTGAAAAAAAATCATCAACCACCCTTTTTGGTTGATAATGGTTTTCCTAATAATCTGTGTATTATAATAGTACTAAAATAATTGGGATACAAT
The DNA here is from genome assembly GCA_019776745.2 of Taxus chinensis. NCBI lineage: Eukaryota > Viridiplantae > Streptophyta > Pinopsida > Cupressales > Taxaceae > Taxus > Taxus chinensis. Next base: position 169,358,662 of record CM034151.1, read on the forward strand.
GAGAAACATTTACAACCCACATCTCGATATTTCTATGGATCTATCAAACATATTACATTATCCCTTCAGCTGGGAGAAGCTAGTCTATATAAACGTTTTCTTGATTCTTTAGAGAATTAGGACATGTGACATGTTACTAGAATTCCATTGGCTTCATAAGTTCCATTCTATCACTTCTACCATGTATAATATTGTCAAATATATCTATTGTAATTAATTTTTCAAGGTTTAGGGAATCCCTTATGAATCCCCTTTGCCACTTTTAGTTGTTATTCAATATTATAGTCCTTGTGTTGAAATTTTACATTACATATACTCACCCCATCTATTTAAATAGTTCCTAAATCAATGGAAAGAATGATTGTACTATCATCTATTTAGCATAAGACATTATCAAAATAATGTAAATATAATCCAATGGGTTCTCATTGAGCATTAGAATCAAATGAATGCTTAATAAGCTTAATATTATAGAGAAGAAATTATTTATCTCAAACAATGCTCTATCAAGGCATGCACCTCCTCCAGTGGTCCATCCTACAAATTCTCCTACATCATAACATTCTACTACTATGGCACATAATTCCATTTCAACCTATCATTTTGGAATAGTTCTCAATTCTCCCTATTTGTATGAAATATTCATCATATAGCTTGCTTTAAATAAATTTAAACAAATACAAAAAAGTAAAAAAATAACAATATCCCAAAAATCCAAAATTCATATATTCTAAAAACACAAAATCAAGACCTAGATATAACTTTAGATTATTAGTTTTCTTCTTTACATATTTTGTTTTTCACATGATTTGATAGAAAAAATATTTTATTTTTCACACACACACACACACACACACACACACACACACACACACACACACACACACACACACACACACACACACACACACACTCATTTCATGAGGCATATGAGCATGGGAAAGATTCACAAGATTCAACAAGATTTCATATGCTAGATTTCCCTTTTATCTAATGTCCTTACTAATTTGGGGGTATATTATACATTGATAGGTGTTATTATTCTATTACATATTGTTATTCACATCTCATATGTTCTTATTTTAAATATTGTGATGTACATTATTTACCTATATTTTTTGGGCTAACACATGTAGACTATAAAAACTTGGATATTGTGTTCTATGTTGTTATTTCCCACTATCTATCTAGTCTTATACAATCGATTTCTTATTTAATTTTCTATTATGTGTCTAGACATTGGCCTATTTGTGTGTATGAAATTACATTTTCCCTTATTTATTTCTATAATTGCCTTTGATTGTGAGGCCTTTGGCCCATTTTTAGTGTGTGACACTTGTGTGTCCATTATATGCTTCCATTTTTTTCTATATTGTATTATATATGACCATGTGTGAGCTTGTATGCTTGTATGATTATTTTCCGTGTTATTACCTTGCGTCATGATTACTATTATGAAATTACTTATAGGGTCATATTCTACAAGTTTTCCATATACATATATCTTCTATGTGCTCCAAAGATGATTATATTCTATATCTAACATGGAAACACTTTAATTAGTATAATCCAAGTGATCTACATTCTATCTCACTCACTTAGATATAGGGGGAATTAAATAGGGTTATTGCAAAAATATCAGTGTAATTCAAGAAGAAAATACAAAATTTAGATTTGATATATATGGAAAATAGCTTAATTAAACATGTTTATAAATTATAAATAGCGATAGAGTATAGTTTATTTATAAGGATAATAGTATGTAGTTTTGGACAATACCTTGGGTCGCCAGTGTCTTATATTTTGACCATTTTTTCTAGCTCAATTTCAGTAGTCATAGATATAGATTATCATAAAATTCATTAAGTTAAAAACTTTTAGACAATAAATCACTTACAAAGATAGATATTATTACACACATTCACTGCATTTTATGGGAAAATGTAAGGTGCATGTTTACTATAGTACTTACAAACTACATATTTATCATTTCATATCTTTTTATTTCTATTTTAATCATCTTTATTCCAAAAAATTAAATAATTTATACACCTAGACTTTTATACAATGGTGTGGTTTAGAAAGTGTACGTTAGGGTCTATGAGACACATTACATCCTATAAAATGTTTGGGTTTATGAGACACCTAGATCTAGGCGACATGTTAGGATCTATGACATTATAGGTTCTATGAGAAATGTAACATATGACACGTTAGGTTATATGAGACACCAACATCACTAGATATTTATTTGTACTTTAGGTTAGGTTAGCTAAGCACCCCACCTCCTAATTTAGGGATTTGATCAGCCCAAATTCTCTATTTCTGCTATCACAAGTTTCCAATATTCACATGTATCAACAAGGGGGCATGATATTCTACATTTTTAGGGAAGATATGGTTATACAAAAAACATATGTACTCCTTCCTTACACATTACTATCTTTATATATTTCAATTTAAAATTTTCAATACTATGCAAATTTAAAGATAAAGTTTTCACATATATGGACATTCACTACACTCTTGTGTTGCAAGTTTCACTCTTGGGGCATATTTCATTAATTTAAACAAACACTAAATTGAGTGAATAACATGTTTTTTTACACACTTAGGTATTTTTTTCCTTTAAGAAAGAAAATTTCATCTATTATCTTGAAAGGGGGATATAGACACCTAAATTTTGTGAGTAGGTACTTGGGATCATGAATTGCACCCATAAACAAGAGCTTAAATTTATTATCTTACCTATTCTTGAATCTTGTAAATATATTTAATTCTATAATTTAGTTTCTTATATATCTATAGGACTGATCTTATCACTTATACACATCTACTATCTCATGTTAGACTCCTACTAAATTATACTTGTTGTCTCTTACGTTCTTGTACACTATTGTCCTCTTTCTAGTATTATTATCCTTTGTCTCCAAAAAAACATATTTATTAATTTTATAAAATTTTCCCTTTATATATCATCCTTAATGTGAAATGAAATCCCATGAAAATTGATAAAAGGAAACAAAAAACACTCAATGAATCAGTTAGAAACTATCAGGCTTCTACTTAGAAATAGCAAGAAGTGTTTAATATTTATCTCCACTCTAACAAAACCATCCCAAACTTTCCTAAATCAAATGAATACATTAGTAGTAGGTTGTATGAAATTTTGAAGCACTCTAAACTCTTTAAAGAGAATTCCAATCTAATTTAACATCATTCCTAAATCATATCAATCTTTAGAAAGGATCTATACAACAAAGAGAACTTTAAGGGTTTTCTATTTATCTGCAAGTGTTCCACCTTGGAAATTTACTTTATAAATATATCTAGCACTCATGAACGGTACATTATTATAATTATTTAACCTACCATTTATGTTTAAGAATAAGGTCAAACATAATAGGAGGTATCCTAGAGTTTCATTGACACTTACATGATCACTAAGAGAACTACATAGATTTTGAGCCCCTCATTTGTGAAGTGTAGTGCAAAAATTGGTCAAAATCAACAAGGAGTTTTCCACCAATGGTAATCCAACTCCACCACATACAAATATATTGTGTTGTCCAATGTCTATTTGAGTACTAGCATAAAAAATTATGGTTTTGATCACATGGGTCGATGCATGAGGGTTATGAAGGAAGTAAAAGTGCACAAAAAATATTTAGATGGAAAAAAGTAACCCAAAAAATATCATAAGTGTAGATATAGAGATATACACTAGTAACAAGGAGGACATAAGAACCAAACGTTAATTTCCAGTTTGGCATGAGTGTCTTAAGGGGTTTTAGAGCCTTAATTTTGAGATGAAGCACATTTATCATAGTCACAATATAATTTCCTTGATTCTAATATTGTAGAACACTTTGTGCAACATGAAAAAAGATAAGCCAATTCATCCTCTTGTGTTTTGTTATATTTTAGCATATTACCTAATTGAATATCATACTTTATTGCATTTAAATGTACTATCATATCTAAATTTTGGAGAATTTATTTATAAAATCTAATTTTGAATTAGTTTCAAGTTGTAATAAAAATTTAAGATAATAACACAACTTAAGTTTAGTTTAGGGTAAAATAATCTCAAACATGTGCATGTAATTCCAAAGCATAACAAACTCCTCCATAAGCGGTGCAAGATAGACATCCATATTTTTCATTTACTTATTCCTTATAACAATGTGTGACATTATAAGGTTTTCATTTTGTATTGTCATACATGTAGTAATATTATAATGAATTAAAATGATAGGATATACTAATACATTGTGGCAATATTACTTTAGGGATCAATCTATCCATATCTAGCCTAAGCTTCACACTAGATGGCTTTATATAAAAAACAATTAGGCCATATTTTCTCAATATGTCTCATTGTTTTACAATCATTTGGTACACACACTAACCATTTTATTTTATTTTATGTTCATATTTTCAACTCATTAACATTTCCAAGTATTTATATCGATATATATACTCCACTGCATTTATAAAAATAAAATTTTATAATACTATGAAATTGTGATCATGTTCAAACTTTCCCAATAATGTGCTTGACCATAAATATGGCACTCATTTTTGTACTCATGGTCTTCCATATATATCACGAAAAAATCAATACATGAATCATACTTTGTGTGGCCAATCCTTATGGAGGAAGAAACCAATTTTACATCTCTATATACTATTATAATTAGGTTTCCTTATGGAATTAATTCATATTTTTATAACATTCTCAAATTTTAATTACAATTTATAATGATTATAAAATTTTAAAAGATAAATTAAAGTTATTTGAAATTAAATATATATCTACAAACACATAAATTTTTATAACTAACTAAAATTAAATCAATAAATTGATGTAAATATTGTACCTTGGCAATGTGGTAATGCATGTTTATATCCAACCATACTTTTATTTGAAGTCTGACAGTATTAGGTAGCATGCAATAAAGATGGCCTACATGTTCTGAACTAAAATAATAGAGTTATGAAATCTTTTTAAAAGTCTTGTATGCCTTGTTGAACTCTACATGTTTGTCCACCATAATATCTTCCTCGTCTTTGAGGAAGATTGAATCAATTCTCCTTGTGGTTTTTCTCGAATATTTCGGTATGAAAGGGTATGGATTTAGTGAAATAAAAAATCTACTATCTTCTATTTTTCCCAATATGAGAAATTATTTTTTCAATGCTAAAAGGAGAGGCTTTAAGAGAAAGAGGGAACCTGATAAAGCTTTTTTATGGGTGATGCCTCCATATAAAGATGTAAAAATGAATTTAATGTAAATAATTTTCTGTGTGGATCTATAACAAATGTTAGAGGTAAGAATCATAAAAAAAAAGGAAAATGGTCATTTCATTCCATCTTCCATGTTTTCAAATCATTTTCTACTTTTTGAAAAAAATTGAGTGACTTTGTTTTAATGTTTTTGTTGCTAAAAATTAAATTTGGCTAGAGAAGTTTCTACTGAATATTCTACCAAAATATTTGGGGTTACAAGTACATATGTAACTACAAGAAATAAAAAATAAAGGGATCTGGTTTTTTAGTTTTATTGGGAAGGTTTTGATGATGATAGTTTAATAATGCGGCATATATTCAAGGAATCTATATATCTACTAAAAGATACCTATCTTTTTACTATGGAATATAGTTCTAGGTTGCACAATAATTTGTTTTGATGTTATGGATCTAATAATATTTAGAGATTTTATGACTAAGATATGTTTGGAAATGTTGGGTGGCAGATGATTTATCTTTTTCTATCAAGGGCCATTTAATGATACATTTTCTAAGAGATCTCAAATCTTGGGGTACTTTTCCTTCACTACATAGTATCCGTCATTTCCTTTCTCCAAGAATTGTTATCATAAGACTAGGTTCCTATGAGGGTCCAAGATGGATTTTATGGTATAATCTACACATTTTTGGGATCTACAATATTTTATGCTTTTATGGATTTGGCCTCATTTTTATAGTTTTATGTTTGATCTAACTATATTTAGTGAGGGTTCAGGATGATCTAAATGAGGATATGCAAAAGTGAAAAGATCTATGGAAGGGAAAACCCAAACAACTATGCAAATCAAAAGAAGGATGGAAGAAAATGTTAGAAATAGATCTTCTATAGGCCATGAATTTTTCATCTTAGGCATCAATAAGTTTGTAAGAAGAGTTGTAGAATGAGAAACGTGAGTTTTGTGGTAAAGGAAAAATAAATACATAATAAATAACTAAAGAAGAAAGACACCATTGAGCTTGTTGAACAAAGGGTCATGTGCATGATGGAGGAAGAAGGGTATTTTGGAGGGAAAGAAAAGGATGGAGCAAGAGATGTGTGGGAGATGATGCACTATGATATACCGAATTTTGTAAAATAAATTTTAGTTTGATTTAGCTACACAGATTTAGATTTGGTTGGGTTGTGGAAGTCTTATTTCTACTATTGAGGATCTATTTTTGTGGAAGACTTGTCTACTTGGTGTTCCTAGGATTTGGGAAACTTTTTCTTAAGCTTTTATGTAGATGGATTGTTTTGTTACCTTTTCTAACACTAATGTTGTAATGAATATCTTTATGATGATTAATGAAAGGGTGAGGGACATATTAACCCTCTTTTTAGTGATAAAAAAAATTATATCTTTGTCATCTTTAATGTGAATTTATCTATTATCCATGTCCATCTCAAAATGTTATCATTAATGTCATAATTGAATCATGTTGTCAAATTGTGAAATTAAGTAATCAACTCACATGTCATCTCTACAAGATTGTACTTTTTCTTCTAGCTATGGTTTGACTAAAATAGGGTAAAAATTAGAATAAATGGCTATTAGTGTAGGGTTTTTATTCTATTATATGTTTGTTACACATGTATTTAGCTTGTTTAGGTGTCATTGGGATAGATGAGAGTTACACTTCTCCACCTTTTTAGGTGGTAGTCGCACCTTTCCACTTCCTATTTATGTACCTCTTCTAGATCTATTTTCTATTGTTGAATACAAGCTATTTTTGGCTCATGTTTGGTTACTCTTGCTCTCTCTCTCACACAACAATGTTTTTGCACTTGCATTTTTATTTTCTTAAATTGTAGTGTGTTCATATTTTACCAGTGCTTGATCTTGGCCCACATTCTCACATTAGTAATTTCATTGATTTAATTATACTTCTTCCACCAACTAACACCATGGAATTTAATATGTTTATTTTGACATGATCTTTTTATAGTATTAGAGTGTAATGATTCAGTTAGTTGAACCTGACGTACCTCATTTAATATAGTTGTGGATTTTTCAATAACCTACGTGAATGTCATAAATACAAATTAAATATTATAATTCATTCTATAGAAATACATACACGTGGTAATGTATATACATGACAATGTTGAGTCATTTTGATTCATTTTATAGTTGACATTACTTAGTGCCCCTGATTTTTTGGTGACCCTACACCAATTATTCCTCCTTTTTCCACGTTGTATCAACATAATACCTTTAAGAACTAAATAGAATTTTACTAAAAAAGGGAGTTAATACTATTATTTCACAAATATTCATATTAAGTAACATTTTACACTATAATCAATATGGTTGTCTAAATATTTCCTCATATTTACAAAAAATTATGTATTTGAGAGTGCAATTATAAAAAAATTATTTTAAAATTATATAATTAGTTTAGAAAAAAAAATCTCAAATATGCTAACCATATTCATTGTTTCAAGAGAACAATATTATTTTCATCATTATAATAGATTCATCACACAAAATAAGTGGGATTTTAGAAAATGGGATTAAGAATATACCTAGGACTAATGAGATCATATATATTCTTCTTTGCCAATAATAAGAAATGAAAGGTTTGAAATTTTTCTTTCATTTTGTGTTTGTTTTGTGTGGTTAGGTGCATCACATGAGCTTGACATTAATTATGCCACTTTTATGTCATATTAAAGTCAATGTTTTCAAATCTAGTTTAGTAGGTTTTTTAAATTAGGAAATTCATGTTTAAAAATGATGTGAATTTGTATGATACACAAACTCTAATGCTAAATGGATTGAAAAAGGTGCCACTATTTTTTGGTGGCTTTTGATAAAGGCCAACACAATAATTTTTTATGAAAATAAGTAATGAATATTAGCATTGGGACTATAAAACAACATGTTTCTAATGTTAAAAGTGAGAGTAAAACATAAAATTATACTAGTTCCTTCTTCTTAGTTACTCACATATATGAAAAATTATGTGTTTTGCAGTTTCCATAACCTCCAACAAGGCGTGAAGTATTCTCAACATTTCGTCTAGATCTATAACACTTAGGGATCTTCCTTTATTATAATAAGTACCACTTTATGCACTATTTGAATTCCTCACACTCTTAAAAGCGATAATAATGAAAACCCCTTATACCCAATATTTTCCTTATTGTAATTTTCCTTCATATTTTATACCCACACTCAAAAATTTTGAAATCAAAATTATTTAGTTCACTTGCAGGGACAACATGATTTGATACAAATATGATTAAGGAGTCAAAAGAAAAACTTCCCTAGACCATGTTGCATCATAATGTACACATATACCATGCATAACATGAAAATAAAATACTTCAATTTAATTAATTTCATTAAGTAAATTACAAGTAAAAATACATTACACTTGTACAATACGATTAAAAATCATAACTACATGAAATATTACAAATAGTATTACAATCCAGATGTGGTACACAATAAATGTGACTAATGAGACTTGTTTTCTCACAACAACAAAAATTTAAACCAAAACTTGGTTCCTTGGTTTGGATTAGCATCTTTTTCATATTATTTATTTTCAATCTTCCATAACCCTTAGCATTTGTTGATTCCCCCTTATCCAATCTTCACTAACTAGCTATTTCTTCCAAATATAACTCTATTATGGCTAGCCCATTAAACAATAAAACCTCATTTTTATCAAGACATTCATCAAGCAACATTTATGGATGTTCAAAGGGTTCAAATTTTTCTTTCTCATATAACCATAAATCTCAGGTGACTATTTATTATTTGGATGGTTAAGTTTATCAAAAATAGTTTTTCTCACTCCTCATACCATGGGAACATGGATTCATTTGATGCAATAATATATATTAGCTAATGAGTGATTTGATGGGTGAAATAAGGCATCAAAATGAACCCTTTTTTTATCATGGTGATCATTATGTTCTAAACTATTGCAAATAGTTGTCCTTGCATAACTATGTGGGATTATTTTAAACCTTGCATAAGTTATTATCAACTCCACAAATTATCACTTGTTCATAAAACTATAAAATTTCATAGTGATATGGATCATAAGAGGACTTAAGATAGGATTTTAGCCTAAATTTTTAAGTTCACCTCATGTTTATTACCATGGATAAAATAGTACTTGTATTTTTACATTTAGTGGTTTTTGTAGATAAATTAGGAAGAGATCCTCATGGATTTTTTCAAGGATAATTCCTATTATTTATGGGTGTAGCATTAAATGTCCCTTTCTCATGTTATAAATCCAAAAAGGGGTATAAATGTGACTTATTTAATTTTAGAAAGGTTGTTCATTTGTAAATTCCTATTTAAATGCAACTCATATGTGAATACAATTAGTGGTAACCTTATTTTTCTACTTTTTTTATATAAGTGCATAGTATTTTATATAGTGATAAGAATGTCATGAATTCTACTGTAGAACAAGAAAAGTGAAAAATATGTCATGTTAGTGGCTTGTACATCCATGTCCAGTATGAAGTATTACACATTTGGGAGGATTTCGTGAGTGATTCCTCATTATTTTTATCTGGTTAATTATCATCTGAGGTAAATCCAAAGTTAGTGTATTCTCATTTGAGAATTTTAGTACTCATTACAACAAAAAAATTCAAAATTCTTCCTCATTTATTCTGAAGAGGCTCATCTTGAAATATTGTTTAGATTCAAAAGCCTATTGATCAATATTTGATACCTCTAATACATCTAAAGCACCTTTTTAAATGAAGTTATCCTTTTGTTTCACTAATAAATGCTCCTCTAGTTGTAATAAATAAGTGTTTAAAGTATCTTGGTTAAAGGATTAATTTTATTTATAATGTATACTTTAGAAAATTCATTCTTTTTAATAAGTTTTATTAAACTTATCATATGAATTAATTACCTATAAAAAAATTTATATTTAATTTAAATAGAGTTTTTGGAAAAGTGGCAAACAACCCTACCACATATTATAAATCTTTTGATGCACATGCCTAAGATAACCAAGCACTTTACCATCTATCCCACATTATGTGAACATCTAAGACACATTATGATATCAAGAACATTCCTTGTACTACAAGAAAGTCTATTACATGGTGTTCCCTTTGTCCCATATCTTGATGGTCATCTAAGGCATGCATTTCATATTTTTTTGGATCTTCATGTGGTTTATAGACTTGTAGACACTCATTTTGGTAATTCATGTCTTCCAACAACACAAATACATGACAGTGTGTGTGGAGGTCACCTTAGTGGCAAGGCTATGCCTCAACAATTACTGTGATAAGGATATCATTGGCCTACCATAGAGCTATATTTTCTTTAATATGTCAAATTATGTGATCAATTTCAATGATATGTTAATATAAGTCATGCCCCAGTCTAGTGTATCTCTATGGGGTTTTGACCTTTTTCACAAAGTGAATCTTGAATCAGCTAATGGACACAAATTCATCATTACCGTTATTGAATATTTCATCAAATGGGTTGAAGAAACACTTTTACACAACACCATTAGTGAGGATATATGTTAATTCATAGTCACACATATTATCACTCATTATGGGGTACCATCTACAATTATCACAAACAATCGGTGATCCTTTAAAAATAGTACAATCAAGAAGTTTTGTACTAGATTCAAAATAAAACAACTTTCTTCGCTCCATATTACACTTAAGGGAATGGTAAGGCTAAGGCCAATAACAATACTATCATCAAAATATTGTGCAAAACTATGGATATACATGGCATTAATTGTCACAATCAACTTATATACGCCCTTTGGTCATACCATATGAGTGTACATACCCCTGCCAATGCCACCTCATTCTCTTTTTTCTATGGTACTGAAACTTTCATACAATTAGAATTATAGATCCCATCCTTAAATGTATCACTAAATATATCCTTAAAGATAATGGTTACCATGAGGAATGATTATATGAGTTAGAAACTCTTTATCCATGAAATGTACAAGCTTTAGATCATCTCCACATGTACTAGGAATGTGTCAAACGAACATATAATAACAAATTTTTCCCACAAGAATTCAATATTATTGACCTTTTCCTCAAATAAAATCAAAAGAATACTAATACAAATGCCTCCATCAATGGATAATTAAAACCCAATTGGCTAGGCCCATTCATTATTATGAACAAAATTGGAAATAGTGTATACCACCTCATGACTTTTACCAAAAACCCATTAAAAACCCCCTGAGCATCATGCAAATAAAATAATACTACACATAGATGGGGCTCTATCATTGATCATGCATGAGTAATCATAGATCACCCTCCATTATACTTACATAATGGTTTTTTTATGACTCTCTTTACATACCCCAACAATGAGACATGTGTTATTTACACACCCTTGGGGGAATTTTCTTCCCCTTTTTTTTCCTGATGACACACTTTGTTCATAGGTTCAACTTGAATGTTAAGGGATCAGCTACACACCTAAAAATCACTTTTCATACACATACTAGGGGGAAACATTGCTTCCCCTCTCTAGTTACATAGGATATATTTCATCAAAAGAAAGAAAATCTAAATATCCCCCCGGGTAAATTCTTGGATCACCCTTCCTTCTCTTTAGAGGATAGGTTCTCTTTTATGCCCTTATGGTGCCTAAGAATCCAAAAACATTCAAATTGTTGAAAATAGAAAAACATTCAAATATATACAAAACATCTTTAAAAATATTTGCATTTCTCTTACTTGGTAGTTTTTGTTGTATGTTGATATTATTCAAGTTGCACTTTACTTATCATGTTTAGCTTGATATACAATATTCTATATCATTATTCTATACACATGTGTGTTCAGGTGGTACATTGAGTTAAATGCAGGTGTTTCACTAATAAGTTACTTACGTATGAGAAAAATAGATAAGGTAAAGAAGAGGAGGAATACCTATGAAATGAAGGTGGAAGGTAGAGTGCATGCGTTCTAATTTCCCAATCTAGTGCTGATTGCGAGATCTTACTTTTTGCTAGGAGGAACTACCTGTGAATGCAAAACAAGACCATAAGAAGAATATTAAACAATATATGTCAGTGGACTACCTAGCGTTTGCTAGATCTGGGAAGTGTGATACTTCCTAGATGGTTTTCAATCCACTATTTAATACAATTTAATGCAAGAAATAACATAAAAAAATAACATCCTACTGTATTTGATATGATTTAGGTATCTCATTCAAATACAATAAGAAAATATAATCTAACAGGTAAGGTTATGATCAGATCTGGAGGTTGGGCAGGTAGCCAAGGTGACTAGAACAAGTCAAGATCAGGTTTTGGGTGGTTTTGGGTTGTTTGAGTGAAGGTTATGAGGTTGCTATTACAGGAAAAATTACCAAATATAGAGACCGAAATTGGTCGGGTATGACCAATGCTGGTTGAGAGGGAAACAAATGATGGTTTAGGTTAACTGGCATTGGTAGAGGCGAACTAGTAGAAACTCAATAAAATTTGGTTTTGGAGGTTCTCTGTGATTGCACAGAGAATGGAAGAAGGATGGCTAGGTTGGTAAAGATGTTGAGAATGCTCAGAGATGTTTGGGGGTTGAATATGAGGAGCCCAAAGGTTATGGATGGTCAGATGGGTGTATTGGTAGGGAGGTGATGATGATAGGATGTAAAAGAGAATAGTATTTAACATAGAAAGCTAAATAAATGATGATCTAAGTAAGTATGGAATGATGCAGATCCAAAAACTTACTTGTATTTTCAAGACCTGGTGGTTGATGAGGGTGATGGTTGATTTGTAAACTGGTGGTCAATGTCATGGTAGTGCTTCCTAGAATGTTATCGTGAATACCAATGTCTTCATATCAATCTTGGTGTTGGCTAGGGTGTGTTTGGATGTGCGAGAGGGCTCTTGTTCATGCTTGCATGCAGATATCTCTCTCTCTAAACTTGAATAATTCTTCCAACTTATGAAACAAGGTAACCAACCATGGTTTAGGTTGACTAGTGTCGGTTACAGAGAGAAATCCTAGGTTTGCCAAAATAATAGATCTTGGCTATCTTTTTGACCAGTTCTGCCCGTTGGTCTGGGTCTAAAATGGTATTTTCCTCGTAAGTAAGTGGGCATGTTGTTAGAGAAAGGATAGGCATCTAATGTTAGGGTTAGACTAAGTCTCAGTTAGTTATGGTAAGTAGAGATTGAGTCCTAGTTAGAATGAACATGCTAAGAATAGGTCCATGATGAGGTGTCTAGGTGAGGTGGTCAAGTGAGGACATTAATCAAATTAATTAAAGTAATTAATTTAATTAATCATGTACACTATAGGATATGAATATGTAAGCTATGGTTTATTTAATTAATGGGGTTATAAGGGTGGTATGACCTAATTTTGGTGTGTGCATCATTCCCCTTTTTGTCACGTAGTTTAAATTGGTAAGCGACGCTGAAAAAATAGGAAGTGATTTCCCCATGTGCGGGTGAGAGTGGTGTTTCCCCGGGTGTGGTGAAAGTGATTCCCCTCAAAACAGGAATTGATGAGGTGCTATACGGAATCAGTGAGTGGTGTGATAAATGTGTAGTTGGTGGAAGTGAAGCTAGGTGGGGAAGGGTATGAGTACTATGGGAAAGGGTGATGATCAACTTGGGTAATAAGTAATAGGTCATGGTCAAATTAGGTAATGGGTAATAGAAATGAAACACATGCACATATATAGATTGCAACACGGTACCAAGTTGAAGACCTTATAAACTCTACATCATCCAAGGTTGATAGGTTTATCCAAACAAGGGTGAAGTGATCCAGGTATCCAACGCATAGGATATGGTCCAGAAACACAATGTAAGTCAGGTGCAGGAACGTTGTAGGTATGTTCCGGGACACCAAATGTTTGGTTGATATAAACAACATGGAAATAGGTAAGGTATGGTTGTTAGGCTAAAAAAACATGGGTAACAACATCGTAAGGTATAGCGAGTACACAAGGTCAATGATCACACCAAGTAGGTCAATTCTAAGTAAATAGGTCATGGCACGGGTAAGGCCAAGGTATAGGTAAAATAAAAAATCTCAAGACACAACTAAGGAAATGTAGGGGTAGTTTGGGCTTGTAGGTAGGTTGCAATAAGTGTGGGTGAGGTCAAATGGTATCGAGAAATTATGATTTGAGGTCAAAATGAGAAAAATGGGGTAAAAATGGTAATAGCAGGTGACTGATGCTGGTTATAAAGTAACCGACATTGGTCATGTCAGGTTAGGGTTAATAAAAATAAAAATCCATATTTTACGAATTCATTTTAATGTGTTGCTATTTGGGAAAATGACAGAGTGGTGGGGTAAGAGTAGAAAGTGATGGTACGAGGTGTTTGAGTTGAGTTGGTGAGTGACTAGTGCGTGATTGGCATTCGGTAGGTGGGTCCATGAGATCAATTGGAGTGGTTGGATTAGTTGTGAGGTGAGGAGTTGATTTGGTGATGGCGGAGGTGGGAGAGGGGTTAGGTGGACCACTGATGTAGCAGCCAAATGTGCCACCACAGAGATGACACCGAGATGAGGTAGGATTTTATCTAATCTTTGCATTTGTTTAAAAATATGGTGTGGAAATCGGTTTGGGTGGAAAAGGTTGTGGGTGGGAGTTGAATTTTGAATTTTTAGGTAAATGGAATGAAATGAGGGAGGGGGGAGGTCCAATGTAGTGTAAATAGGGGTGTAAATGATGGTAGGCTAGGTTTAGGTAGTGTAGGGTGGGTGTTTAGAGTATTTTTGTAAATTTTTGAGAGGGAGGGTATGGGTTTTCAGTTTTTGATGTCGTGAAAGAGACCGACTTCAGTCAGGGGTTGGCCGATGTTGGTTGGCCTTGGTTGGAATTGATCAAAACTTAGGTGATCGACACTAGTAAAATTGGACTGGCATCGGTCAAGGAAAACCAGTGATGGTTAAGGCGACTGATGTTGGTTAGGGATGATGAGAAATAGGGGTAAGGAATGGGTAGGGGGAAGGAAAATAGTCAAGGAAGGGATAAGGGAAGGTGTATGTAGGGAAAATATGGTAAAAGGGGTATTTGGGAAATGGTGGGGGGTGACAAGTAGAAGAAGGGAGAATAGGTGTAAAATGAACTAAGATGGGTAAGGATGATAAGGGAGAATAGGTGTAACAATACACTAGGAAAAAGGGGTAGTTGGTAGGGTTGTGGTTTGGGTAGGGTGTGCTGGGAAATAGCTAATTCATTTAATAGGTGTGTTGGGTAAAAGGTATGTTGGGTATGGTCAAGGCTTAAAAATGTTGTGTTTGATTAGTGCAAGTGAGAGAGAGTTACGGATGTGGGATAGAGTACCACCTCTGTTGTAGGTGATATGAATGAGTGTGACTGCAAAGGAGTAGAAGCACATGACAGATGTAGGACTGATTGGAATCCAATGGTATCGGCATGTAGCTCGAGATCCTAGTTTGATGGTCGCACTCATCGATAGATGGGATTCAACGACCAACATTTTTTGTTTGCCGACGGGTGAGATTACTGTCACCCTAGAGGATGTATACAGGATCTTGTGAATTCCAATAGTTGGGGTCTAGGTCTATTCTATTACCTCATAGGTCTAAGAGGAGCCGATAGTGGATTTTTTTAAAGAGGCTATGGTGGAGCTAAGATACCATAGCGTAAGCTTGAGCTATAGAGACATGTCTTGATTATGGACGCGGTGTGTGGTTTTGTGTTGCTAGATGCGGAGGATGGGAGATTCCCACAAGCACTAATGGGGGTCCTCTAAGACATGATGGAGGAGAGGACCTATTTTTCTTAGGCACCAACATTCTTGGTGCAGTTGTACAGATAGTTGTGGGCCTATGAGAGGCTACAGAGGTTTAGTTTGTGTTATACCTTCCTTCTTCACTACTGGGCATACAAGAACATCGTATGTACGTATCCAATTGGTTTTTCCTGACCTAATGGATTCGATGCAGACTTGGTCTGAGTTGGTTACAAGCATTGGGTACCTATTAGGGGAGAGCACAGGGAAGCACATGATGTGGAATATTATAGGTGCATGCTAGAGGGATTGTCAGGGGTTGACATTATTTGGAGCCCATATGTTGGCTTCCATTCCTACAAACACATGGCAATGGAGTTGGAGGAGCTACAACTGCTCAGGTGGAAAGAGGGATGTCATGCCGATGAGCACAAGATGATACTTGTTGATAGGGTTAGATGATAGTTTGGGCTACCCCAAGAAGTGCCTCCACCATTCCCATAGTAGAGGAGAGATGACGTGGAGAGGCCTATACCTCTACCACAACAGCTTGTGCTGACAGGGTAGGAGGAGTAGGTGGTGGACATGTGGATTGATGATGCTAGGGTCACAAATAGATATAGGCAGTGGTGGGTGGTGTAGCTATGGGAAGCACCATCGATGCCAGGGAATCCTGACTTAGCCACTATTACAGTTCAAAGAGACACATTGCAGGGGCAGGTGGCCGCCATTTTGACACATCTTGTAGTATTATAGGGAAAACTTATAGGATCAAAGGCACATGTTGCCACTTTACAGGTGTATGTGGTAGCCCTGCAGGCCTAGGTTACATAGGGATAGGTACCTACACAGGGTGGTAATGGTGATGGAGGATAGGCACCTTACATGCATAGATAGCAGGTTTGTAGGGTTATTTGGCCACTTCACAAGCTCAGATTATGTCCCTACAGGCCCAAGTCATAATGTAGGCACCTCCACATGCCCAAGGACATGGTCCCATATTACAGGCAGTAGCAGGATAATTTCCCACAGTACAAGGAGGAGGGTAGGGTTCACAGGTATAGGGCCGAGGCCATCATTAGTAGGACAGAGCTTGTAGGTTGTTATGAGACCTATGGCACCACCACAGAAAATGTCGATGGTGATATTCAGGGATGGCCTGAATGAGGCCATATATTACCAGGATCAGCTGATGACTATAGGGATAGATGTCCCCTCCTATGCTAAGTACAGGGCACAATGAGCAATGAGTGAGAGCACGATCTCTCACACACATAGCTTAGAGAGCATAGGGGTTTGACGAGCCTCGAGACAGGTTCAGGGTGAGGTTACGAGTTCACGGAGGTTAGAACCAACTGCAAGCTAGGAAGAGACAAGACCTAGGTGAGGTGGAGAGATGTTGGGAGGGCGTCGGGTTGGAGGATAAGAGGAGGAGAAAGATGAGACCGGCATGGATATCAGGTGAGGTGATGATTAATCACCGTATATGATCATTATATTGATTTTTTGATATATACCGGCCTGCATTCCGATGATAGTGAGGTTTTACATGAGATATTTTGCGAGTTGATTATTATACCGGCCTACATGCCAAATATTTTGAGGCTGTGTATTATTTTGTATCAGTGTATATTTGATGGATACACAGACTTTCATTTATACATGGTGAGATTGATGGTATGGATGATGTACTTGTGTTTTGAAATCTCTATTGTTATTTGTGTATGGATGGAAACTAGGTGGATTAGGAATGGTGGAGTTAGGTATAGGCATGGTTGAGTTAGGTTAGTTAGGCATGGTTGAGTTAGCTTGGTTAGACATGGTTGATCATGTTTTTGGTTTTGATTTAATTTCCAAGTTATTGGTAATATGGGAAATAAATGATGAGTTATATGTATGCTATGGTGTAAATTTCAAAAAATTGTGATATTATAGAAATGTGGGATAATTGATTAGATGTTTTGATAGTGTGATAAAATGGTAGATATGTATGAACGAGAAATTTCCAAATGTTATGAAAAATGGAAACTAATTAAAGGTGAATGTTAATTAAAAACATGTGGGAAAAATGGGTTAGGGTAAAGAGTGGTCGAGCTAACCTCCAAGGGCCCCATACCCTCGAAGTGTTGCATACATAGCCTCAGAAAAAAGGGGCCCTAGGTTGATGTACTTCTCCCATTAGCTAGGGAAGAATATTATGAGCTTGTTTCACTATTTTCTTTATGGATTTGACAAAATAGATAAGGTGATGGGCCAAGGAGGAATCCCTGTTGTGATGGTCAATTTTAAGGTAGTGCGTGCATTCTGACTTCTTGATGCAATGTTGACTACGAGAGCTTCCTTTTGGCTAGGAGGAACTACTTGAAATACAAAACAAGAACACAAGAGAGTTAACCAATATATGTCAATAGGCTTCCTAGTGTGTGCTAGATCCAAGAAGTGTGGTACTTCCTTGGTGGTAGTCAACCCACTGTTTATTACAACTTAATGTAAGAAATGTCATAAATAAATAATTTCCTATTGTAGTTGATATGATTTAGGTATCTCATCAAAATATAATAAACAAATCTAATATAACATGCTAGGTTATGATCAAATCTAGAATTAGGGTAGGTAGTCGAGGTGCTGGAACAGATCAGGGTCAGATTATGGGTAGCTTGAGTTGCTTGGATGTAGGTTATTAGGTTTGTTTTATTGGAAGGATTACTAAATACAGAGATCGACGTCGGTCAATCATGACCGATGATGGTTTAGAAAGAACCAATGAGGATCATGGATAACCAGCGTCGGTACAGGCGGGATGACAGAAATTCAATGACACTTAGTTTTTGCAGGTTTGTCTAAGATCAAAAAAATATGGTAAGGAGAATGGTTAGGTCTGTGGAGGTGTTGGGAGTACTTAGAGATATTCAAGAATCAGGTATAATATATTATGGGTGGTGGAATGGTTGGGTTCACAGGGAGGTAAGATTGGTGGGATAAAAATGTAAATAGAGGATGATAAACAGAAGTGAAGAAACTTTGTAAACTGAATAAAGATGAAATGATGCACGTTATAAGCACACTTGCTGGTGTTGCAGGTTTTATGGTTGGATGTTGATGATGGTTGATATGTGAAATAGTGCTCGGTGTTGTGGCAGTGCTTCTTAGAATGCTACCACGAATGCAAATACCTTCGGATCAATCTTGGTGTTGGCTATGGCTATATGGAGGTGCAAAAGGGCTCTGGTTCTTGCTTGCATGCAGATCTCCTTTGTTATAAAACTCGATAATGTGGCCAACCTATCAAACAAGGTTACTAAAGTGAATATATGGTAACTGAAAATGGCTTAGGATGACCAGCATCAGTTTCTGGTTAACCAGTGTCAGTTAATATAGGATATCCTAGGTTGCCCAAAATAACGGATCTTGGTTATCTTTTTCCAACTCTGCCCATTGGTCTCGGGTCTGAAATGGTGTTTGGCACTTAGATAAGCAAGAATGTGGTTAGAGGAAGAATAGGCATGTGATTTTAGGGTTGAACTAAGTCTTAGTTAGGGCTAAGTCTTAGTTAGTTATGGTGAGTGAATATTGAGTCCTAGTAAAAGGGAAACATGTTAATAATAGTTTTGTGATGAGGTTTGTAGGTGAGGTGGTGGGGTAAGGTGCAAATTAGTTTTAATTAAGGTAATTAAATAATGAATATGGTGAGCATGGATATTAATTTAATTGTGGGTAATTAAATTAATATACATGTGGGGTAAAAAGGGAGTGTGACCTAAATTTGGTGTCTACATTTTTTCCCTTTTTGTCCTGTAGTTTGTATTGGTAAGCAGCATTGAAAAAACAAGAAGTGATTGCCCCATGTGTGGGTGAAGGTGATCCCTCTCAAACCAGGCACTGATGAGGTGTAATATAGAATCAGTGAGTGGGTTGATAAATGTGTAGTTGGTGGAAGTGAAGGTTGATGGGGAAGGGTAGTGGTCAACTCAGGTAATAGGTAATAGGCTAGGGTCCAAAAGCAGGCAATGGGTAATGAAAATCAAACACATGCACACATATAGATTGCAACACAGTACTAGGTTGAAGAGCTTACAAATTGTACATCATCCAAGGTCAATAGGTTTATCCAAACAAGGGTGAAGTGATTCAAGTATCTAAGGTATATGATATGGTCTAAAAACACAACATAGGTCAATTGCAGGAACATTTAGGTATGTTATAGTACACCAAAGGTTTGGTTGGGATAAATGGCATAGAAATAGACAAGGTATGGTTGTTAGGCTAAAATAGCATCGGTAACAACATCACAAGGTATAATGAATATATAAGGGAAATGGTCACATCAAGTAGGTCAGGTTCAAGAAAATAGGTTGTGACATGGGTAAGGCTAAGGTATAGGTAAAATAACAAATCCTAAGATGCAACTAAGGAAATGTAAGGGTAGTGTGGGCTTATAGGTATGGTTCCATAGGTGTTCGGGCTGATGAAAGGTGTGTGGGCACTAATGGTAACAGGTAAAAGGGAATCCTAGTAAGGGAACTAGCTTTAAGGGTAACTAATGTTGGTTATAGGATGACTGATGTTGGTTGACTAGGGCACAAATATGACCGACGTTAGTCATGTCGAATCAGGGTTAAAAAAGGAAAATTCCACTTTTTATAGAATCATTTGTTATTTTCCAATTGTATAAAATGACATAAGAGAGGTGGAAAGTTGGAAAGCAATAGGATGAGACATAAAGCTAAGTGGGTGAGCCTTGTAGTGGGTGATAGGCATTCAGTTGGCGAGTCCGCGAGATCAAGTCAAGTGATAAGATTTGTTGGTTGGAGGTGAGGAGTGGATTTGATGATGACAGAGGTTGGAGAGGGGTCAGGTGGGCCATTGGTGTAATGACTAGATGTGCCACCACATAGACGACACCAAGATGAGGTAGGATCTTGTTGTATGATTGAATATGCTAAGGGTGAAGAAATTCACATGATCACGAAATGTCATTTTTGTGGAAAGTCCCTCAAGAAGATAGAAAATTAGGGTGAAAAGGAAATGAGGTGAAAATGGGTGGTTTTAGCATAACTTAGTGTAAGACGGAATGTTTACCTGGCAAGAAACCCATGATCAAGATATGCACATCCATGGCAAAAAAGTCATCATTTTTTCTTTTTTATTTTGTGTTTAATAGACTGATCGATGCAGGAAGTCTACATGGGATGAGTGTATTATCTCCTTGAGGTCTTCGTGAAGTTGATCAATGCGGGAAGCTTCTAAGTATTTTATTTTGTTTTTGCAAGGATAGTCCCTTTTTATGATAGACTATGTGCAATATGGTAAGATTTGTATAACCGTCCTTCGAGGGAGAAAACTATTTATATCGGAGAGATAGAGAGAAGAGATTTCCCTTTTGAGGGATTTATCTCTTTGCTATAAGTTTGACTCAAGGAGTTGAATCCCATTTTAATTTTGAAATTATTTTTCTTTTTGGACATTTTTAAGTCATGGACAAGACTATAGTGGAAGATTAGGCTCTTGTTTAGAAGACAAAAACCATAGCACGCAGAGGTTAACTATGAAAGAGATGGTTTCAAATGATGAATGAACATGGGATTCCATCTTGAAAAAGATGAAAAGTATCCATGAAAATCATGCCATGAGTAGAGCCATGGTACTCATATTGAAGAAAAGGTTGTAAGGTGACGAGTAATCACATGATTTTTGTTTAGTCGTTAACCGCAAGAATAGGTGATATGAAAGGCGAAGGGTGCTCAAGGGACTAGCTCAAAATAGACAGAAAGTGATATAGGATTTGATTCAACAATAGAATGGTTGAAGATGCAAGGCATTCAGGGGTTTAGGTTTGGTTTTACCTTCGAGTAAAGACAAACGATAAGCACCTGATCCATATGTATGAGTAACGATATAGAGTCCAAGCCAATTAGGAGAAAAATCGCTCCGTTTACTTTTCTCTTCTTTGGTTACATGATGATTTTCCTTTAAAATGAGGTTACCGACCTGGAATGTTCACTCATGGACCCATTTTTCATAGGCACGTTTGATACGTTTTTGGTAGATTTGGAGATGATCAAGAGCATTAATACATCATTCATCTAATAACTCAAGTTGTGCTAAACGATCATGGAGAAAGTCATCATTGTTGAGCATGTCTTGTAGTGAGATGTGGAAAGTTGAAATCTAGACTTTGAGAGGAAAGCAACCTCGGTACCATAGACCAGAGAGAAAGGTGTGGCAGCAGTTGAAGTGCGAATACTAGTGTGGTAAGCCCACAAGGTGAAAGGAATGTGCGTATGCCAATTCTTCACAATATCGTCAAATACTTTCATAGGAATTTTATTCGAGGATTTATTGGTTGATTCTACTTGGCCATTTATCTGTGGGTAGTAAGGTGAAGAAAAACTGAGTTGAATGCCAAAAGCCTCATAAAGCTTTTGTAGGGTTTTTTTTTTGAATTTTTTGTCGTTATCAATGATGAGGCGGTGAGGGACACCAAAGTGAAAAATAATTTGATGGTTAATGAATTCACAAATTTTCTCAGATTTTATAGAAATGAGGGGGATGACTTCTACCCATTTAGTGTAGTATTCAATAGTGGTTATAATCCATTAATGGCATTGTGAAGAATGCAGATTGATCTCTCCCACAAGATCTAAACCCCATTGAGAGAAAGGCCAAAGGTCTCGTGTGACCTGTAAGGAATGATTAGGGGTGTGATGAAGATTAGCATGTTGCTAGCATTTCATACAATGTTTGACATAGTCACAAAAATCATGGTTTAGGGTTTTCCAATAATATCCTAGGTGAATAATGCGTTTAGTGACAGCTAAGTCACTAAAGAGACCTCCACAAATTTTGTCATGAAATTCCTTGATGGTGTAGGTAACTTCAAAACTTGTAAGGCATCATAAGATAATAATGTTGAAGCCACATTTATAAAGAATACCACCCATGATGACATAACAAGAGACACCTTTAAGAAAGGCACGTTATTTATTACGAGTAAGATCATGAGGAAAAATAGAAAGGGAAAGGTAGTCTGCAAAATGCTTATACCAAAGTTCACATGGGTCAAGTGCAACGGTTCTAACGGAGTTGACATCTCGAGATAAATAAAAAGGTGATTGCAACCTTTGTATTGTGATAAATATTTTGGAGTTAGAAGGTGAAGCGAGTATCTGAGAAGCCAGAAAGGCCATGATATCCACAAATTTATTAGTAGAACGTGGGGTGGTTTAAAGTTCGTAACGGTCAAAGGTAGTCAAAAGTATGTCGACATGTTATTTTAAATTTTTGGAGTATTTCGTTATGGCACTGGTATATGCCATTGACTTAATTTAAAATCATTTGGGAATCACCAAAGATATTAATTGATTTAACATCTAGGGTGATGACAGTTTGAAGGCCTAATACGAGTGCTTCATATTCGACAATGTTGTTAGTACAATCAAAATCTATTTTGAAAGATAAAGGCATAGGTTCACCATTAAGAGGAATGAGGATAACACCTGCACCGCCTCCACGTTGAAAATTGGAACTGTCAAAGAATAAGGTCATGTGATAAATGGTATCATCTAAAGAGAGGGTAACAATGGATTCGTTTGGGAAATCAAAGTTAGAGGGATGATCTCAAGAGAGAGGTGCATCTGCAAGTTGGTCAGTGATGGTTTGGCCCTTGATATATTTTTAATGGATGAATTTGAGGTCGAGGTCTATAAGAAGCATGATCCAAAGTGCAACACATTGATGTTGGTAGAATTTGGTAGACATGTAATGTAAGGGGCCAGTGTTAGTGATGACAAAGGTTTTGTGATTGAGTAGGTAATGATGAAGTTTAGTGGCAACAAAAACTAAGGATAAGTAGAGTTTTTCGGCATGGGTATATCTAGTTTCATAGTCCAAATGGTATGGATTATGTAATAAGCCTCTTGCTCCTTGTGTTGCTCATCACGATGAGCGAGCATGACACCTAAGGAATGGTCAATAACAGAAATGTAAAGGTAAAGTGGTTGGTCATCCTTAGGAGGAAAGAGCACAGGTTTTTAGAGGAGGTACTATTTTAAAGCATCAAAGGCTTTGTGGCATTCACCATCCCATTTGAAGGAGACTTATTTTTTGAGGAGATGATGAAATAGTTGGTAGCGGCCGGAAAGTTATGAAATAAAATGACGAATAGATTACAACTTGCCTTGCAAATTTCGAAGTTAGCAGAGATTAGAAGGCAGAGGAATTTTGAGAATAGTCTTTACTTTAGCATGATCAACTTCTATGCCATGCAAAGAAATGATGAAACCAAGGAGCTTTCCTGAGAGAACAATGAAGATGCACTTCTTAGGTTGAAATGTGGTCAAAGATGACCTTAAGGATTGTAAGGTGTTTGGCCCGACATTTAGATTTGGTAAGGATATCATCCACATAATCTTCCAATATACGATGCATGATGTCATGGAAGTTATAATTCATAGCCCACTGATATGTAGCACCAATATTTTAAAGGCTAAAAGGCATGACTTGATAGCAGAAGGTCCCCTAAGGAGTGATGAAGGTGGTTTTGTGTTGGTCTTCTAAAGAGAGTAATATTTTACTATAACCTGAGAAACCATCCATGAGTGAGAGCATCTCATGGCCAGAGATGAGATCAACTAGTTGGTCAATACCTGGTACAGGAAAGGCATCTTTGGGGCAAGCTAGATTGAGGTCATAGAAATCCAAGCAAATGCGGAGTCCCCCTGTCGCTTTTTTGATATGAACAATGTTAGAGATCCATTGGGGATAATCAATAGGTAGGATGAAAGAAACTGAGAGAAAGCACTGAAGTTCTTCTTTGACAAGAAGAGCAATGTGAGGATGTATTTTCCGTAGATTTTGTTTTACGGGTTTGGCTTCAGAAATGGTTGTGATATTATGGACCATAATGTTTGGGTCAATATCAAGAATATCAGCATTACCAAGCAAAAACGTTGTTGTGGTCCTAAAGGAAATAATTAAAATCTTCATGTTTAGCAGCATATAAAGATTGGCCTATCTTTAAGATGTGTGGGTCGTCCTGAGTGTTAATGTTAATTTCGATAGTCGATTCATTCAACATGGTTTACATCTTAGACAGAAATGACCTATGAATATAAGAATATTCTGCACCAAGAAAGGTGAGGATAGACTCATCATCTTGACATTCAAAAACGTTAATAAAAGGTGTATCATCATCGATCATGTTAGGATACAGGAAGGGAAGAGAAGAGGGAGCCTTGCCATCATGTTGATAAGTCAGAGGTCCTAGGGAAATTGTGTTCATGAAAAAAAAAGTTAAGAGGAATAGATTTAGGATCTATGCACTCTGTGGGTGAAGGTGGTGATGTTGATGTTAGGAATTATTATTAGTGCTCACATTATTATAAAAGTTAGATTATAATTATGTTGAGTTGATATTACAATTGTTATAATATATTGTTTTAACAATATATTATTCATAGAGTTTTGTTTGTACTCGTAAAGTTATAAACAGGTAAGTGGTTTTTTGACTTTCCTATTTTATAGGAAGTTAGTTTTCCTATGTATATGGCTATTTAATAGCCTGTGCATGTAATTCAGAAAGGCTGAATACAATATCAATTTATATTTCTATTGTTAATCTGTTGCTGCTCTTAGATTTGGTATCAGAGCGATGGCTCCCTGAGTTTGTGAGGGGCTGATTGTTTCTTGTTTATGGTCAGTCGTATTATGAGAGATTCATTTTATTAGTTTTTTGCAGTAATAGTTTATAGGTAGTTTATTGCAGACCTGGTCGTGTCATCCTGCATAGATAAAAGTGGACGAGAGAAGTGTGTATGCGGCCTAATCTAGTGTATCTATTCTGCTGGAAGTGGGTTCGAAGTGGTTTGATATTCTGATCTTGCGTATTGAAGCATTATGTCTGCGATTTGAATCATTTTGCGTGCATAGTTGCTTGTGCGTATTTCATCGTGTTGTTGCAGACGCATTGTATCGACCGACCTGCGTATTGTGTTGCGTCGCCATTTTGGTAATTGTGATCAGCTTTATCGCTGTTTTGGGCATTTTCATTTTTTTGCCGTTTTTGGACATACCGAAAAAAATCACAAGGACAAGAAAAAAAATTGCCATTTTTGGAAAGGGTCTGGAAAGAAGTTGGACTTAGAACTTAAAAGTGTTATATCTTTCACCTCGTAACTCAGATTGAGGTGATGTTTTTTTTGAAAATGTATGTTTTTTAAAGATCTTTGCATTGATTATATGCTTTTTGCTGCTAGACCAATTTTTAGTTTTTGGAAAATATTTCAAAAATTATATATATATATGTATTTTTTTTTTAAAAAAAAAATTGTGTCACTTTTGTCTGGACGCACTTTCGCTTGTACGCGACGTCCATAGTGAGGGGGTGCATTATCGGTTGAAACCGACACCCAAGAGAATTGTAATATGAGCCTCAAAGATAAATTTGCTAACTAAGTAGCAAACTGATGGAGGAAGGAGGCATCGGAGGAAGGAGGTCGAACAACAACCTCTCATCAGTCACCAACGACGGGGCTATGCAGAAGCTGTGGTGGCATATGTATGGTGTGAGTATGTGATTTTCAGTGTGGTTTCCATTTTCTCAGTGTGCTTCAGTTTGCAGTGTTCCTGTTGATTTGAGTGGTGTGTTTTATTGTTAATACTGGAAAAGCATTGTATAAGAGAGCAGAAAACTACGGAGATCCTCTGACTGCCGTACTTTGTTGGAAGATGATCGGTCAGTGAATATGTTCATTGGCAATGGTGATCATGTGCAGCAAGATCAAGACAGCAAGATCTAGTTAGTATGATACAACACAATACATTTTTCCCTTTCTGATTTCTTATTTGGAATTTCACATTGTGGGGGGGAATACATACCAATGTTCCATTCCCATTCTGCACCAAAAACGACTTAGTCAAGGAAAGCTTCCAGTGGCAGTGGCAGTTTTCTATGTTGTTTGAGATCGAGTGGCAGTGATCAATGACAGAGACTACAATTAAGAACATTCCGATTCTTATAGGAAGTAATGTGAGATTTTTTCAGTATATCTTCTATTGTGTAGTTTTGTGATATGCATGTTGTGTTTCCTACATAATTCCCTGATGTATAAGCATAGTGGTGAACAGTAGCACCAGAGTAAGTCAGTTCATGGATCTTGAAAGGGTTTGTGGGATGAACCAGAAAACCACACGAGGTGGACAGTTGATGAGGTTCCTGTCGCGTCAAGGTTTGTGGTAAGCCTGTTTAAAACCATGGAAGGAGAGAGCCTTTCTTTTGGATCAAGGTCATGAGTCACAGAGTTGGACATGCCACAGGGGTGAGCATACTGCAGAGGAGTGTGTGGATGTTTTTCTACCATGTTCGCACTAGGGGGGGGAATGTTAGGAATTATTATTAGTGCTCACATTATTATAAAAGTTAGATTATAATTATGTTGAGTTGATATTACAATTGTTATAATATATTGTTTTAACAATATATTATTCATAGAGTTTTGTTGTACCTGTAAAGTTATAAACGGGTAAGTGGTTTGTTGACTTTCCTATTTTATAGGAAGTCAGTTTTCCTATGTATATGGCTATTTAATAGCCTGTGTATGTAATTCAAAAAGGCTGAATACAATATCAATTTATATTTCTTTTGTTAATCTGTTGCTACTCTTAGAGTTGATGAACGAGGTGAAGAAGGTTTTTCATCCTCAATGAAGTCTATGCAGGCCTTCTTGGAAGATGGTGCAGTAAAGCCAATGCCAATATGATATTTTTGTTTACGGTTGGTACATGCAATGATGGTATGATGGCCTTGTTTGTAAAAACCAAAGCCAAATCCTTTCCATGTGTAATGGTGAAGGAAAGTGTGGGTGAAGCAGTAGTTAGTGAGAGATCGGAGGTTAGATGAAAATGGTCATGCTTGGGATGGTGGTTCAGGTGAATAGGTGGCATATCAAGTCCCACATAAATTAAGTTGGTGCAAAGGTAGGGAGGACCATAATGGAAAACCTCTCCTATGTGATAGTCATAATGAGGATGTTGGCATAGGTTTCCATACTCTTACAGAGTGAGGAATGTGTTCATATTGTAGATGCGTTTCCCCCAAAGTGAGGCATTGAAAAATACATTCTAAGGGATCGGTAGTAGATATGTGGGTAGCAGGGATAGATGAATTACTAGGTGATTGGGAAGGAGGGGTATCGGTTGGTTGGGAAGTAGATGGGCTAGCTACAGAGGCTGCGGAAATAGTAGGAATAAAAGCTTTAGGTGTGGGAGAGGTGGCAACATCATTGGTGGATGGAGTTGTGGGTGAAGGAGAAGTGGGGGTAGTGGTAGATGCCTTAATTGGTACAAGGACATCGTTAGGTTGGTACAACATGTTATAGGTTTTAAACAGTGACATCTTCATTGGAATGGTATAGTTATGCTCTTCATGTTCCAATTTTACACAACATTGTAAAGCTAAAGGAACACAACCCATGACATGAATCCAAGGTCGACCAAGCAACAGGTTATTATGGAATTCCCCCTCTAATACATAGAAAAAGTCTGGGACAATGCGAGGGCCTACGTGAACATGAAGAATAATGGTGCCAAGGGTGGAAGTGATGGCATCATTGAAGGAGGGAATCATAACTGTGTTATTATGCATGTAATTTGAAGGAATATGCATTTGATTATACATGTGGGAGGAGATGATGTTGATGTCAGCACCACCATCAATCATAACGAGCTATACACGTATAATATCGATATAAACAGAGATGAAAAG
Organism: Taxus chinensis; assembly: GCA_019776745.2. Lineage (NCBI taxonomy): Eukaryota > Viridiplantae > Streptophyta > Pinopsida > Cupressales > Taxaceae > Taxus > Taxus chinensis. Next base: position 169,387,434 of record CM034151.1, read on the forward strand.
GGTAGGATAAAGGTCATTTGATTAGAGAGGTACAATCTCCTCATCAGAGAAACTGATGGCAGCTACTTGATGAGTGGACATGGGGGTAAAAGAAAGAGATGATTTGGTAAGTGAGGCCACGTGGTGAGGGGTGATAATGGAGGCCACTAGTGTGGGTTCGTTAGGTAAAACCTCGATGGATTGCGAAACCCCCATAAGGGCTTGTTGATGAGATTCAAAGGTTTGAACGATATCGTACAAAGACATTTTTAGAGGGTATTGGCGAAATTGTTTTATCATTATAAGATGGGTGACCCCATTAGAAATAGGGTATGTGGGTCCTCGAATGGTGATTTTGGGTGTGGGTGCAGATGGTATATTGGGCATGGGATTGGTTGATGGGCTAGTTGATTTTTCTTTTCCTTTTTCCTTTTAGGCGTGAGTGGGAACTTCGATCATGTTAATCTGAGGGAAAGAGGTAGATGGAGAAGGTATGTCATGAGTAGTATAATGACATGATGGACAAAAACCTAATGTTGGATAAGAACCTTACGAAATGAGTAGGGCACATTGGCATTTAGGTGGTGGTTTGGCCAACTCTCTGATATGGACCATGTTGATCTCGAATTTTGGAGGTGGATAAAAGGGGTGTGGAGGTGGTGATGAAGGTCGCTGAATAAGTAAGGGATGAGGACGTGTGGTGACATATGAAGGTGGAACATGGTCCTCATCAAGAATATCGTCGTCATTAAATTTTTCTTCAGGAGGACATAATTGGAGGAGAACAATTTTGAGAGTCTTACAACCTTCTACATCATATCCTAGCACACGATGGTAGGCACAAAATTTAGTTCCATCAAACCCTTTTGGTTTGGGTTTGAGGGGATTGTAAGGTCAAAGCGGTAGTAATGTGATGACTGAGGTCTCTAAGAGGTTGGCTAAAATGTTGGCGTATGACCCTGCCAATGGATCATTGTGCGAAGTGAGTGTGGGTTTGGGTAAAGGTGTGGATGATTGTGAGGGAAGAGGAATTATAGAAGGGGGAATGGGTGGGACCACTAGTTTGGTAGGTGGTACTGTCTTAGCTTTTGATGGTATTTTCTTGGGTAAAGGTGTTGTAAAAGAGCTAGAAATGGAAGGTGTTGTTGGTTTAACTACCTTGTTGGAGGGTAGTGGATTATTTTCTTTGGATTGCACCTTCGTGGGTAAAGGTGAGATGGGAGTACGCGATGCAGAAGGGAAAGTAGACAGTGGAAGAGGATGAGTTACCCATGGGGACAATAGAGTTATGGTGGAAGTGGTTGGTAGAGGATGGGTGGATGGTATGGGTTGAATTTGTATAGGAAAAGTTGGGGTTATAGTAACTGGTGGAGGTATAGGTGGTAAGAAATGTACGAGTGAGGGTAAGGGTGAGGGTGTTTTTTATGCAATTAAATTGGATATAACAAAGGATCATGATGATGAGGTAGGTTTCTTAACTTTTGATTGGCCTTGGGTAGGAGGTTGGTTGGCTAGGGTTGATGGGTGAGCTCCTAGGATTGATGGAAGGGGCAAAGGTGACAAAGGTGTGGTAGGTGAGATTGGTGTATGTGGCCTATAAGGTTGGGTCTTTATTTTAGGTGGAGGAAAAATTTTGGTGCGGGTTTAGGAAGATGTGGCTAAATCTAAATTGATGGGTGGATGGGTAAGGCTTGACATCGGCATGACACCCAAGGTAGTGATGGGTCTAGATATGGATGAAGATGTAGGTGTGGGTAGGTTCTTAGGCATAGGAATGGTTTAAGTCGTAGGTAAAGGTTCGGATGTAGGTAAGGGTGACAAGGAAGAACCCATTTCAACAGGCATGGTCAGGTTCGATCTGATGGTTGGAAATACCTTTGGATAGATCATGGTGGTATCTATAGGCAACATTTGTATTTGAGTCAAAAAGGGGAGCCGAAGGAATCCCCAAAGTGTGGAATTATCAACGTAATCCAAGAGATTCACCAGTCGTGAAAATGAGACTGATGTAAGAGGAGATGTAATTGGTTTGGTGAAAATCTCTGTAAAATATGTCTTTGAGATAGGGAATTGGTTAGCCTCAGACTATGTGGGTAAAAGAGCCAAGATTAGGTCAACGGGATCTTGGAATGCTAACAAAGAATTTTCCCCAATAGTTAGTGGCATGTCTAAAGAATCTCCCATGGGTAGGAGAGATGGTAGGTGGGGTCAGGTAGACTTCTCTTTTGTTGGAGGACAAGGCAATGACAATTCTCCTGCGAGTGAGAGAGTTAATACTATTGATTGTTCAGTAGGTTGTGAGGCAGACGGTGAAATGACATCAGCAGAAATCGTGGATTCCTCTGTGAGTGTAGGGGGAGATGAAGGGGACTCCTCTGAGGGTGAAGGAGTGGAAGAGGTATGCTCCTCTGTGGGTAGAGGAGCTCATGCCATAATTTCCTCAATAGAAAGAATAGGTGAAAATTGAGAACGACCAGTACGATATTAAAAATAGCGTGGACTTTGTAGATATTTTTGTCATTGGTTGAAGGTTCACCACTTTTATTAGATTATGGTGTATGGTTAGATAACAACTTCTTAAATATATGCAATTTTTGATTTTTCGGTGCATTCAGGTTGTCCATGATGATTTCTCCATTATCTAACATTTCTTGGATAATGTTCTTAAAAGTTATGCAATTATCATCACTATGGCCTTTGACACGATGATAATTACCATAGTCATGTTTCTTATACCATGTGGGCATAGGACGAGTGGGATCAAAACTAGTAAGAGGTTTTATGGGGGGTAGTACAATGGCTCCGACTTTAAGAAGCTTTTACAAGACTGAAGAATAGGGCTCTCTAATTGGAGTGTACTTTCATTGTTCCAGCTAGAACTGAAAAGTTTAAACAGGGGAAAGAATTGAAGAAGGTTTAGTTTGATTTGATGGATGAGATGGACCAGCTTTGAGAACTACTCCTACGAACGTTCTATTGATAATTGAATTTAGAACAAATTTTTTTGGTTAGGAAGGTGTCCTATGAATAAGAAAATTCTAAAGGGGAGGTTTCAGGTTATGTTTTGGCAATGGTGGTCCTTTCTCAGAGATAATGACTGGATATAGAAACCAGCTGGGTGCCCACTTTCAATCCTCTGATCATTGAAAACTTCTTCCAGGTAAGGTGTTGTTTAAGAAGATGTGTGAATTTTGTATTTGTGGAGTTTGACAAAGAGAGAGAGAATAGAAAGTGCTTTCTACGGTTCAATTATGTCAACCATTAGCTGGGCATGACTTCTAATGTATAGGTTGCCCTCAATTTTAAATGTGAGCTAATAATGCATCATACAAGGATGAAATGCATCAAATTTAATAACCCAAATTGATAGTTATATTCAATGTAGCAAATGATGAATAGGAGAGAGGATGATTTTCACTAATGCAGAAAGAAAGAAGAATGATTCTTTTTTAATGCACCAAAATAAATGTTTCATTTAGAGCAATTAGAAAGGAGGAGTAGATTGTCAGAGAAGAAGATTTAGTGAATAACGATTTAGAAAGGAAACACACAAGATGCAACCTATATGAATAGAAAGGAACCCACAAACGAGTGTCCCGCTGGGCATGCCAAAATGTTTCACCAATAAGTTACGTACGTATGGGTAAAACATATAAGGTAAAGGTGAGGAGGAATACCTATGAAATGAAGGTGGAAGGTAGAGTGCACGTGTTTTGATTTCCTGATCTAGTGTTGATTGCAAGAAAATCCTTTTTGCTAGGAGGAACTACCTATGAATGAAAAACAATACCACAAGAAGAATATCAAAAAATATATGTCAGTTGACTTCCTAACATGTGCTAGATCTGGGAAGTGTGATACTTCCTATATGGTTGTCAATCCACTATTTAATACAATTTAATGCAAGAAGTAGTGTAAACAAATAACATCCTATTGTAGTTGATATGATCTAGGTATCTCATTCAAATACAATAAGAAAAGCTAATCTAATGGGTAAGGTTATGATCAGATCTGGAGGTTGGATAGGTAGCCAAGGTGACTAGAACAGGCCAGGATTAGGTTTTGGGTTATTTAAGTGAAGATTATGAGGTTATTGTTACAGGTAGAATTACCAGATACAGAGACTAACAACGGTTGGGTATGACCGATGATGATTTAGGTTAACTAGAGATGGTAAAGGAGGACTAGTAGAAACTCAATAAAATTTGGCATTGGAGGTTCTCTGTGATTGCATAGAGAGTGGAAGAAGGATGGATAGGTTGGTAAAGATGCTAAGAATGCTCAAAGATGTCTAGGGATTGAATATGGGGAGCTTAAAGGTTATGGATGGTCAGATGGGTGGATTGGTAGGGAGGTGAGGATGATAGGATGAAAAAGAGAATATGATTTAACAAAGAAAGCTAAATAAATGATTATCTAAGTAAGTATGGAGTGATGCAGATCAAAACGTACTTACTTGTATTTGAAGACCTGGCGGTTGGATGGAGGTGATGGTAGATTTGTTCAATTGGTGGTCAGTGCCACGAAAGTGCTTCCTGGAATGCTACCGTGAATGCCAATGTCTTCAAATCAGTCTTGATGTCAGGTAGGGTGTGTCTGGATGTGCAAAAGGGCTCTGGTTCGTGCTTGAATATAGATATATCTCTCTCTCCAAACTCGAATAATTCTTCCAACTTTTGGAACAAGGTTACCAAAGTGAATATATGGTAACCGACCATGGTTTAGGTTAACCGGCGTCGGTTTAGGGTTAACCGACATCAGTTACAGTGGGAAATCCTAGGTTTTCCAAAATAGTAGATCTTGGCTATCTTTTTTACTAGTTCTGCCCATTGGTCCAAGTCTAAAATGGTATTTTCCATGTAAGTAAGTGGGCATGTTGTTAGAGAAAGGATAGACATATGATGTTAGGGTTAGAATAAGTCTCAATTAGTTATGATAAGTAGAGATTGAGTCCTAGTTAGAATGAACATGCTAAGAATAGGTCCATGATGAGGTGTCTAGGTGAGGTAGTCAAGTGAGGACATTAATTTAAGTAATCATGTGCACTATGGGATATGAATATGTAAGGTATGGTTTATTTAATTAATGGGGCTATAAGGGTGGTATGACCTAATTTTGGTGTCTACAGAAGGCTACACATAGATTGTTACATGATGTAGGATGCTTAACACTGCTCTCTGCTAGTTCTTCCATAGCTAGTAAGGGAATCAACTTTAAGATTTCTCACATACATGTGTTATTATTTCAATGTTTACTACTTTACTTTATTTTACTGCACTCACTCAGTACATACATTGTGTCATATTTTTTATTTTTCTAACATGCTAATGGGTGCTTCATGTGAAGTATCTATTTTGAAGCTCACTTCCAAAATGAGCTCATCTTCGTCATATTGCTTGTTTTTTATTTTACATGTTTGCTCTTTGCTTTCACTTGTTCGCAATAAATTTCCGATGATACTTGATTGTTGTTTTTTGGCCTTGAGTGCCTCAATTGTCTTTCGAAATCCTAGGTGGTTTCCCATGTATGTGGAATATTATTTTTCGGGATATTATATTTGTGTGCCCTTGTATGCTTTTTCTTGCATCTATTGTGTTATTTCTCTATTTACTTGCTACTAATACATTGCTAGTTTTTCTATTATATTACTATTTATGAACCATGTTATACACCATGCACACTTGCCTTTTCCCTTGTAGCAGGCCAAAAAACATGTGCACATCAGTTAAATATCCTTTTTTTTTGTTGCACTCACATTGATCCATCTCATGCACCCCAAATAAGGGGGCAATCATCGGATGATATTTCACCCTCACAGGAGCTTAGAAATAAGAAAAAAAAAACATGTACAAAATCAAACAGATCATAGGTAATGGCTCAAAAATATAATTGGGTCAGAAAACACATAGGGATCAAAATATATAGCAAGGACCACATCGTACAGAAACTATACCCTATTCCATATGCTTCTGTCTTGGGGGGAAATTCAATACTTTTCTTAATTAGTATAATTTCTCAAGGACATCTGCATTCCTTTCACTCAGTTTCAATGGTAGAATGCATGATAAAAATTAGTTTATGGTGGAACCAAGGGTAGGTACAAGCTAGAACATTACACCAGTACATTGTGTGATTATTTACAAATCAATTTGGTTCATTTTCATCTGCAGTTGCACTTATCCATGGGTCTTGGGAGGTTTCAAGATGATTTTTATCCTCGTAAGATTGACTTCCCATTACTCATATTTTTGTGGAGGGATGTAGAGCAAATACAACTCTCCTCGTATAGTTCTTTTCACCATGTTGGGTGCATGAACAATTATTTCTATTCTCTCTGGCACATTCCACTTGGGGAATGATCACCCCCAAGTCCTTCCAACCAAATCCAACACGAAGTTTAGTAAATATTCATGGTGATAGTAGTGGGTGTACTCTCTCCCCCTCACTCGTAAAAAAATCAGGCGTACTCTTTCATTTATTTTTCTTATCTACTTACACATTGTTACTTTCATACTAAGTTCAAAAATTTCAAGTTAAAGTTCAATTTCCTACGCTATGGACATTGACTACACTCTTGTCTCTACAAGTACTCATCCTGGAAAAAACCATAGTTGGAACAAACAAAAATTTCTAGCATAAACACAAGGCACTTCAAGTGAAGGAAAAAATTTCTACAGACTCTGGTGAATTTTCCTTTAAGAATGTAATTTTTATTTCCATACTTAAAGGGGGAAATATAGAAACTCATTTTGGTAATTCATGTCTTGAAACAACAAAAATTATACAACGATCTTGCAGTATCCCACACTTGTTCAATGTGACTAATTAGGTTATCCCTAACTATGTGTCACTCATTCTTGCTTGCATACATAACCTACTTATTTGCATAAAATTAATATTGCTCCATCAAATCAGGCTATACCCTTGTACATTATAATTCCAACTTCCAAATCACCCACAAATGCATCTGGGACCATAACAAATAGGAAGGGCCATAATGCACATACGTTATGGGCTGACTTGGCCTCTTTGTTCCATTTGCCTCCAATGGTTATTTTCTCAATTAGAATTCCTTTGGTACACTTAAAGTCATCCTTATTCACATTTTCCAAATTTAGAACACATATATAAGAAAGTTATTCATCTCTTATTAGAGAGGGATTCATTTTACTTGACACCTAACATTCTAATGAGAAAACACTAAGAGCAATCACAAGTAAAGCTACTCCAAGATTCCCTTGAGCTTAATATACTCTACACATTCATTCTAGGGGAGTCATCCACTCAGGTTTACAAGTATAAAAGGTACATTTCCAAAGATGAGTCAAGCTAGGGTAAGTATCAAGTATAATCCCATTGTCGCATGATCATGGTTAGTAATTTGGTCATACACATTCTAGATATCACAATGTGTGGTTTGAGACCTCATTGAAGTAGTGGTAACATCGACAGTGCACAAGGGTGCCCACAACCCACCTAAGCTTTGTTTTGTAGAACTTTCTCACCATCTAGGGTTTTGAATATTGAATTAGTTATACAAAGAGCATCATACAATATCAGAGGTTCAGATTCTAGAAAAAATTAAAACAGACACAAAAAATTGTAGATGTTGAGAGTATAAAGGGACCAGATCGTATACAAAGGGCCATAACGGGGGTACTCTTTGATCTGTACCATACGCTTTGGGTCAAATAGCTTCTCAGGTAACATTTTTAGTAGTGAGTCTCTATCAGATCATTTCCATACTTTTTCCAATCATAATATTGCCTAGATGAGTATAGGAACCAAAATATCAGCTAAGTGTTCTTCTCCTTTTCATTTCTAGTACTTAATTTTGTTTATCTATCATTTTCTATCTTATTTCATGCATTATCCTGATATCACAGCAATTAGCTTTAGAGACTAGATGATTAGGAAAATATTCAATTGATTATCACCCCTAAGATATTAACCATTTAGGTTAAATCAAGACCACAACCAATGCCAATAAACATATTTACCACTTTTTTAATGACACTGCTTTAGACACAATCTCATTAGTGTGTTTAATTAAGCATAAACTATTTTATGTAATTAAGATGCACTTGTAATATTAATTATAATTTGATATGTTGATAATTCACCTACTAGTGTATGCTTGTCCACGTCTGTTAATATAGAAGAGTATCAACTAACTATTGACTTGATTTACTTCCACTATTGATATATTAAAGGAAACTTTATTTGCAATATAACTACTCTCCTACCCTAATAATAACCTCTACTTATTGTTATGAAATCATATAGAGATAGTGTTAGTGAATCATACTATGGAAGGGAGTTAATTTTACTTTGGCAAGCTCAAGCCAAAGATGCTTGATAAAATTTTGGTATTTATGTTGCCCTTGGTAAATCTATGTTACGTATTTATTTTAAGATGTCATTGATTTATTATATTTATATACTTGTGGGTGTTTTTCTTATGATTATTTACGATGATTGTGGAAAATACAACATGATTTAATAGATCCATATTTTAGATGCCTCTCGTTATACCTATGTTCCCCATGAGGTCCTTCCAACTCATAAACCTACCTGAGACTTCCTACAATACTCTCGAAATTATACCATTCTCAAACCTTAACATCACCAACAACCAACTTGTAACTATAATATTTTCACTTCAAATTAACATCATCTCGTACACCTAGAGCTATTGAAAATTCATGCAACTATTGTAACCATCATGCAAATTGCCATTTTATGACTTGTAAAGTAGAAAACTTCGAAGGGACTAGCCACCGTCATGTGGCATTACACTCCACAAGTGTCATGCTCTCCCGACATTTAATCCACCAAAAATCCACATATATCACCTCACCCACCCCCAAGAATTAGGATTTATCCACATCATTTCCTTAATTGTAGGTATGTTACATCGGTATTGATGGTCATTAGCTAATTAAATGTCTCTTCTAACTAGTAGCCACAATTTACTCACTAATAAAATCTTCTTGTTCAAATTATCACCAACCTCCAACATTTATGCTATATTTCACCATCATAGTCACTTTGTGTTTCCATTGTTGATAATGAAGTTTTTCTCCCTTCTACACATTTCATTCAATTGTCAATACTCTTCCCTTATTAGCTATAATCATGAATCCTAGTAACGAGATTACTATTAATAACCTTGAATTGTTACTTTTAGACTTTAATTTTCAATTAGATTCATCCCCAACACCGCAAAAATTATACTCGGGATTTTTCCACCTCCCTTCATATACGTCTACAACATGGGTTCGCTACTACTCATCTAGTCGCATGTCTAACAATTCAATCCACTTGTGTTCATGATAAAAAATTTAGGTCATGTTTGTTTTTAATTTATTAATCAAACCATTATGATTGTAAATTTGAAATTTTATTATTATGTTTTCAAAATATTAAAGCTATTATCATTATAGTTGTTATAATGAAAATCAACTTTAGTATAATTATTATAATAATTTTATTGAAATTATTATTATTATTATTCACATTCAAAAATTTATTAAAAAAAAATTAAAACAAAAAACACAAAGTAGAACCCCAAATTCAACGCTGAACAGTGGTAGCCTTCGAAGAGCGCGGGTTTGGAGCCTGATTGTAAGAAACTACTCTCGTTTCATGTTTTCCTGGCATGAAACAGTCTGCAACAACAAACACTTTCCCGCAGGTAGAGTTTCCTCGGGAAAAATCCAGACAAACTTTTGGGGTAAACCTTTGCTTATACAGATTTTGAAAGTTATCCGACTTCATTCATGGTTTTTTTTGGTGGTGGTGTATACTCTGTACAGGGGATATATTATGACTTCTTGTCTTGTATCTTACGAATCGCTCCAAAATCACGACTGTGAAGCAGATGCACAGTGGATTAGACAAGAAGTGAATTTTGCAGTAGGCGGCGGCGGAATATTTTTAGCTTACGGTTTCACAACAGTTCCAGTGAAACAATTTAAGAAGCTGATTGCAGCAAGTTCAGGTTCAATTCTCACAAGCTCTATCGCTCTGTAGTGGTCATCTCTGCCTCTAGAAACGAATTCGTCACGCTCACAGATAGCAATAATGGCTGTAAATTCTAAATCCTTGCTCAATTATTGGCCTAAAAAATTGCACATCTATATGTGAACAATTTATTATATAGTACAGGGACAGGTAGATGAAGATCTGTGGATCCTGTAGTAAGCAGCAGTACCGAAGCTGTGAAGGATTTGTATGAGAGTGGGCTCATAAACTTTTTTCATCCTCTCGGCGTAATGAAAATTATGTGCAATTGCTATTTTGTTTCACCTTGTATGTTAAGACCCTTTGATGGGTGTAAGAGAAAAATAGCTTACTTCATTATTCCCATTTTTTATGGAGTTTTTCTACTTCAAACGGTCAGCTCATCCGCAACACTAGTTTTTTTTGCGCGTCAATATACACTCATTTATTTTATGGTTTATGTATCTATTGGACTCTTTAGAGGAAAATTTTATTATTGCGGGTAGGAGTGATATAGATATTGAGGCATTTTATGATAGAATTTTAATCACCTCATGTTTATTACCATGTGTTAAAAATTGAGCATGTACTTTTGCACTTAGTGGTTGTAGACAAGTTATGAAGAGATCCTATAGAGTTTTTGTAGGAGATTCTCCATTCTTTAGGGGTGTGTATGCAAATAAAGAATGGCCCGAAGGCAATCTAGACTAGGTTAATAAAGGAGGCCATATTAAATATGAACACCTTGAGGTTGAAATTTTAGGAAATGTGGAACTAGGAATATAGTACTCCACACTCTATACGGTATATAGGGAACCAAATCCTATATCTAAAATAGGGTAGCGACATCTAACTAGCTCATAGTAATTTGACAATAGTGAGGTTGTAATTAGGTTACAAAAGATTAGGATTGTAAAGATAGCTCATAAATTAGATCATAAGGGTAAGGAATCCAATAGGTTACAAAGAAAGATTCACAAGGATCAAATGTTGCATAAGTCCCAAAATGTTGATTGTAAGGTAAAAACCAATACATAAATAATGCAATAAATGAATAATATGATTCCATACCCTAATCTATGCATGACCACATAAAAAAGAATCAAAATATGAAATGAAATAAAGGAAAAGATACATTAGAGATACTTGCCTTTTTTCAAGCCCAATTGGAGCGTTAAATTCACCCCAGATTTAGTAGCATCTTATGAGAGGGATGATTTGGGGGACCAAAAACGAATAGAATAAAACCTAGGAAAATATCTAGTTGAAGACTTCAAAGGTTTGATAGACCACGATAAGTGTAGATCCTATTCTTGAATATCTTAAGTACCAAATGCTCCAAGTATGAACTCCAAAAAAGAGAAATAAGACCAACTTTAATACCTTTAAGGACTTAAGGTAATCTTGGCAAGCACCAATAACCTAAATGAGTGATTAATGTGTTTTAGAATGAACACTCATCTACAATGTATAAATAGTCGTATGCTAGAAATTTCATGTTATGTTATCCAGTGGTATTGACCATAGTCAATAGAATTAGATTTGAAAACCTCTTCACCTAAAACTATCGACCATAGTCAATATAGTTGGCTAGGAAATATACTCTCCCAAAAGTATCAACCACGGTTGATACCATTAGAAAGGAAAATTCCAAGTCATGAAGAATTCAAAAATAAATTCAAACTAATGGATGGAACTCAAAGGTGCTAAAAAAGGGTGATATGTCGAAGGTCTATGTGTGCTAAATGTCGATATGAGTGTGACAATAAGAGGGTGGTAAAGTGTTATCCCAAGGAGGTTGTAAAAGATGATTATGGGGGTTTAAAAACATGTTAAATGTGATCTAATTGTGATACGCAAAATCTCTCTCATAATTATCACTACTAGGCAACCCAATGCAATGAGTGCAGGATGCACACAACCATTTCTAGTTACTCCTCACTCCTATAAGTTTCCATGAGGACATTGCTATGGGGAATCCAATGTGTCAATTATGTTTACAACTAATATAAGTCAGTAAATTAAAAAATTAGGTGTATATATATGTACCAACCAAAGACCATCATTCATCGCAAAAGTGTAGATGAAATGGTATTCAAGAAAAGAACATTCAACACTAAAAAAGATGTGTAAAATAGAAATTAGTGAAAGTGTAAACTCAAATGAAGCATACCTAGTTGTATACTTACCTTCCTGTGAGTGTGTTATGCATAATGAATAACTAGAGTGTAGAAAGAGTGGCTATGTGAACTCACGTAATACACAACTAAAAATAAATGAGAGAAGATAAATTAGATAAATAATATATACAACCTAAGCTAATGAGGAGTTCATGGAAGGATGAGAGGGTAATAAGTAGTGAATAAGTCATAAGTAGGATGTAAAAGGGTAGTTGATAGATGTATACAATCAACCTGTAAATATTAAGGATCTAATGTGTTATCGAGGAAAAGGTATTAACCACACTATCAGTCTTATAAAATAAAAGGTCAACAGGATGAAACACTCAGAATCCCTAATTTAACTACGAGAAATATGATAAATGAGGTAGAAATGATTGAAAGAGCACATCATGAAAGATAAAAGATGCAGAAGATACTTAAGTAGAAAGGGAATAAGGGAATGTCCTTAACCCTAATGCATGTCATAATGCTAAAATGTCTGAAGCAAGTTGGAGAAAAGGATATATAGGAGATGGGAAAGACTTAGAATCTAACATGCCTACCAAAGGGGTGTAATGATGTAAAAAGGAGAAAATATGGGTTCCACCAAGGTAAAAATAATTTCTTTAATAAAACCAAGACATGGTAATTTGATGCGAAAGAATATACTTTTTTGACAACAAGAAATGGAGGAAACTGAATGTAGGCATTAGTGAATACAAACTAGTGGTGTAATAATATACTATGTCAACTATGATAGTATATGTTGAGTTGTGGAGCTCAATTACTTCAGTTTAGCATGCAATGGAAACTTGCTGGAAAATACAGTAACCGACATCGGTTAGTGGGGAACCGGCATCGGTCACGTAGGACCGACATCGGTCAGGTATGACCAGCATCAGTCAGGAAAGGGAGGAACTAAGGTCTAACCGGCATCGGTTACCTATGCGAGGATGTTTTATTTAACTCTCGGGAATTAGATCTATTTTTAGCATTAAAGTATATCTATTGATTGTAATTGCATGGCTAAGTGCCCTAAGTCTATAAACAACTATATAAGCATAAAGCTAGGGTTTAGAAGTAAAAGATTAACAAGAATTAGAAAGAACTTGCAAAACATTGGTGAGAGAGAGAATTCTTGGTGATGAAGCAAAAGCTTGAAGAAAGAAAGTATTGTACATCTGAGAGGTGTGGAAGATTGTAAAGCTTCATTGTATATCTTGTCAAAGCTTTGGATAATAGATTGGCTTGTTTCTTGGTGGATGTATCCCACACTGGGTAAACCGCGTTAAATATATTGTTTATTTATGTCTCCTAGTTTGTATATTTCTTTTGGTAGAATATCCACTTTTATTTGCATGTATGCTTAGATATGATATATTGTCTGTACAACCGGTATGCTAACCCAAACAACTAGTATCAGAGTTTTGTTTAAGGGTTTTGTGTGTTGAAAAATTTACTCAAAGAGGGTTTTCTGATTGAGTGGAGCTACAACAATGGAAGAAGAAAACAAATACAAGGTAGAGAAATTTGACAGCCGAAATGATCAATTATGGAAGATGCAGATTGAGGATTATCTATATCAAAGATATTTGTATTTACCGTTGGATGAGAAGTCTAGACCTAAAAAGATGACTAATGAAGAATGGAATATTCTTGACAGAAAGACTTTGGGATCTATAAGATTAAGCCTGGCAGTATCTGTGGCTTCCAATATTACAGAAACAACTTCTACGGTAGAATTAATGAAATCTCTTGCTAATTTATATGAAAAACCTAGTGTTTCAAATAAAGTTTATTTGATGAAGAAACTTTTTAGTTCTAAGATGCATGAAGGTAGATCTGCCTCTAGTCATTTGAATGATTTTTGATATATTGTAAATTAGTTAAAATTGGTTGCAATACCATTTGATGATGAAGTAAAATCAATTTTACTCTTATGTTCTTTGCCTGATAGTTGGGATAACTTGGTAATGGTTGTTAGTAATATAACATCTGCTAATAACGTTTTGAAGTTTGATGATGTGGTTAGTATAATATTGAATGAAGAAATTCGCAGGAAGAGTACAGAGTCTTGAATCATCATCTGGAAATGCTTTGAATGTAGAAAGGAGGGGCAGGCAGAATGAGAGATCCAAGAGTAAGAGTAATGGGAAATCAAAGTCAAGGGATAGCACATCTAAATCGGGAATTACTTGTTGGAAATGTGGATAGAAAGGACATGTAAAGAAAGATTGTTGGTCAAAGGATAAAGAGAACCATCAACTAGACAAAGGTAAAGAAGAAAATCTTGCTACATCAGAGGTAATGCAAGATGCTCTTATTCTTTCTTTAGTTAATAGAATTGAATCATGGGTTTTAGATTCAGGAGCTTCTTTCCATGCAACCCCTAATAAGGGTTATTTCAGAAATTATGTCTAGGGAAATTTTGGGCATGTTTATTTGGGTGATGATGAACCTTGTAGTATTATTGGTAAAGGGGAAGTTCATCTAAAATTGTAGAATGCAAATACATGGGTATTGAAAGATGTGAGGCATGTGCCAAGCCTCAAGAGAAATCTTATTTTTACAGGGCAACTAGGTGAATCTGGTTACATGGTTACATTTACAGGAGACTCTTGGAAAGTCACCAAGGGTGCTTTTGTTGTGGTAAGAGGTAAGAAGGTAGGAATGTTATATTTATCTACCTATATTACTGATTCCTTTTCTGCATTATCTACTTCAGATTCAGATGCATGCATGTGGCATAACTGGTTAGGTCATATGAGTCAAAAAGGAATGCAAATCTTAAAGGCTAAGGGTAAGTTATCAGATTTGAAAGATTTAGATCTTGATTTCTGTGAGCATTGTATCTTTGGAAAGAAAAAGAGAGTGAGATTTCTCAAAGTTGGGGTAACTAAGAAGGAGCGGAAATTGGAGCTTGTACACTTAGATGTGTGGGGACCAGCTCATGTAGCTTCTCATGGAGGATCCCAATATTATGTTACTTTGATTGATGATGCTACAAGAAATGTATGGGTTTATTGTATTAAACGTAAACCTGATGTTTTTGAGACTTTTAAAAGATGGAAAGCCCTTGTTGAGAATGAATCAAATTCTAAGTTAAAGTGCCTTAGATCTGAAAATGGTGCTGAATACTGTAGCAAGGCTTTCAATGATTATTGTTCAGTGAATGGGATACGTAGAGAAAGAACGGCTCCAAGAACACCACAGGAGAATGGTGTTGTTGAAAGAATGAACATGATAATCATGGAACATGCTATAAGTATGAGGATACATTCTGGATTGCCCTGATTAACCGTGGTCCTTCAAGTTCACTAGATGGAGGAATACCAGAGGAAGCTTGGACTAGAAAAGAGGTAGATCTTTTTTTTCTTAAAGTTTTTGGTTCAGAAGCTTTTGTGCATATTGATAAGGAAAATAGAAAAAAGTTGGATGCAAAATCCAAGAGATACACTTTTATTGGTTATGGATCTGGTGATTTCGGTTTCTGTTTTTGAGATTTAGAGAATTCTAAAATTATTAGGAGTCATGATGTTGAATGGAATGAAAAGAAAATGTACATGGATTAAATTTTAGTACCCAAGGATGAACCGATTGAGAAGTTTGTGAATGAAAATGAACTCTCAGATTTAAAAGAATTACCAACAGGGTTACACAGTAACCAGTGTCAATTGACCTCTAACTGAAACCGGTCAGAAGAACTGGTATCGGTTACAAAAGATCCAAACCGGCCTCGGTTAGCAGAACCAGCATTGGTTAGAGGTGACTGACGTCGGTTACTGTCAGATTTGGATAGGAATGTCCAGGAGGTCAAGATTGAGCCTCTAGTACCCCAAACTCCTGTGAGAAGGTCACAAAGGGTAAGTAAACCTCTAGAAAGATTTACACCATCTCTGTTTTATTTATTATTAACTGATAATGGTGAACATGAGAGATTTGAAGAAGCAATGTAGGATAAGACTCATGTCCAGTGGGAGCATGACATGAATGAGGAGATGGACTCCATGGAACAAAACTAGACATGGGATTTGGTTAAGTTGCTAGCAAGTAAGAGAACACTGCAAAACAAATGGGTTTACAAGATCAAGGAAGAAGAGGGTGGATAGAAAAGTTACAAGGCAAGGCTTGCAGTAAAGGGATTTGCACAGAAAGTAGATATTGACTTTGGTGAAATATTCTCTTTTGTTGTTAAGATGACTTCTATTCATATTGTATTGAGTTTAGTTACAGTAGAGGATTTACATTTAGAACAACTAGATGTGAAGACAGATTTCCTTCATGGTGATTTGGATGAAGAGATTTATATGCAGCAACCAATTGGGTATGAAGTCAAGGGTAAGGAGAAATTAGTGTGTAGGTTGAAAAAGAGTCTTTATGGGCTCAAGGAAGGTCTAAGGTAATGGTACATGAGGTTTGATAGTTTTATGCATGAGCATGGTTACTTGAGATGTGAATCTGACCATTGTGTTTATTTCAAGAAGCTTGAAAATGAGAGCTATATTATTTTGTTACTGTATGTGGATGATATGATTATTGCAAGATCTAGTATACAGGACATTGGTGAGCTTAAGAGAAAGCTAGCTCACACATTTGATATGAAGGATTTAGGATCTACAAAAAGAATCCTTAGCATGTAAATACACAGAGACAGGAAAAACAAGAAATTATATTTATCTCAAAAGGATTATTGCTATAAGGTGTTAGAAAGGTTCAATATGCAAAATGTTAAACCTGTTAGTACACCTATGGCTGGACAATTCAAATTGAGTAAATATCAGTGTCCATCATCACATGAGGAGGTCAAATACATGACACGAGTGCCATATGCTTCAGTAGTTGGGAGTCTCATGTATGCTATGGTTTGTACTAGACCGGACATTGCATAGGCGGTTGGAGTGGTGAGTAGATATATGGCCAATCCAGGTAAAGAGCATTGGAAATCAGTCTAATGGATAATTAGGTATTTGAAAGGGACATATAGCATGCAGTTATGCTATAGAGGTTCAGATATTTCTATACGTGGCTATGTTGATTTGGATATGACTAGAGATATGGATGGTAGAAGGATCACTACTGGATATATTTTCATAGTAGGTGGAACGACAGCTAGTTGGATTTCAAGATTGCAGAAGGTTGTGGCTTTGTCTACTACAGAGGCAGATTACGTTGCAACTACGGAGGCTAGCAAGGAGATGATATGGATGAGTAGGTTCGTGGAAGAGTTGGGAAAGGAGCAAGGTGATTGTAAACTATTTAGTGACAGTCAGAGTGCAATTAATTTGGCAAAGAACTCATTGTTTCATTTGAGAACAAAACATATTCAGTTGAGGTATCACTTCATATGGTAGGTATTGGAGGATGGATAGTTGAATTTAGAAAAGATTCATATGAGCAAGAACCCTGTGGATATGCTAATGAAGCCATTAGTAAAGGAAAAGTTGGAGCTACAATCCACTTATGTTGGTCTTTGAGTTTGAGACTTGAAGAGGAATAAAAAAAGCTAAGGAAGGATCCAAGAATGATGTTGTACATGTATGATGTAGTAACTAATCTCCAAGTGGGAGATTGTTGAGTTGTGGAGCTCAATTACTTCAGTTTAGCATGCAATGGAAACTTGCTAGAAAATACAATAACTGACATCGGTTAGGGGGGACCGGCATCGGTTAGGGGGGAACCGGCATTGGTTAGGAGGGAACTGGCATCGGTCACTCAGGACCGACATCAGTTAGGTATGATTGGTATCAGTTAGGGAAGGGAGGAACCGGCAGCGGTTAGGTCTAACCGGCATCTGTTACCTATGCGAGGATGTTTTATTTAACTCTTGGGAATTAGATCTATTTTTAGCATTAAAGTATATCTATTGATTGTAATTGCATGGATAAGTGCCCTAAGTCTATAAACGACTAAATAAGCATAAAGCTAGGGTTTAGAAGTAAGATATTAACAAGAATTGGAAAGAACTTACACAAAGTTGGTGAGAGAGAGAATTCTTGGTGATAAAGCAAAAGCTTGAAGAAAGAAAGTATTGTACATCTAAGAGGTGTGGAAGATTGTAAATCTTCATTGTATATCTTGTCAAAGCTTTGGATAATAGATTAGCTTGTTTCTTGGTGGACGTAGCCCACACTAGGTGAACCATGTTAAATCTATTGTTGATTTATGTCTCTTGGTTTGTATATTTCTTCTGGTAGAATATCCACTTTTATTTGCATGTATGCTTAGATATAATATATTATCTGTACAACTGGTATGCTAACCCCAACAGTATATGATAGAAAATTTGTATCCTACCTCCCCATGATGTTTTCCTCATTCCTCAAGACCTCACTCAAAGAGATATATTCCTAATACAAGGATAAGGTACTAGCCTGAAAATGAAGGTGAAATGAATTATAGATATGATACATTTTACCCCATTTGAAACACCTACTACACCACAAAGGACCTCAAGCTCTATAAAAGGCCAACTATGGAGTTTGAGATTTCAAATAAGATGGAATATGTCCCAAATATGATTATATCACATATTTATTTATTTACTTATTCTTATAATAATTACCTTTTTCTATTTCCTTATATTGATTTTTTTATAATGTGGCTTTTGAATTTTCTTGTCATTTGGCTTTTACTTTTCCTCCTAAAAAATTGGAAGGTTAATCAAATGGGTGTAAATTACTATTAACACAAGATATCCTACACGCATTTATTATAAAGGAGGACATATAAACCATGAAATTTAGATACTCTTAGAAATTTATTGTAGAAAATAATGTTATCTTGATAATGACCTTAGAAGGCCTGATAAGAAGTGTGTAATAAATGGTAGATATTGAGCTATTTCTTATGATATGATGTAAAAAGGGATGATATAGTGAAATATAGGTTTGATAATTTCATCACATGAGAGGGTAAAATTTGGATTAAATATAATTAGATAGGTAGAATGCAAGAGTTGAGCTATAAGAAGCACAACTGACTCAATAAGACAATATGATATTCTCAACCATTATTATTCCTATTTTGGAGTATGCCTAGCTAAGGTAGGGATCTAAATGTAAGTGATCATAATATATGGTGATTTGTGAGGAGGGTCTAAAGGTATTACCATGCAAACTCACAAACTAAAAAACCAAAAGATGTGATAATATAGATCATAAAATAGGTAGTAATATCCTAAAGGTGAAAATACATGATCAAATCCAAAAACCAAAAGGCATGTGAAATTAAGTTGTAAATCTATGAGACCAAGTATAATGTACTAGTTGGGGAAAATATTAACATAAATATTATACATAATGGGTAAGATGAAGATGTAAAGTAACTTTTTGCACCCAAATCCTATATTGCTAGCCTGGTAAAATATCGACAAAACTAACAATTCTATGGACATAATAAGGATAGAAGGTATTAGCTAGGAAAAGGTGTCAAGTGAACTAATAGGCCTATAGGATGGTAAGGTGTAGTTTATATCTTAAGAATAATCGTCTGCTAAAAATATAGGTTCGTTAAAGGATGTAAGGAACTATCTGGGAAACATGGGTTCAGCCTAAATAATCAACTTGTAAAAGTAGTATATAATGTAAGGGACCAACTTGGAGACTAGGGCTCACTAAATTGATCGACTTGCCAAGATAAGATAATAAAGGATGTAAGTGATTAGATTGGAGAAAATGGCTCAAACTAACTAATTGGATTGTAAAAGAAAATATATAAAGTGATATAAATATATAGTCTATAAGAAGAAGCATAACATGTCAGTACAGTGTTAGTATATAAATCATAATTAAAAACATGCTAAATGAAAAATCATGATAAACATATCTAACTATGAACAAAAATAGAATAAAATATAGCTATGTACATTAATGGATAGTGTAGTATGTTTTCTTCCTCAAAACCTAGACGCACAGGCCCATCACTCTGAAAGATTTGATCGCTCACCTGAAGTAACGCAAATGTACCTGGTCCCTCTTTTTATACCAGCTTTGTCAAGGTGTTAACATTATCACACAAGTATTTCATATAGATAGAAAGTAATTAAAGGTAAATCATGACATGAACTAGATATAAACCATAGTGCATAATGAATCAAACAAGGATCAAGATCATATTTACCATATAATAATCGGTAATAGATATATCAACAATCAATATTCATCCACAAAGATCCATTATATTAATCCATCAAAACACAATATTTGAATACATTACAAGAACCATAAAAAATTCATGCGCACAAATACACCAGCAACATAACTCCGTCTCATCCTAGTAGTGCCCTAAACTGTGAAAATTAATACATATAGAGGGGGTGGGGACTTTCCCTTCACTGCCCATGCACTTCTCAAAATAGGTTACATGCTAATAATATCCATGTGCCGCTACAAAAGCATCTAAGGAAGCATACAAGCCTCACCTAATAATAGATTACCTATAATTAACTCTAGATCTAATCCTATTATTAGCTCAAACTTCACATGATGCTTGATCTTCCACTTGCTCCAAAAAAGAGCCATTTCTTCATCCACAAGACTTCTATCTTCATCCAATGCATGCTAATCACTCCACATTCTATTCCATCCTATTCCATGAAAAAGTAGTTTTAAGTGCCAACTCTGTATTTATATGTGCAGATATTCAGGGTGCAATTATGTCAAACTTTAGTGCCTATCCACACGCCCTCTTATACTTAGTCAATATTTTATCCAATCAACATTACCCACACTAACTTCATTTCTGCCCCCAGAAATGGGTTATCATGCCTTGTCCCTCCAAAAATAATGAATGAAGTACAATTACCAATTTATAGAAAAATGAAGGAATAATAAACTTATCTCAACAACCAGTGCATTAATTTATTGTAAGTATTAACAACTCAGGGTACTCATTCTTGATATTTGCTTCCAACTCCTCCCAATCACTAAGTCCCTTCTTGGCTTTAGGCATCCATTTCATCTAAAGTCATGTCTTCTCCTTTGTTCTTCAACACCCTAACTACATTCACCAATACTGATACCATGTCATCCATAACATCCATACGATGCACCATTAACTTCCCCAATTATTTGATCATATCATCATGAGCGCCCCTAATGCTTTAAGCATGTCATGTTTCTCTACTAGTAACGTCAACCTATCCTCACGCCCCAAATCGTCATTGTTCTTGACCACAAGGACTGTATTTTATTCCTCTAATTTCCTTGTCTTAATGATTTTTTAGGATCTTCACACATTCTAAACGCAAAATTTTCCATCTTCAATTTATCCCTCAATATATCAATAATGACATCATATTCAACTATTTTGCACGCTATTTGTGCCTTCATTATGTCTCTTGAAACCACAACAGTTTTCTCTTTCATCGTCATTACCTCCTCTGTACTTAAGCCATACACATTTATTCCTTAATTTAATAACAAGTGCACCAACGTATGCAAATAATATAAGGCCGAAGGAAAAGTACCATCTACATGTTCCTTATACTATGGTCATGTCGTCAGAATTTCATCTCCCAATTCCTCGGCCATCTTGAGGAAAACCTTCACTTTCTTTCCTGCCCTTTCCTTTTCCTCCTTCAAGCACTCAATTTATACATCCTTGTCCTTCCAATCCTTCACATAAATTCTCAAGGTGGTTGTCTTGTCAACATTCTTGCGCACGACCTCTGTAGTTATCTTTGTTAAGGAATTGCTTGTTTGTTCATCAGAGAACACCATAGGATTAATGGTCACATTCCTAGAATGTAGAGCCTTCTTCATTCTCCTCGAGGCACATGACTCATTGCACACATAAAATTCAAGTTGACCTACATGATTTTGCATATTCCATGATAACATTTTCTTGGTGTGCTTGGTTGTCATCTCTGGGTCCATCAATTCTCATCCATATGACTGTCTTGTGGCAAGAGTGATATGGAACCTTGCGCGTATAATCTTCGTTGGGTCATAAATGTACCAAAGGTTCCACGTCTCCACCATCTCCTCTTCTTTGTGCTCACTGGTGTGCTCACCTATATGTTTCTATGTTCCAGTGGCCTCCTTCTTTTCTTCCCCATCTTCACCCTCAAGTCCACTGACTAGGCACACAACATTATCTTCAATCTTTGTATCTCCACCAACGTATATTTATTATTCAAGCCCATGCATGCTTGCATTGTGGATGTCTACATCGAATAATTGTTTTTTGCTACATATCTCTTCATCTTCTTGCACCTCCAGGCTAGGTGTGGCAACATCCTCATGCACACTTATATGTGAGGAATTATCCTCATCATTTTCCTTCACTGACACATACATGCACCTTTTCTTTATTTCTTCTTTATCCTTTTTAATAGGTGTTATATGTGGTGATCTCCTTAGAGGTTGAAAAGTACCTGTGCCAACTTCTATAGTATTCTACCCCCTACGTAGTTTCCTTATACCATGATCATTGCAGTACTGTCCTCCTTTTCTAATTCATATTCCAAAATATTCTCCAATCCCTTTTGTTCCTTCCTTCCCTAGTTTGGAGATGTACTTCCAAGCAGCCTCCTTGTGCCCATAGTATGTTTACCTTTTGAAGGGCTTGGGAGTGATAATTCCTCACCTTGAATAATATTTCCTTCCTTAAACCTCGACCTAAAATACACATATACACGCATGGGCTTAATCCACCCTACAACCATGACCTTTGGAGTGATGTCAATATTGTCAGAATCCATTATCTCTACATACACCTCCTTATTGGGTTAGACATATATTTTGTGTAGAATGTGGATATCTGCTTCTACCTTATCAACATCAAATTACAACTTACGCACGTTATGTAACATGTTCACTAAATCCTTGAAGTAACGAGCAGTAAAGGCGAAAGGAAAATTACACCAAGGGATCTTTTTTCCATTCTTCATGTAAAAATTCCCCAGGCATAAGTGATGATAGGCTGTGAACTTTTCTTTCTCTTTCAGTACACCTGGCGATTCCCCTGGGATGCATCATTCTTCTTCAAATGCATCACACAACCTCTTGTACTACTTCTTCGTGCACTGCTTATAAGTTCATGTTATAGTTCCTTGGTATGCGAAGCTCACAAACTTCCTTTCAGGTGACTTGTTTTCTCTGGGATATACCCATGTCTTATCCATTGGCCCATCGGGCACACTAATTTCACTAAACACAATTAATAATAAAATTGCACCCTAATTTATTTTCTCACCTTTGTCTTCTTGGACGTGCGCCTCCTCCACTATACCCTCTGTAACATAGTTTGCAATGTTATAATATGTTTTGTTTTCCATTTTGTGTGCTATGTATAACTAGTGCTTGTTTACTTCCTTCCACCTTGCCGAGGCTCTGAGTTTATAGCTAACAAGTTGTGTCACTACTCTTGTAGAAAAATGATCTATTTTCTCTACAACGAAATTGTGGCCTCCCTTTTGATACTTTAGCATATAATTTGTTACTTCTACTCCATCATCATCTACCAGGTTTCCTACAATCTCTATTTCAGATTCACACAACCCCGTAACTTTTATGATTAATTTCATTGTTATTTTCATCCTTCTTCCTGTGAAATAAATGAAATCTTCATGAACTCGTGACATGAGCCACTAATACATGTGCTCGGGCTTCCCAAAGAATGGTAACTTGAAAAATTGCATAACCCCCACAATTTGAAGTTGTTTATAAATCAAGTTGTCTAGTAATCGTTTCCCATCTGAATTCCACATGTTTGTCCTCAAAATCATCTCTTGCTTTATGTCCTTCTAGGTGGCTACTATGCGATGATTAAAATCACTTATTTTGCATTTTGTTAGATGTGATGTCCATGATCTCCCTTTAATAACCTATTCTATGTATTGCATTTTTACAAACCACTCATGTGGTGATTCCCTAGTCTACTTCTCAACGGTCCAAGCTCTCTTTGGTCTCATTGTTCCTCTTAATCTAGTATCGTGTTATGAAAACATGTAATCTTTACACTATCTTACCTTCGCACATCTCGATTTCCTCCACCTTTTCAAATATCTCGTTCCCTAGCTATAAATTTATCTCCATTGAAACCTTAACCATGCAAACCTTCCTTCCTTACACACCCACCATGCTCAAACAAAGCTACAACAACCAGGTTCTTATGGGAAAATTTGCTTACAAGATATGGATGCTTGTTGAGTTTGACCAGTGATAGGGGCACACACTTTTTGAATGAGACAATCAGAATTATATTGGATGATTTCATGATTGCACACCATAAGACTACACCATATCATCCTTAGGAAAATGGGACTGCTGAAGCTTTCAACAAGATTTTTAGCCAGACATTGACAAAAATTTGTGATGTTAGAATGAAATATTGGGATGATAAAGTTTCTGTCGTGCTTTAGGCATATAAAACAACCTGCAAGTGGTTGAACAAGGCCACACCCTTTGAATTGGTTTTTGGCGTAGAAGTTGTTCTTCCTATGGTATGCATGTTACCTTCTTTGCACATTGTGTACGCCGGAGGTCTAGCTGATGAGCAAGTATTAGAAGAATGAATTGAAAATTTGATCAAGATAGATGAGTGAAGATCAATAGCATGATGGATTAAGAAGAAAGAAAAGGCCAACAGAAATCATGACATGATAAGTACATGAGGGATAAAAAGTTCAAGATTGGATAAATGGTGCTCCTTTATGATTCTAAGTTTCTGCACCATCCAAGAAAACTCAAAGTACATTGGTTGGGGCCATATTTTATCACTCACAACCTTGAAATATGCACTTGTCAATTAGAGGTGCTTGATGGAATACATTTACCTAGTTACTTTAATGGGAGTAAGATGAAGCCCTACTATAAATAAGTCTTCTTGGTTTTTGTAATAAGGTAGTATTTCCATTTAGATTAGGTTTTCACTTATGTATTTCCGTAATGTATTTTTGTCCTCATCGTTATGTTTTGTCATTTTAGTTGGTGTTTTGTGTAATAATCACGTTTGCACGCCAGAAGCTAATTACCATTTAAAGAATTTTTATATGCAGAGGACTGCACATACCATATGTGTGGGGTGGCTATTGAAAAAAGGGTACACATAAAGGAACAAATTGCTATAGGTACTACTCAATTTTGGGGCATTGTTAGAAAGAATATTTCTTCCAAACAAGGACCATAGATGGAGATAAATAAAGGAGCAAGTATATCACAAGGTAGGCAGAGGCCATGGAGACTACCAAGGGAAGATGCAGTGGCGAGGTACTGTCGACACTAAAATTTTCCTCCAAAATTTCTATTTCATTAATGTATGTATTAGGAATAGGATGTTGTTAAGTGTAATTAGTAGTAGCGTCCAATAGAAGATAAAGGTGCCGTCAGTACGGTGCCGCCAATAATGTGGAGTACGGTAACAGTCAAAGTACAATAGGAATGTTGTAAAAAGTAAATATTTGTCGTAAGTGGTCCGGTAATGTTAAAATGTCAAAGTTTGGGTAATTAGAGAAGTAGGGTCTACATGATTAGGAATTAGAAATATTATATTGGTAATAAGGACAAGGAATGAGGTCATAAATATTTTGTGTATTTTATTTGTAAAAAGTCTAAAAATGTGGAACCCATGTAAAATGATAAGGTTTATCTTATCTTAACAGATAAGCTTACATGTACAGATAAGAGTTAAGGTATGGAATATGATTCGTCAGAGTGGATTTCTTATCCTATCTTAGAGATAGGATGGATAAGCCTGGAAGTTCTATAAATAGAGAGGCCACCCCCCTCATTTAGCATAGAAAGAAGTAGTGAGAAATATTGTAGGAAGTGTGTGAAGGAAGCCATCAGTTAAAGGTGTGTTGAAGAAGCCATCAAGAGGTGTAATTGTAAAGTTTCTCCCATATTCTTGTTGAAGTATCTCATGGGTGAGATTGTAACAGTTTTATGTTAATATTATAATTTATTTTGATATTTCAGATTTGTCGTCATTCTGTCTTATCATAGTCAATGGTATTCTTGTGTTCGGTTGTTGTTTTGTTTCCAGATTACATCCACCAAACTAAAGGCTGTGCATTAGTAAATAATCATAGCATGAGGAGTTCCCAATGAAGAATTATCATAGTGCCGGATTGGTGATGACAGTACTCAGGTGCATGGAAGTGTGTTAAAGAGAAGTCCCTAACTAGAAGGTAGGAAGGCACGCTAGAAGGTTATAGCTTGGGCACAAAAATGTGCCTCGCATTAAGTGTGAAAATGGTCAATTAATGAGAGGATTTTTGGTAGGTGAAGGAGCAATAAATGTACTAAATTTTTCAAAATCTATATAAGAACATGATGCAAGTTCATTTTTACCATTGTGATGACAAAAATTTGAACGAGCTAAGTACGACCAAGCCGAACGATGAATATTGAGGTGTGAAGAGTGTGAAACCAGACGTGGAGAGTGGATTTGTGTGCAAAAGAAGCTTGTGTCCCCATTGGTGAAGGGTTTGAGTGAAGCAGATGCATTGAGAAAGAACTAGGGCGCATGGTTTCAAACTAAGGCATGCAGATTCAAGATAGGGTTTTGACTTGCTTACTATAGAGGAAAGAAAGTTGATATTTTCATATGGCACCAAAAAAAGCACCTTTTGCAGGAGCCAAAGGAAAGAAAAAAGTAGAAGCAGAATTTGACATTGCTCCCGAGAGTTATTTCTCAGAGATGCAGTATCCAAAGGGTGTGATAATTGGGCAAGAGTGGGATTCCCACATCCATAGCTACAAGGTGAGTGATTACAACCACCGCACTTCTGATAACAAAAAATAATTAGACACATTATTGAGTACAAAGACTAACAAGCACACGACGAAAGATATGCCAGTATATGATGACAATGGGGAGAAACTATTAAAATAGGTGGGAGTCTATCAGTTGTATGAGCTCCCATATTTTGGAAAGTATGAAACTCTATACTAGTGGCTTATGAGCAGAGTCCATGAGGACTTCTTCTATTTTTTAGGATGAAGGGTAAGGATTACGGTAGTCCTGATCTCGACATTGACATGATTAAAAGGCAAAGGGGTAGACCTGGCTAGTGGTATGATTGATAAAGGAGCAACATGGAGACACGAAAGGAGTTGGGGTATATGAAGCATCCACACGGGATGGACATTGAAAAATTAAAGAAGTACCTAATCGTACAAGCAACTGCGCATCTGGTGACCAAGTTGAATGACCAGGAGAGATGGTCACAGGTGAACACAATGTGGCTCCATGTCACGTGGAAGATGTCTCAAGGAGTGGTCTATAACATAATAGGCTACATTACATAAACCATCATCAAAGAAGGGCACATAGGTGATAAAATCAGTTTTGGCGCTATCTTGTTGTCTCTTGTATTTATGGAAATTGGAGTTCCCGATGGGCCAAAGAACAAGATTTGGGAATATCCCATGGAAAAAAAGTCCCTGCAGATAGGTTTAGCAAGTATTTATGTGAAGGGTCAATGAGTGGTTCATTTACATAAAGGGCGGAGATGCGATATGATTGAATCCACGCAGCATTTGAAGAGGAGTGGCACATTCATAAGGAGTTACCTTCAGTGGTAGGCAAGGCAATACATTTCGTGATGTACCAACATTTTTGCATCGCATGATTTGTTATGAGGGATCAGTCCAACATTTTACTAATGTGCGTCTCCTGAGTTTTAATTCAGAGAAGGTAGAATGTGACTACCACATGCTGAGGAAGACATATGTATATCCAGGTAGAACTACCTATATTGAAAGGCTCATCTCAGACGTTATAAGCATGAAGCTTATGAGCTTGGCTATTGGGGACATTGGAACAACACTCATATAGCTTCAGCTTAAGTCCAAGCTGGAGAATAAAAAATATGTGGAGAATGAGTTTGTGCTCCCAGGGACACCTAAGGGAAAACATATAGTAGAGAACGTGTCAGCCCCAAATCCCACATAAGCTATAGAGGTAGATGATGAGGAGGAAGATGAAGATAGTGGTGGCTTAGAACATAGAGGCCGGAGGTAGCCCATAGATAGAATGGAGACTGAGCATGTAGGTACCCCACTTTAGGTACCAGAAGAAGAAGAAAACTTGGAATCAGTCCACAGAGAGTGCTATTTCAAGAGGGTGTTCAGAAGAATAAGGAAACAAGGCACATGAACTTCTTAGTCTATAAAAAGATCGCCACGACTTTTCTCTCAAAAGAGACAATTGAGAGAAAAAGTAGGAAGCTGAAGCTAATGAGGAGGTGGAGGATTCTATAGAGAGTGTGCCTAGATACCCTTTTTATCTAGAAGAAGTGGAAGAACCCAGGAATGAAGATATGGAGGATAAAGGGTAAGGAGAACCGAAACTTGATACCACTCAGAACATCACAAATCTAGCTCTAAACCTTAGCGCTCAAGTACCTATAGGGCCAAGAACGAAGTGAACAAGTGAAGAATACAATGTTCTACGTATGGGCTATGACGTGGACATAGGTAAAATTATCCATGCCCAATTCTAGAATATAGTGGGCATCAATGAGTTGTATGGATGGGATTTGATGGACCCAGACATGACAACCATGCGCACTAGGAAACAATTGTCCTAGTTGATGTAAACTCACATGGAGGATCTCAGTTTTGATGTATGTGAAGAGTCTTGTGGGTCAAGAAGAATGAAAAAGGCATCACAGAACAGACACATAACTATCAAACCCACTACTATGTCTAATGAGAAGGTGAGTGATGCCTTGATAAAAGTATCTACAAAGGTGGCGTGGAGGAACATAGATAAGGATGCCATTATTAGAGTGTTATGAGAAGAAATCAATGCCAAAGATACCAAAATAGTGCATCTAAAAGGAGAGAAGGACTAGGATCAGAAGAAGAACGAGGCCTTCAAAAGTATGGCAGAAGAAATTAGAGACTATTTCCTGAAAGAAAGATTGCACCTAGAGTCGAAGGTACCTGAGAAGTTTCCTTCAGTTATGCATTATATGTGTACATTAGTTGATTTGGTGCTTGAGGATGGACCCATTTACATGCCAGTGCTAAAGGACCCTGAGCAAGAAGAAGAGATAGCAAGGGCTTCAGTGGTTAGAAAAATTTCATCTTATGAGGCATTTCTCCAAACTTTATAGGAAGAGCTGAAAAAAGCCGACCAGGCATTGAATATCTGTGCAACTCTAGAAGTAGTAATCAAAATCAGGATGATGGTAGAAGACAATGAAGTCATGAAGGATGAAATTTTGGGTCGTGTAGAGAGATTGGAACTAGTCAAGAAAAAGCACAAGGCACTTGCAACAGCCCAAACCCCCCATAAGGAAAGGATAGATGAAATAGGGAAGCTTATAGCATAGAAGATGGATCTTCTGGAAGGAAGGGTAACTACAATGTCCAACATTTTTCTAGTATTATAGAACGAGAAAAATAGATTGCACAAGATGAGTTAGATTCTATTGCCTCAGATATTCAAGAAAAGGTAGAAGTTGCGTTAAATAATTGACAAACCTTAAAGGTTGAAATAAAAGAAGAATATCTGGAGTTAATTCTTCCCGTTGAAATAGATGATATTGTAGGGTAAATTTTCATTCTTTGTATAGTAATTATTTAATTTACTTCCATTCCCATTCTTTATTCTTTTGGATTTCAAAAGGAAACCATTGCCAGGGCGGAAATGTAGTTTAGTGTGGGGTAATGTTGAGAAGACAAAGTATGACACTAAGGAGAAGGCACACAAAATATTCGCATAGGGTAGCAAGGTAGATTTGAAGGTGCGAAAGGATAGGGAAGGAAGTGTGTGAGAAAGATAATGAATCTGGACTTAGCCATTTTTATGGTTACGGGCTATTTTTGGAGATAGCATGTGGGGCACACAACCAGATGGAAGCTTGTGCGACACACAACTGTTATTTTTATAGAAGTGTATACTAAGCACTTTTCTTGAGTTTGAGCTAATAATAGGATTACCACTGTTAGTTAACTAAAAGAGATCTATTATTAGCGCACTTGCATGTGTGTATATTATTGTAAAGGCACATGGTTATTTTCAGCATGCGACCTATTTTGGGAATTATGTAAGTGGTGAAGGGAAATTCCCCACCCTTATAAGTGTGTGGTAATCTATGTGGATTAAAGAGAGTACTGTGTATGAGCTAATATAAAGTTATGCTTCCAGATTTGATGCGTGCATGAGTTATCATACTAATTATTGTAAGAATCTTTTGTGTATTTACTGTATTTAACATAATGGAGCATATTGGATGAATAATGGTGTTGAACGTGTCTGTAACTAGTTATTGCATGGGTAGTTCCATTATGTTTATCATTTGATTCTTGATTCTTTAAGGTCTAGATCTAGAATATACTTTGTGGAAATTTTACATTGTTTATAGATATGAATGCATTAACTCTTAATCACGATCACATCCTGCACAAGCAACTCTAAGGAAGGGCCTAGTACCTTTGTGTGCTTCGGGTGAGCACTCGGTCTAGGTTGAGTGATGTGCCAGTGTGCCTGGGTTATTCTTGGTAAATTATGGGCTGCATCACTAGGCCTTATATCAACTAGTTCCACATGATGCTGCCTACCTTGCGTTACACTACATGTCTATTAATCAATGTGTGGTCTCTAATCTGAGAAGTTTTTCCTCAAATACCTTCAATTTGAGCACCTGCTTCTTTTTCTCTATACACACCAATTGATAACATAACACTAACCACTTATTATTTTTTATTCACCCCACACTAAAATTATGCATGGTCCTCTGTGCATGAATTCAATAGATAGTAATCAACTATTGGCATGCAAATGCACTTATTACAAAACACTGACCTAAATTTACAAAGCATCAAAATTTTGTAAGGAAACACATATAAAGGAAATGCATTAAATGGAAACCCACTCTAAATGACACCACTTCCTTATTAAAAACACCAACAATACTTATTTATAGTAGGGCTTAAACTTACTCCCGTTGAAATAACCAGGAAACCATGTTCCATCCAGCGCTTGTAACTGAAAATCTCCTGAATCAAGTATATATATCACCACATACGGTCCCAACCAACGCACCTTCAATTTCTCAGAGTGGCACACAAACTTGGAGTCATATAGAAGAACCATTTGTCCAACTTCAAACTTCTTATTCTTAATGTGCCTATTATGTCATGCCTTCTACCTAGCCTTCTCTGTCTTTTAGCTCCAACATGCAATGGTGCACCACTCATCCAACTGCATCAATTTATCTATACGCTCTTCAAGTGATTTCTCATCATCCAATCCTCCTGTATGCATAATACACATGGAGGGTAACATAAATTCTACTGGTAAAATAGTCTCTGCGCCAAACACGAATTGAAATGGTATGGATTTGTTTAAATATTTGTAAGTTGTCTTGTATGCCCAAAATACAACAGAGAATTTATCATCCCAGTCTTTCCTTCCAACATCACAGATATTTATCAGTGTATGCCCCAATATCTTGTTGAAATCCTTAGCAGTACCATTGGCTTATGAGTGATAGGGTGTTGTCTTATGATGCACCACCATAAATGCTACCAATAATATTTTGATATTCTCATTCAAAAAGTGTGTACCCCTATCACTTGTCAGGCTCAACAGACATCCATACATATTGATAATGTTCTCCCATAAGAACATCACTATCATAGCTCTTATGCTATCCTTTGTAGGTTTTACTTCTCCCCACCTTGTCAGATAATCTGTATATGTAATAACATAGTGTGATCCAATACTGCACGTCAGTTGGGAAATAGACCCCATAAATTCAATTTCCCATTTCTCAAAATGTTTTACACTCACAATAGGCCTCAAAGGAATCTCATCTTTATGACTAGGTTTGCCAAGGTGTTGAAAATTATCACACACCTTGACATACTCTTTACAATCCTTATATAACATCTCCCACAAAAGGTCATCCAGCAATATCTTGTATGTGGTATCATTTCCTACATAATGTCCTCCTGCAATTCCACCATGAGCTTCCTTCATTATAGCTTCACACTCATGTTCTAGTATACATCACCACAAAATCTCATCAACACCTAAATTATATAAATCTCCATTGATCAAAATGTAAGGCACGACATGTATAGCAAGTTGTTTCTTCTCTAAGCTCTTCATCCCTTCAGGCACCACACATATACGTAAAAACACAATAATATCTTCTAAGTCATAGGGCACGTGGTTCAATATGAATAGTTGTACATCCAACATTGTTTCCTCCATGATTTGCATGTCCTCACCTGAGTTAATCCTTGACAAATGATCTGGTCCAAAATTACTCTTCCCTGGCTTTATTGTCATTGTAAAGTCAAATTCCTTAAACAAGAGAATCCACCGACATATGTGCCCTTGTAAAACAAGATTATTAACCAAGTATGAAAGTGCCATGTGATATGTATAAAATATAAAGGGATTTTCTAGCAAGTATTGTCTAAACTTATGCAGCGTGTAAAGAATGGAAAAATCTTCGCACTCAGTAGTCATATAATTCTACTCAGCTGGTGTCAAATTCCTAAGCACAAAACATATAGGATAATCAATGATCCCATCACCAAGTTGTGCTAACACTATGCTAATGGCCATGCCAGAGGAATCAAAATGTACATGAAATAGTTCTTCCCAAGAAGGAAAGTGCATAATGGGTGCAGAAGTAACTATTTCCTTCAATGTCTCAAATGGAAACTATTGCGCCTCATTCCAGTGGAAATTTCCTTTACTTTTCAACAATTCTTCCAAGGGAGCAAAAATCTTAGCATATACCTTAATGAACTTCTTGTTATAACCTGTATGTCCTAAGAATCTACACACCTCACTCTGGTTGGTAGGCTCCCTCGAACCCAAGATAACTACAACTTTAGCAGGATCTACCAACAAGCCTTCTTTACATATAATGTGTCCTAACAAAGTTCCAAAGGGTGTAACAAAGATACACTTCTTAATATTAAGATAAATTCTTAACTGTCAGCACCTATTAAACATCAGTCTCAAATTTTCATGGTGATCTTTTACCAGCCCATATCCAGTCAAATCATCTAAGAAAACCAATAAAAACTTGTGTATAAAGTTCTCAGATGCTTGCACATCAATTAGTGAAAATACTATAGGAAAATTCTTCAACCCAAAGGGCATAATTGTATATGCATAACTTCCCAGCTCAATGGTGAAATTTTTCTTTTCTTAGTAATATTTAGCAATCCACACCTGATGATAACCAAAGAATCCATTAGTGAAAGAGTAAATCTCATGCCCTGCAACACCCTCCAAGATTTCCTCAATAAAAGGTGTGGGGAATGTATCTAGAACACAGATAACATTAAACTCTCTGTAATCCACATAGATCCTTATCTTACCATCTTTATTTATACTTGTGAATATGGGGCTAACCCACTTTGAATCCTTAATGGGCTTAATGATTCCATATTTCAACATCTTATCAATATATTCCTTGAATTTAACTCACAGATTAGGATTCATCCTATAATGCCTCTTCCTAACCGAGAACACACCTTCCATTAACTTGATCCTCATCTCGCTGAAAGAGTGATCACTCCCTTCAACTCATGATATCCTTGCAGAAATACATCATGGAAGTCGTGCATTAACTCAATAATATTAGCCACCTCTTGTTCAAACCAATAGTCACAAATAATGGCTTCTTTCGGCTACGTATTTGTCCCAATTTTGACCTTATTTTTTTTCATAGGCTCATGATACATGTGCACCTTCTCATCAACACTATCCAAGACCTTGCACATACCTAAAAGATTATCTACTTCCTCATAACCAATCATGTAAACTATCTACCCTTCTCGTTTTCTAGCCATGCACGCCCAAACTGCACTTCATTTGTCTCTTCTTTATCAAAGTGTGCCTCTAAGTCCAATTCTACAAACATATCTAACAGGATTTCCTCGTATTTTTCACTATCTCTCATTGTAATGTGCTTCAAGCTATGTAATTCTTCATTCACCAGAGATTTAGTAGAAAAATAGTCAAAGGTCTAAATCATACATGAGGTCATCTCCTGTCAATTAATTGTTGATCTTGTTAACTTTACATGAACATACCACACACAGACACAACCGTTTATAGTGGTGTAGAACTTATGTACCTAGAGAGATGGTGGAAAGGCCTCCTATCCCTTCTTATAGAGTCTCTCACACTTTTGAATGTGGTGTGAAGCAGAATCCTTCCCATGAAATTCACATATTTGTGAAGGTACATTGCTCCTAAAAAACCTAGTAGTGAAAGTGATTCTCACTTCTCACCACTCCAAAAGGTTATCTCTGTGTGTAGTCCACTAGCGCACAATTGTACCACGTAAGGTATAAATCAACATATTACTTCTATCACCCTCATTCACCCACTGGGATTCCATGGAAAAGAAAACTACATCAGGGTTTCCCAGGGATAATTTTAGAGGCGAATATTCGTAATATGGCGAAAATTTCATTTTAGGAAAATTTGAAAAGGTGAATTATTCGGAGTGGGTCGGTGTCCTGTTTTCCTAAAATATATAGTATATATTTTTTTGGGGGTCGGCTTCGCCTTCATTTGAAAACATCAGACTTATAAAAACCTAGCTAATTCACCGGGTAGTATACCTCAAGTAGCTTAACAAATTACCAATACTGTGAAATTTGAACTTGCATACCCTTAAGCACCAAAGATTCAGATTACTGTTATCCTGTGATTGTTGATGCGTGACAAATGCAGTGATGACGTGTGATAAGGGCATTGTTGACGTGTGAAAATAGCTTTAATGACGCGCGATAGAGGAAGTGTTGACGCGCAACTTGGGCGAAGAAGTTGACGCGTGATAAGGGCAGTTTTGACGCGTGACAGTATATACAGACAGTGGACGTGTGACAAGGGCATTGTTGACGCATGATAACAGCTATAATGACGTGCGACAGAGGAAGTGTTGATGCGTGACTTGGGTGAAGAAGTTGATGTGTGACAAGGGCAGTGTTGACGCGCGACAGTATATACAAACAGTGGACGCGTGACAAGGGCATTGTTGACGCGCGACAACAGATGTAATGACGCGCGAAAGAGGAAGTGTTGACACGTGACTTGGGTGAAGAAGATGACACATGACAAGTGCAGTGTTGACGCACGAAAGTATATACAGACAGCGGATGCGCGATAGAAAAAGGGTTGTTGTCGCGCGACAAGTGCAAATTTGACACATGACAAAGACCTCAGACATGGGACACGCAACAAGAATACTGACGGTTGTTGACGCGCGTCAATGAGGTACAACAGATATTGACGCATAGCAGACGTACGATAAAGATTTTGTTGATGCGTGACATGGAGATTTTTTGATGAGAAAGAAGAGGCCGGAGGCTGCAGATGCGCGACAGGAGATTTTGCTGTCGCGCATCAAAAGAAAATGCATTGACGCGCGTCACTAGACCTCAGTGACGTGCATCAACAACCATAATGACACGTGTCACTATGGTCTAGTGACACACGTCACTGAGGGTGCTGTCCGAATGCATTTTCTTTTGACGTGCGATAGCAAAATCTCCCATCGCGCGTCGGCAGCCTTCTGTCGCAGCACTTGAAAATCAGGTGAAATTTTTTCATACAACCCCCAAAAAATTCACCTTCCCGTGAAACCGGTTCCGGGGATATTCGCCAGGTATTCTCCACCTCTGATTTCCAAGAGGTCTCTTAAAATGAACCCTGGGGTTTCCTTCACCAGTGTACCGAGGTACTTGGTTTTGACTCAAGTACCGAACAACGCGCGACATGATCATGTGAGTAATTGCATTCTTGATCTCTCGTCTAACCATTTCATATGTTTTATGTGCCCAGTTATCACAGGAAACATTGGTTATATCACTCATAGACTGAGCATCATCTCAATAAATAATACCTTCTTTAGATGGCTCAAGCACTTCAGGATCCCTTATTGTGCATGCATATATCCTGTTCAGATCCTCTTCACTCAAGGGTTCTACATATGGTGTAACCTTCCCATCTGTCAAAGGAATAATCACGGGCTCTTCTTTGTTCTCAAAACTGATGTAACCTTTATTAAAACTTAGATCAACATTATTTGCATAACACCAAGGGCACCCAATAAATGCTACAAAAATATCTACTTTGGTAAGCACAAAGACCTCAAAGTACCTAGTAAACCTGGACCCTTGTATATTAGTAGTGGCATCTTTCAATACTCCAATGGGTGTGGCTCGAGTTCTAATTTCCATATACAACACATTCGAAGAGGGTTGTAAATGTGGTCTCCCCATATGATTCCACGCATCCAAAGTTATTACATTTACTTTTGCACCTATATCAATCAATATGTTACTCAACAACCACCCATCAACAACTAATTTCAAAGCAATCTCTTTATCATACTCAAGACTGTGATGAGGTAAACTAGCATACAATATCTATCTCTCACGCTCAAATTTGACACATGATATCTTCTCCCTTAGCCATTCCCCTAACAAAGGAATGATATTTTCCTGGCACAACATCTTATTAACCTCCTTCAAGTTATCAACATATTTATGAGGTAGCTCAACTGCCTTCGCCTGCTCCAGATTCCGCAACTGCTCCTTCAAAAATTATATCTCACCCTGCAAGTTTCTAATAACTTCCATAGTCTCCTCATAAACTTCCTTCTGATGGGAATGATCTCGATAGTTAACAGTTATCACCTCTTGCTATGTAATAACAGGTTTTTACTTTGGAATCTTATGAGTGTGCACAACCTCAACGTGTGTAGTTACTAACACAGGTAGCATCTCAGGATCGTGCATTAGCTTTGACATCCTCTGATCCTCCATAATGCGCTACACTTTTATCATCCTCGTGCCCTTATCATTATTCTTATAGTTCTTACTCATGTGCTCATATAACTCAGAACATTCTTCAAATTTATGTTTCTTCCCACACCACAAGAGAACTACATTCTGAGGACATTCACGCCTGTAATGATCAGGGGATCCACATGTAAATTAGGTTCCTTGCATGAAATCACCTCTTCCACCCCCATGACCATAGCCTCTGTATCCTTCATGGTAACCTTTACCTCTACCACCTCTATCAGAGTGCCCTTCATTGTGGTTATGACTATGATATTCACCTTGTTCTTTAGGACTGTTTGTAACACTATTCTGAAATACAATAGTCTCAATATCCTCTTGAATCTAATAAATCAATCTAAAATTCTTTGTATCATGAGTATGGGACATGAAAATCTTATAGTAATAATACATGTTTTTCTTGATCGTGTGCTGCAACAAGGGGTACCTACTTGAATCATGATCCAAGTGATAGATCTCATAATAACAACATGGCATGTACCGATTTACAAGGGTAGCTATCATTGGTATGTCTTTCCACCTCACAATCTATACACCAAATACCATTGTGTGTCTCATGAGCTGAATTGGCTGATAGTTTCTCAAATTGTTTCCTTATAGATGTAATTTGTGCCTCCAAGAATGGGATAACTCTAGTGTCTACACTCCCAACTTCCTCAGCACGAAGATCTACTTGCAAAGCATCACATGGATATGTAAATGTCTTGTGAGAGAGTGCCCTTCTGAAAGTTGTGATAAAACTACCAACAAACCACTGTTTATGTTGGCTAGGGTGAATATCATAAGATAACTTTGATAAAAAAAATTTAAAGCATGCATCATACTCTCTTATGCTCTTATCCATGCCCTGCTTAATACCCTTCGGTGCGCTGATGCTTTTTTTTTCAACCTCAGGTATATGAAACTCGGCTAAGAAAGCATCATGTAACTCGTTGTAATCTAAAATAGTATGGTTCAGATCATACTTCTTATACCAACTATGCGCACACCCTTGCAAATTAGTAGCAAACTGACTTTCCTTTCACTCAGGAGTTGTAATTCCCTTAGCATGCCATAGTATGTCACACATGTGTGTTACATCCTCTATGCCTCTGTACTCTAGTAGGTGAGGATAAATCTCTTAATAGACTTGTTGTGGATGGTGCAGACTATGCCCACCAAATCTAGAACCTGTATTATCGCTAGTATTCCCTCCACCTCCAGAAACACCAGATCTAATAGATTTGGAACCTCTTAATCCACCTCTTGTAGTAGGCACCAAACCAAAAGATGAGCTACTATGTATTCCAACTGTGTTACTAAATTGAACTCCCATGGTCTGCAAAGTTGTGTTACTTCTGAATGTATTACCCATGTTCTGTATGCCCATGCTCTTTCCTAATGACGCTCTCAAAAATATACCACCAATAGGGCCACCGAACAAAGAATATGTCTACGTAGCCATAGATGAATGTGTTGTCTGAAGAACTTTTATATTCAATGCAAAATTAAATCTACTTGTCACTACTCTATCACAAACACAATCTTGTTTTTCAATAACTATTTCAAGAACTATAACACCAAGCACAAGGGAAAGGTCGTTAGGTAACATCAGATGCGTGCTTGCGGTCCTCAATATTTCTTCATCAAGCACGCTCTCATCAGAAGCCAAAGGGGATTCTCACTTTTCTATCCTAAGTGGGTGAGAGCCTGATTCTCTGAATCCACGTTTTCCACGTGAGCTTTAAATCCTTCACGAGACATCATCCTCCACAACTCCACATAGTCCTCAATATCGCACTTCTTCACTAATTCCCTCTCCCGTGCTTCATTATACTTAAGACAACTTTCCTCTCTTTTCCTTTCTACCACAAGGTCCGCCATATTTCACCACACTTACTCCTATCCTTACGCGCGATGGAGGTTTAACTAGCAATAGGCCATTCGTCCAAATCTAGAGTCACCAACAAGCTCTTAATCACTAGAGGGATAGCGTGTAGATAAGATCCTCTGGGTTCATGTAAGAACTAAAACTTAGTAACCTTTATACACGAATAAGTGGAAACAACATACTCCAACGTGTAGTTGTTCAAAACACCATTCCACTAATGATCTACAACACACGTCCAATTCACATCAACATCATACATAGCCTGGTAATCTTCTTCTATCCAAACATTTGTTCTATATGTCCAATTCCGCTTCGATGCCTATGCTACCACCCACTGGTACATCTCTATAGGAAAACAACAAAAGAATGTCTCATAGATTTCATCATATAGATGTTCTTGAACCCATGCACACGCGTCAAAATCATGTCCAATATTATATATATGAGTAAACTAGTCTTCCAAATCCAAAACCTAACTCTCAATGTTGTCCAAAGTCAACCGATATGTCTTCATCATGCAATATCCTTGTAACATCTTGAAAAAAGGTTATGAAAACAGAACCAAAATGTAGTCTGTTTTCTTACTCAAACCCAAGACACATTGGCCCATCAGTCAGATGTATTTAAGCACTCACCCATAGTGCACAAAGGTACCTAGTCCCTCTTTTTATACCATCTTTATCGAGGTGTTAGCATGATCACACACGTATTTCACATTCATAGCTAGTAATTAAAGGTAAAGTATGACATGAACAGATCACAACCATAGTGCATAATGAATCAAACAAAGATTAAGATTATATTTACCATATAATAACCAGTAACAGAGATATCAAAAA
Organism: Taxus chinensis; assembly: GCA_019776745.2. Lineage (NCBI taxonomy): Eukaryota > Viridiplantae > Streptophyta > Pinopsida > Cupressales > Taxaceae > Taxus > Taxus chinensis. The sequence goes on from CM034151.1 coordinate 169,427,095, forward strand.
CCAATATCCATCCACAAATATCCATTATATTAATCCATCAAAACAAAATAGTTGAATACATTACAATTACCATCATAAAGTCATGCACACAAATACACCAGCAACATAAATTTGTCTCAATCTAGCAGTGCCCTAAACTGTGTAAATCAATACATATATATATATATATATATATATATATATATATATATATATATATATAGGGAGTGGGAAATTTCCCTTCACAACGTTCATGCACTTCTCAAAAATAGGATGCATGATCAATAATAGCCATGTCCGCTACTACAAAAGTAACTACAGGAAGCATGCAAGATTTTCATAATAATGAGATTACCTATAATTAACTCTAGATCTAATCCTATTATTAGCTCAAACTTCACATGACACTGGATCTTCCACTTACTCCAAAAAATAGCCATTGATTCATCTAAAAGTATTCTATCTTCATCTAACACATGTTAATCACTCCACATTCAACTCCAGCCTATTCCATACAAAAGGAGTTAAGGTCCAACTTTTTCTTTCTAGTTGCGGATATTCAACATGTAATTCTGTCAAACTTCAACACCTATCCACACAACCTCTTATACTTAGTCAATATTTCTTCTAGTCAACAGATAGATGGTTTGAGTAACATAATATAATAGAGATAAATGCAATGATAGGATGTTTTTCAAGGTGTGTGATACTTTCCTTGTCATCTCAGGGCATCGTCCACATCACGTGGTGGGTCATTTCACTTAGGTGAGATCATAGGTCTTAGGTTTCTTAGGGGGTATGAAATATTCTGCCATATATTCTTTCATACATGTTAGTGTGCATCAATGCATCATATAAGAGTTATTTTCCATTTCTAGAATGTAATTCCTCTACTCCTTGTGGAGGTATGATGGTATTACATTAGGAGATACACAACACTCATATTTGTACACATTTTTTTGATTTATGAGTATGAATAGACCCTTTTCTTTTTCATGCAAATTTGATGGTTGAATGTTTTCTTGGTACATGGAACTCTGTCATGCTACCGTTTGATTGTAACTCAAATGATGTGCACTCCATCCTTCTTGATCCTAGTTGTCACATTATCTCACACCGTATCATAGAACATTGTTGGGATTCATGTCACTTGTCATCCTTCGTTGCCCACTACTCTTTATTTTGTGTGTAAGCTTCATAATCATTTTCTCATTCATGATTTACTTGCATTATTTGGGTTCATCTCGGTTTTCATGGAGTTTTTTTTCTAGTTTGTGTGTGTTGTCGGTGCATGTGTAGGTGTTTTTACTGTCTTGGATTTTTTAGGGGTTTTTCAGGTAAATCTTATTGTCTGTAGCCAACTCTGGTGGAAATATTCTTTTCAAGGTATTTATATTTTTTGGGTTTTCATTAAAAAGTTCAGTTTTTTAAAATCTTTTTTCTACTTTATTCCCTCTCCTCCTACTCTATCCTACACCATGCATCCATCCACCCCATCTCTTAGCTCCCTCCAAGATCCTCCCATATTTCCCAAGCTCCTTGCTAGCTTGATGAGCTCTCCTTCCACCTTGGGGAGATGATTCTACCCCTAACAAGTTGAGTTGTCTTCTCTGCAAGTTGGTCTATCATTTGTGATTAGCTCGGTTTGTGATTTCCTAGTTTGGATCATCCTTGTTGGATCTACCCCTCCTTGGTTGATTTTTTGTTTTTCTTATCCATTCCCTTGTTTATAATCTTGGTCAGTCTATGTGGGTGGTTTCCCTTTACAAGATCCTCTACCTCACTCTAAGCTCTATGCTTGAGCTCCCTCGAGATCCTCATCGTCACCATCTCTGTGGAGTTTCCTTAACCCCTACTCACCCTTTATCTATCGTTATGCTTTATGATCCTACTTCCATGCTTGGCTCTGTATTCGTGAGATTGTCATATCACCTTTGGCCCCTTATTTCTCACATTGGATTGAACTCATGATCCAACATGTGTCTACTTTGTTTGGCTTATTTGGATCCCTATCTGTGTTGGATCCTTAACTGATCCCCCTGCATCAATTATTCGCTATGAATTTAGCCTCCCACCTTGAGCCCTGCACCTAGATTCCTTCCATGACCTTTGAGAATTAAGCCTTGTCATGTTCCTCTCTATCCTCTCAACTGAGTCACCGAGTTATCTACAACCGAGATCCACATAGAGATCCCTCTATGAGCTCTCCGACCGCTCCCCAACTCTCCTCTAGCCCACATCAAGTTTGCCGAGCCCCTTGAGGCTCGCCCAAGTCACACCTCTCACCTTTATCTTTGACCCCTTCCCTCATTTTTTATTTTTTAAAACCTTGTATTTTCATTTCTTTTAATTCTAAGGCTTTAATTGATTTAAGTAGGGGATTTTATTTTTTAGGGAGGTGTATTATTTTAATTAAGTCCTAATTTATTAGGGCTTAGTTCTAGTTTAAAAGGTGTTTATTTATTAAACGTAAGGTCTTTTTTATTAGGTATTTTCTAGGATGTAGTTATTATTAGGGAGGTTAATTCTAAATAGGTAATCCTAAGTGTTTTTAATGCTAAGCCCATTTTTTTTGTTTTTGAAACTTAGTGAAATTGGGAAAAAAATATTCCAAAACTAGGGTTACTAGGTGTTTTTTTCTACTAATGATTATGTGGGAGTGTGTAGCCTTTATAGAGTATTTAGGTCCCATTTGGTGGCTACTTTGGCATTTTCATGTGTTTGTTGCATGTTTTGGAACCATTTTTTGTGTTTTGTGAGTCTTTTGACTCGTTTTGAGTTGTTATTGCATTATATTACTCTTCTTCACTTGTGGGCTAGTGAGCACATCTTCCATATCCTTATAACAAGAGAGCCCCCTTATGTGATGCAAGTTAATTTTTCTCACACTGAACCTTGTTTTGTCCCCTTTTTCCTTACTTACGCCATTTTTGTACTTGATAACATGTTGTTCATTGCTTCTGACTGAGACTTACTATGGTCTCCAATCTTGCACAATTCATCACCTACTGTAAGGTGAGTGGTCAACTGTTTCATGTCATGTGAACACACCTTACTATAATCAACACAATTCTTATAAAGTTTCGCAAATAGGGGGTTATCATTGTTCTTGGGTGTTGTAATTGCATGTAGACACATTTTCGGTCGAGTTTGACATCTTGCAACCTTGTAAGTGTTCTTTCACCATTATTTTCTTGCATTCCAGACACATTTTTGGCTGAGTTTGACGTCCATTTGAGCATGTATTTGTCATCCATGAAACTTCTGCATTGATTTCTCTTTTACAGGTGCACTAGGGAGGATGTTTTTTTTATAGACTTGAGCTTCACAAGACTATTTCTCATCCTCTACCACTTCTTCTTAGTAGAGAGAATTATACATCATGGAATGCTTATGTGGAATGCTACCTTACTTATGAAATCCTTTATCCCTTTCTGTATGGGCTAGTTCTTGCACCCACTAATCCTTATCATCTTAAAGACTAGATCTACAAGTGTGATCGTGTTCTTGGTTGTTTTTTTGTACATGTTTCCAGGCCTCTCCACCATCACATGGTGCACATGGAGTGTCCTCACAATATTTGATTAATTCTTTAGTCCTTATTTGGGGACCCTTTCGATATTTTTGTTGTTTCTTCTTATTTTGATATGGTTGTTTCCTCCCCTTCTTTATGTGATGACAGTTCTATTGACACCAATTTTCCTGTTCATATCCCTGATGACGAGGTTTTTTCTTCTAGTTCTGATGATGAGAGTACTGATGAGGATTCCTCTCCTCCGTCTCTCGGACATCTTTTATATAATGTTGAAACTATTCCCTTCCCATCAAACATCAGTTAGTCTTATTCCCATCCTCATACTTTCATTACATCTGCCTCCTTTCCACTTCCACTGTGTGAGAATTTTTCCACTCCTCTTCCTTGTAAAAGTGTTTTGGAGGATTCCTTCATTTCCTTTTTTGGGAGTGCCCCTTCTAGGATTCTTATCACTTCCACTTTTTTTAGAGACCATCACTAATCCACCCTTACTTGTGGATCCTATTTCTATTTTTGTGGGGGTTGTCAATTTTTCTTCACTTCACTTAGACATCCTTTTGGCTGATGTTCCTCTCTCATAATTTGACAATTCTACCTTTATGGCATTACCTTTGGTTTCTTTGCACTTATTTGTTAGACCTATGTCACATTCTAGTGGACCAGATTTAGAGTTCTTTGTACTGTTGCCTTTCATTTCCTTCAAGGAGTGGGTAGACTTTCATTACTCTTTTTATGTGCTTCCTAAGGGTAGGAACATTGTTTGATGTAGATGGATCTTCTTAATTCTATAGTAAGACGATCAAATCATCAAAAATCCTCTAGAGACTTCACAAAGTTACATATTTTCATATTAGGTTGTGGCTTCACACCTTTTTCTCTTGTCTCCTTCATCTCTTCTCTTATTTTTCTTATAGAAAAATTTCAGTTTATACATGGGTACCTTATTATGCCTTTAGTTGTCATGACCCATTTGATGTATATTTCTTAGGTTTGTAGGGGATTTTTCTATATCTTATAAGTTGATGTTTTTTCCACTGGGGTTTTCTCCATTATTTGAGATCTTTTTTTTACATGGGTGTTGTTGTCTCCAAATCACACCACCCTCCGAATGGACAAAATGTGAACAGGACATTTGGTATGATTGGGACACATGGGATCACCTCTTAAGCTGTGGGACTTGGGATTGAGGTGAACCTCTGGAGAATGCCAGCTTCCTCTTCCTAATCCAAATGCTTTACTACTCCTAGTGTAATAAAATGACAATCTAATCCTAAACTAACATCTTCATGAGTTTTAATGAAAGATATTTTGTAGAATTGAAACTATACTAAGGATGGTGATGCACAAAATTAAGGGATGTTTAATAACTGGAAGTGTTAATGTGGGAGGGATGATTACATCATTGACCACCTTCACCTGTTGCAACTTACAAGGGTACAAAATACCACAAACCATGGGTGTACATTCCTTCGTTAAACTTGAGCATACATAAGGATAGATCGAATTGGATCCAACACACAATTAATTTATCATAAGGAAACCACACATGCATATGTCAAACATCTATTTCTACAACTAGGGATAATGATGACATAACTTAATACAGAAGGAAAATATGGTTTTCACAACTAACAGAAAAGATAATCACATTATTCCTTCACAACATGAAATAGATAACCTGAAATAAAGGTAAGATAATCACTCACACTAAGGAATCATAAATTCACTAAGTAAATGTTGATTAACCATTCAACACAATAACTCATATTTTCAACAGCAAGGTGTAACTCTGAATATAATTAAAAGGTTTTATAGAAATCTCTGAAGTGCTCTTCCAAGCTTGAAGAATGACTTCTAACAAAAATAATCCATGTCTACTAACTAGCAACATTTAAATATTTATAAGTTCTCAAGTTGAGCCATTACAGCTAGGCCCTTAACTAATTTTTTTCTAAAAATAGAAATGTTATTAAATTAAGGGAACATGGTCCCATGAAAATAGATAATTTGTTACAAGGGTTTGACTCAGTCAACCCTGTAACTTTGACCGATCCAGAGCTTGGATCTGAACCTCCATGGATTCTCATCTTTGGCTTTGTTCAGATACACCTTCCTCTCCTGCAAGTTTTTGTTGTTCCCCTTCCCATACAACGATTCAATGCTTATACTCAATGAAGTCTTGATGATTCCCTAAATCTCTTCATCTCCAGGCCCACATACATAGTGATTCACTACATCTTTCATCTCAATCTCCTTTGTATTGCTGCATTCTTCCACATACCAGTCAATCCATGGTAGCGGTTGATTGAAAACATTATCACCCTTGTATGATGAATCCAAAACCTCATCACTATCTTACATGTCCTTTGGCACATTGGCCAAACCAAATTACCAAAATTCATCAAGGGTCAATATTTCATAATCTCTTTGATGAATGATATACTCATCACAACAGTAAATCTAGATATCCTCTAATCGGGGCACATGAGTATTGGACCGACCTGTCTCACCGAATTTTCCCCAATAATCAAAATTGGTCTGTGGATGAAAATTTCAAAGGGTTACCTCGGCCATTTCTACATCAACATTGTTATCCCTGTGAATATTTGGGCAAGTGTACCTGCCAATCGAAATAGGGAAATGCATTCCCACTTTGTGACGCTTGTTTTGGATTCGATGATAATCCAATAATTACCGAACTAGTTCCAATAGAATCCATTTGTATGTAGGACACCTTGGCTATTTTCTTGGGGTGCCTATGAAACCTAGAATCCAGATATAGGTGAATGTAGGGAACTTGAGGTAGATTACTCCCCATTCCCGTACTTCTTTGAAAGCTTCATCAGAAATCCTCCTATTATATATTTCTTTATCAAAATGATAGAGGATGACAACAAAGAAAGTGTCGCTGACTCTGTGGAAATGCCTACTTCCCTTATCCACAATGAGTTGGGGATAAAAGTCATATATTTGGGAAGTGCTGCGAACACCTCTGGTATTCAAACCAGAAAAATCTCCCATAACAGCAACAACATACACCAGAAAGGATGTCATGTAGAAAGTCTTCGTAGCTGACACCTTGCTCAATTGATAGTAAACAGAGCTATTAATATGCTCCCCCCATCGGATAAACTCATTTTTCTTCTTGATGGTAGTGATGTACAAAAACATCCATTCCTGGAATTCTTTTGCAAAAGGGAGACTTGAAACTCTACTTAGTAGCATAATAAGATCACTGACCTCCTGAATAAAATCCAACTGATGCATGGTTTTGGGTAATTTGGTGAAGCTCTTGGCCAAATAAGTTTTCATCATGATTTTTGAGCATACTTCCTCTTCCTTGTCCCAATGTTCCACTACTAAATCTAGTGAAATTGTGGCATAATCTTGAATGTCGGGAATTTTGAGCCGATCTTCGAAGAATTCTGGGTCCAAACGGATTACTACCTTATCATCATTATCTCTGACTGACATGGAGTCTTTGTCAAAATGAGTTGTTGCGGCTAAAATGAACTCTGGGCAATGCATGGACGTGGGAAAACCAGCAACAAGGGTAAGCCCATTGTCATAGATGGCCTACATCCATGATTTCATGTTCTGAGCCTTTACTCTTTCCCAAAAATCTAGAAAATCAATTTTCCCTAGGTTGGTGTCCCTTTTATTCCCTAAGTCAGAAGATAGGCGGGAGTGAGGAGAAACCCCAAGAAATGAGTACTTCATCTTTTCTTTTCCCTTTGAAGTAGAAGTAGACATCAAGCCTTGTGTTTTGGAAGCCGAAGTTGGAGAAATCTTGAAAATAAAATCTCTGAAAACTTGAAAAAAAAACCTCCGAAGTCCCGAATTGAAAAAGTTCCAAAAAGAAACGCCGAAGCCAAAAGTTCCGAAAGAAATCTCTAAAGCCAAAAGTTCCAAAAGAAATCTTTGAAAATTTTCTCCGAAAGAAATATCCGAAGCTAAAAGTTGCAAAAGAAATCTCTGAAAAATTACTCAGAAAGAAATCTTCGAAAAATGAGGGAAGGATTTTTTTCAAACAATACTAATTCCTAAAACCTAAAAAATGAGAATTGTGGAGAAGAAGTATGGGAAAATCAAGAGGATCTTTCAAACAACTCTGAATACCTGAAGAAAACTCGAAATGCAAAACATGGTGAACAAAGGGTTTGTCATTTTGAAAGATACATAGAGGGAGACCAAAGAGAAAACAAACAAGAAGGAAACAAAAATAAAAGACCTTAAACCAAAAAGAAAAAAAACAAATCACTGTACCTTGAAAAAGACATTGCAAAGTACAAGAACAGAATGTCAGAGTAAAAAATTCAAGTGAAAATGACAGAAAAAATGTGAGTTTAAATAGAAAACCTAATATTAATGGCAAAAACCTGATCCTTATGGAGGTAGGTGAAGAATTAATTGCGCGGAGGACTTCGAAAGTCGAAAACCTTGTTATCTCATTTTTGAGTTTACGCCAAAAAAATTAGATAACCCTAAGAAATTTTTGAGCTGGTTTTCTAAAAATTACCTTTCAGAGAGATAATCAGGTTTTCGGGTTTCACAAGCAAGACAACATGTGTTTTGGATGCTTCATGTCGTGTGTTCCCCGAAACCCGAAACCCGCATCAAGTAAGGCGAGTCGGGTTTGCGGATCTTCCGAGCATCGGAACATGCCTTCATCAAAACATGCTTCATGTCGCATGTCTTCCGATCCCCGAAGCCCGATTTACTCCTTTGTTTCGGGTTTCCAGGGCTATCAAACATCATGCTTCATGTCGATTGTTTCCCGCAACCCGAAACCTAAATTACTCTAAAAACCTTTGTGTCGGGTTTCTGGATATCCCAAGCATGCTGACATGGCATTAATGCCGAGTTGTCGGGTAGTTGGCACGTGTCAACTGAAGTGTATTAAATGTAAATTTTCTTATATATATTCGGATTTCCACGTCATTTTTACCAAACGTACTTTTTTACCTCGTGGATTTTCATGCATGCATCTTCGACCCCGAAACCTGAAATTCACCTCTGTGCCTGATTGCATTGCTCGTTTTTTATCATTCCTTGTCTCTGGTTGAAGGTATTTTTCTTCATTCTTTGTTTGTGGTTTTTGTGGATTAATTGTGTAAGGAATTCTTCCAAGTTTCTTATCAGGGTTGTTTTGGGGTTTTTATCTTTTCCATTTTGGGGGTTTTTTTCTAAAATCAGGTTTATGTTTTAGGGTTTTACCCCCTTTGGAATTAGCACTTTGTTTTATCCCTCAAAATTTTGTTATAATTAAAAATATGTTTGGGATATAAATGGTGAAGGAAACCCGCATGTTTCAACTCAACAATTACCCTATTCCCTCTTCTCGGGTTTCGCAGGGTGCTTTGTAGTGTTCAAAACCGCAATATATCAGAAAATTTAAAGTGTCGGGTTTTCGTGAAGTCTCCAGCATCCTCCCAGCATGTGGAGTTATTTCAAGTCAAGCATTTCCCAAACTCTCTGACATTCTCCTCAAGTGTCGGGTTTTTCCTGAACTCTCCGGCATCTTCTCAGTGTGTTCGGGGTTTTTCGTAGTGTTCAACATCTCCTGATCTCCGACACTCTCCTCCTTCGAAATCCCTCATGTCGGACCCTGGTCCATCACAAGAAAAGACTGAAAAGTCAGGGAGGATGAAATACAAATTTAGGAAGGTGGAGTCTCCATCCTATATTGACTGTAATTTCGACATCCGAGATACAGAGCTCGGAAACGTGGATATGGAGGATTTATGGAATAGGGTCAAGAGCCCTTCTCAAAATCCATGGATGAAATCAATAGTCGGCAGTGGCCTACCTCTTGCGGTAGGATTCCCTATGTCTGCTCAGTGCCCTGAGTTCATCTTGGCCTGTGCTTCAAATTATGACTCTGCTTCTCGTTCTATGAAAAACTAGGCGGGAGAAGTTGTAATCAAATTGGACGGAGGTTACTTTGATGACCTTCTTAAGCTACCTAATTTTGAAGAATATGGAGATATGGATCTCAAGTCAGCCCAAAAATCTTGGGACAATGATCAGGAGGATTGCATCAAGCACGTGAATAAGAAGTTCCTAATCAAAGCCAAACCGGTTGTTTCCAGGTTCCCAAGACTTGTTCCCAGAAGTGATTTCATTCAGGAAATCAACGATATCATTACTCTGTTGAGTCAGGTTTTTGGTTTCCCCGAATCAAATGTTTTCCAAGGATGGATGTACCAGTTCATGATCACTATTAAGAAGAATCAACAGGGAATTGATTGGGGTACTCTTATCAGTAACAAGATAGATTCTCAAATGACAACAGTCCTGTCTACGGGAAAGTTTTACATGTCCTCGTATGTCACCTATGCAGCGGCCGGTATGAGGAACTATCCCGGGTTGGACACCAAGGGGAACAAGACAGTGGACCATGTTTATCATTATTTTCCTCAGCTGACAAGAAAAGGGTCTAAAGACCAATTCAGAAGGGTAAACGATGTCTTCTTTTACGAGAACATCTGCAGGTTAAGTCCTGAACTTAAGGAAAACGAGAGTCTCTGATGAGGCATGGGATGAAGTTTCAAAATGGGGTTGTGTCTTCTTGCAATTTAAGAAGTTCACATATCTTCGAGTAGTCATGTACCTAGGGGATCCTTTCCGTTTGCCCAGATATCCAGGGGACAAACTAATCTTGATGGAGTTGGTCAGGCAATTGTTGGATTTTCACAAGTTCCAACAGAGTAAACACAAGGCCGTCGTATCTTTCCCAATTTCTATTGGAAGGTATACTTGTTCAATAGTGGTGAAAGCCAAGAACATTTTCCATGAGCTTCAAGATAAATTGAAGAAGCACATGAAGCCTCGAGACGAGTTTGATATTCGAGGAGTCCTCAGGGCATATGGAAGTCTGCACCTGCACAGTACCCAAGCATAGAGGACATTTGGATTGATTTACGTGATGAGGTTACTGTCTGAAGAAAAGATCATAGCAGATTGACACTTGCTGGGATTCAAACACTCGAGCTCGCTAACTTACCAGAAGGTACTAGTGATAATGAAAGTGTTTTGGACCCTTCCTATGATGGACTTAATGAAGATCAATATGTTTTCCTACCTATTGATTGGTCTATCAGTGAAAAAGCCTCCATTACAGATAGGTCAGCCCTGATTCTTACACGCACCAAAGCATGGCTCACCTCTTGGGGAATGAGTTTTAAAGATGATAATTTTTCAAAGTTGGTTGCTTCAGAGGCGGGGCCCTCCAAAAAGGGAAAAGACAAAAGATCTTCTAAGGGGCCTATAAAGGTCAAGTTTGTCAAGAAGAGAAGAGAATGAGAAATCTCTTCAATTGTTTCTCCAGTTGAAACGGTGAATGTGCTAGAATCACCAACACCACCAGAAATAGGAGAAATTTCTTTGGAAGGAGAAGGAAGCCAGCCTCTGGTTTCACCATTTGTTGACTACCCAACTGAAGAGACCTTATCTCTTGCATCCCAGGCCTTGGAGTCTGGATCTGTGCTTCCTCCCTCACAACCACTTCTACCTCCTCATTCCCCATCGAATTCTTCAATCATGGCCAGCATTTTCTCTGGACTCTCACCCCTCTCTGCTGGTACCAAAGTAATCACCAACACGCCCCCTCCTGTGCCTCTTTTTATTGAATTTGCTGCCACACTGGTAACTGTCCCCACTTCGCCATTAGATCCCTCTCCTCCTGAAAGTATGATACCAACTTCTACAATAGTGGCAACTCCCTCTGACATGCCTCAATGGCTACTCAAGCAAACTCCGAGGAAGAGGAAGGTGATTGTACCCATACCAGCCTTTGATTTTAGCTCACTCAAGGCTTCTACTGCTAAATCAGCCAAGAAACCCAAAATAGTTTCAAGGGTTTTGGTGGACGCTTCAGGGCATAAGTTTGAAGAGATCGCCACTCCTGCGACTGACAAAACCAAAGAGGACATAATAGCCTCTGACTATCAGATAACCAGGGTGGCTCTAGGAGAGGTGACAACTGGAAGGAGCACAACAGGATGCACGGGATGCCACAAACGTGTTGTGCCAGAAATTGAAGGAAACAAAAGACAGCAGAGATGAGCTTAAAAGAAAGGTGGAGTAGTTGACTGAGGTATTGCTTAAGCTCTCAAAACCCCTTGAATCCATACCATCTTCCTCTATCCCTGTCGGATTTGATTTCTCATCAGTGCCTACAATTGAGAAGATTAATAAAAAAGGAAGGGTGGTTGATGAATGGATCCAAAGGCTGCTCCAATAGGGGAAGGAAGTAATTCAAGACACCGTGGAAGTCTATCAATCTTTGGGGAATATTCAGAGTGATGGAGAAAAGATGGATGATGATTTCTCCCAAGAAATTGGACATCTTGATTTGACTTTCGAAGCTCTCCAGGTGTTAAAGCAAATGCCATCACGCCTCTTGGTAGAAGAAGGCATCATCCCACATGCGGATAAGCATTTCCAGCTGACCAAAGCCATCAGGTTCAGGGTAAAGATTCTCAACGAAGCCTGTGGTAAATTGAGAGAATCAAGAGATCAGTTGATTGATGGAAAGAGCGACCTGGAAGAAGAACTATTAAAAATCTGTGCAAAAGTGTCAGTTGGAAACTCAGGCATCCTATCAGCCGATGATCTTTTCAAACAAATCCAAGAATCTATTCAGCATGAACCAACTCACGGATTTGGTATTGAAATCATCGACAGGTTTGTAAAGATTGAACATTCTTTGGAGGCCTTGAGAAAACTCAACAAAAGATTGAGAAAGCTTCCTGGTAGTGCCAGTGACACTCACAAAACATGTGAAGTCTTGAGTGATCATTCCACTGCGCCTGATGAAAATGAGATGCAAGGTATAATCCGTAAGTTCCAAGAATTTCGGAACAAACAGGCTTAGTTAGAGGAAGGGAAAGATGAGGAAGAAAAAGATGATGATTCAGACTAAGTCTTGATGTTTCATGTCATTTCAATCTTGAAATTGACATGTCTTTTTCATTTCTGTTTCGTCACATAGGAAGCAAATTTTGACTTGGTCTCCTGCGTGAGAGTCAAGCAAAATAGGACTCTCGTTAAAAGACTATTTTCTAGGATTTATCCTATTTTCTCTCTACTCTTTTCTATTATAAATTAGGGATGTGTGTACACTCTAAATGGGTCGAGATTTTTGAAATATTGGGAGCTATTGGGAAGAAGAAAAACTTTGTGTTTTCTTTTAATCATTTTGAGGAATAGGAGTTGATACTATTTTGCAAACTTTGTGTTGTGAGTATATATCTTTCTTAAGATATTGTTCTTATGTTCATAATCTTAAGCTATTCTTTGTTTAGCATCTTGGTGTTTCTAATCATTTCAAACATTATATTTATGATCTAAAGCTCGTATGATTATTTCGTGCTTCTGTGTTTACTCGAAAGAAAATACGTTGCTCTCATTTCCTTTCCATTGTGCTTCTTCCATTGTAATAATTTCCTGACCCTGTCCATTTAGAAAAATGACATCTTCCCAATGTGTGGATATGGATTTCGGGATTCTATCCCAACCCCAATGGTTAGATTAGTGTGAATACTGTATATATTGTTTTTGCTGTGTTTTAGATTAGTAATAAATAGGCAGCCTCACCTGTCTTTGAGGAGGGATTTAATCCCATGTACTGTGGTTGAACCTCATATTTTGGATTGACAAAATATCCAACCAACAGTTTTTGGTGACTCCGCTGGGGAATACGGATTAATAGTATAAAGCTTATCCTCTTGGTGTCTGGCGACTCTGTATTTGCCTTATTTTCAACAAGATCTCTTTCCCGGTTCAAACTGGCTGGAAAGATCTTTACTCGGTCCCGCCGAGCCTGGGGTGAAGTTGATCCACTCTTTGAATTGCTACAACGACACAATTTCAGTCTTTCCCCCAACAACGTTATTTTTAACTGAATTAGAAGTTCTTCGCCTGTTCAGAGAAACTGGGTCCCTGTAGAACGAGACGTATCTGTAACTTGTCATGTGTTGTTCTTGTCCAACACTCGGATCCCCATACACACTCTTGTCAGAAGGATGGTAGCACAACCTGTGCCCTGGGGCGCAACTATTGGTCCTCTTTCTTTAACTCCACCATTGCACGAGTTACCACATGGATCACGTAAAAACATTCCCAAGTTCAATGGGGATGGGAAGCAACATCCTGATGAACACATTGCATCTTTCTTCGTAGCATGTGGTGTCCTTGGAGTAGCTCATGAAGATGTCTCTATTTGACTCTTTGTTGAAACGTTGCACGGGTGCAGCAGCTGAATGGTTTTATCACCTTCTAAATGCATGCATCACAAATTGGGCTACCATGAGGACCAAATTTGAAGCACGTTTCAAACCAGCCGAAGATTCTCATGCTTTGTTAGCTCAACTTACCCATATGAAGAAGGAATCGCATGAACCCATGCGGGACTTTGTGGAAAAGTTTAACAAGCTGATCCGAAAGATTCCAGAAATAGCTGTACCTACTCCAGAAAACTAGAAATGCTTCTTCATTAATGCTCAGCCTCCTGATGTGAGATTTTTATTAAGAAGGTCGGCTATCCCAGATTTGGCTATCACTCAGTCAACAGCTATTGAAATAGAGGATGATCTCATTTTGGCCGGAAGGATCAGAAAAGATGTACCCAAACCTAAAAATCTAGGTTCTTCCCAAGGTAATACTGATCCTATGATTCAAAAAATGGCTAATGATTTGATTGCTTTAAAAAATCAAATGTCTCAGCAGGTGAGCAATGTTCCGTATCGGGATATCCCTAGACAGAATTTCAATAACAACAATGGTGTGCCTGCAAGAGATAGGCCACGGTTAACTCCTACTCAACCGAGGCTAGCAATCAAAGCTCCTCCTGTTAACACGGTAGTAGAAATAGTTGAAGAAGAGGATGAACCAGAAGAACAAGATTCCCCCGAGGCTTTTGAAGCTTCAGGATATGTTGATGAGTCTTATGACGATTCAGCTGGCGACTCCAGCATTGGGTATTTGGAATACGAAGAAGATGAATGTGCACCAGATGGTCAGTCATTTGTTGTCTTCACTCGATCCCAATCTCAGAATCCAAGAAAACCTCTTGAAAACCCCAAGGAGAAGAACAAGGAACCTCCCATAGCCATAGTTAAGAGAGGCACTCCTATTTCCACACAAACTGAAAGAGAAATCACCAAAAAGGAAACTTCTCCTCATTCTCTTTCTCCTAAGGTCAGTACCCAAGCTCAAGCTCATGTGATTAGAACTGAGCCTACCATCACCCCTTCTTATACTGCTTTTGACATTATTGATCATGTAAAGAGAACCAAAATCCAAATGTCGGAAGCAGAATACCTTCAGTCAAATCCTGAACAGTTCAAAAAACTTGCCAAATTCATTAGAAGTAAAGCAGCTGTTCCCCCACCTTCAAAAGGTCTCCTTCCAAATCCTACTCAACCCCCACCTCAAAACAATCTGACCTCTGCTTCTTCTTCGGGAAAGATTGAACCATTTTATTTGTCTTTACTTATAAATGGGTTTAAACTCAGCAATTGCATCATCGACTCAGGGGCCTCCGACAATGTTATGCCCGAAAAAGTAGCTCATGCCCTTGGGCTTACTTTGACTAAGTCATATGGACGGTGTTACTCCATGGAAACCAAACAAGTTCCTTTGATTGGTCAAATCAAAGATGCACAGTTTGCATTCGTTGCCTTCTTAGAGAAAAGAGTGAAAATGACCATTCTAGTTGCTGACATCCCTGCAGCTTACGGTATCCTCTTGGGTAGAGGTTTTTGTAAAGATGTCGGAGGTGAGATTAATATGGATTGGACCAAGGCCAGGATTCCAGTCAATGGGGTTTATCATGTTCTCCATCCCGAACCTCAGGCGAGGTATTTGGTAACTAAATCAGATGACCCTAAAGCTCAAATCCTTTTCGAAGATGCTAGCTTCAGAAATTATTTCATGACTTCAGAGATACCAGCTGTGGATGTCAAGGAAGAAGATCCTAATGCTATTTAGACCCTCGAATTCGATGGTAGCTGCTCAACCACCGGATCGGGCGCTGGTGTAGTTCTTATATCTCCTAATTCTGAGATTTTCCCATCAGCTTACAAATTGCAGTTTGATAATACTAATAACACGGCTGAATATGAAGCTCTGTTACTAGGATTAGAAATGGCCAGACAGAAGGGAATTCAAAATCTCAAGGTTCAAGGGGATGCGGAGCTGATTTTCAACCAGGTCAAGGGAATCTATCAGGTAAAAAATGATCGCTTGAGACATTACAGAAACAACGTTTGGGATAATATAGAATGCTTTGATGCATTCTCTATTAAGGCAGTTTTGAGAGATTATAACGACAAGGCTGATTCTTTGGCCGTGTCTGCATCCCTCCTTCTCCCTCATCCCCAGTTCAAACAAGATACGTACACCATTGAGATTGTGTACCGTCCCAGTATCCCAGATAATGCAACTCACTGGCAAGTGTTCAATGACGATCAACAGGTGTTGGCTTTTCTAAAAAAGGCTGACAATTTCAGTGAGCTATACTTTGAAGGTTCGGAATCAGCTTTCCGTGAATCTATCTCAGATCCATATCAAGAGGTTGATGGTGAGTTTATTCAGCTTAAAGGAAACAAGATACCCAAAGGTTTGGTTTCTCTGGAGGGTTTGTTTGACAAGCATGATCGTTTTATTCAAAACAAGAGACAAGTTGAAGGAGCTTCTTCCTCGGAAGTAGATCAAGTCAATCTAGGTTCGTCTGATCAACCTCGGATGGTGAATATTGGGAAATGTTGTTCCCCTGAGGAGAAAGAAAAATTCACTTCACTCCTGAAGAGATACATGGATGTGTTAGCCTAGTCTTATGTAGATTTAAAATCCTTCAAACCCAAATACATACAACATAGTATCCCTTTGAAGCCTGATGTGAAACCATACAGGCAGAAGCAAAGACATTACAACCCCAAGATCTCAGGGACTATCCTTGTGGAAATTCAAAAAATGTTAGATGCCAGAATTATTTTTCCAATCCATCACTCCACCTGGATTGCTAACATCGTCCCTGTCAGGAAGAAGAATGGCGAAATCCAAATTTGTGTTGACTTCTGGAACCTGAATCAGTCTTCGTTGAAGGACAACTATCCCTTGCCTATCATGGATCAGGTGTTACAAACTGTTACTAGATCAGAAATGCTATCCATGCTCGATTGATTTTCAGGATATAATCAAGTTGAGGTAACTGCGGAGGATCAACACAAGATGGCCTTCACAACCCCATGGGGTACCTTTGCTTACAGAAGAATGCCTTTCGGCTTGATCAATGCCGGAGCCACCTTTCAGAGAGCTATGGACTTGGCATTCAGATATCTGATGGGCAAAGTCATAGTGGTATATTTAGATGACTTGACCATTTTCTCTAAAAAAAATGGAGTGATCATTATGATCATTTAGAGCAAGTACTTTTGAGATGCAGGCGTCACGGGATTTCATTAAATCCCAAGAAGTCCATGTTTGGAGTGACCGAAGGAAAGCTACTGGGTCATATCGTGACTAAAGAAGGAACCAAAATCGACCCAGAGAGAGTAAAATCCATTCAAAGCCTTACCCTACCCACAAGTAAAACTGGGGTTCATTCATTCTTCGGAAAGGTCAATTTCCTAAGAAGGTTCGTACCTGATTTTGCTGATAAAACTAAGGATATCCTTGGGATGATGAAAGGAAAAATCCCATTTCGATGGAGTACTGAAGGGAAGCTTGCATTTGATGAAGTCAAAAGGGCAGTTGCTCGTGCTCCTATCCTAGTATGTCCAGATTTCAAAAAAGATTTCATCATGTACAGCTACGCCTCTGCTCACACAGTGTCGGCCATCCTGATGCAGAAAAGTGGGGAGGGCATTGAAGCTCCCATTGCTTTTATGAGCTGTCCATTGAAGGAACATGAGCTAAAAATATCAAAAATTGAAAAGCATGCTTATGCAGTGGTACGAGCAGTGAAACATTTTAGGTACTATGTACTGAACTCCCATAACTTCGTTCTCGTTCCCGAAACTTCTGTTAAATCCATTCTGACTGAACAAGAACTAGGTAGCCAACGAGGTACTTGGATAGCTAAAGTTCAGGAGTATGACTTGGACATCAGACCTACCAAGTTGGTACAAGGAAGGGGCCTGTGCCAATTGATCGCAGAAAACCATGCTGAAGCAGAATGTAAAAAGACCGAAGATACTTCTTCAGAGTTGCCCATGGTGCTTTTTGTGAGTACAACTGATGAATGGTACACAGATATTGCTTTCTTTCTAACTTATGGTGAATGCCCCCGGCATTTAAGCCAAAAGGAGAAGAGGACAGTCAAGTTAAGATCTGCAAGATACCTCCTGTGGGATAATGGAATATATAAGAAAGGTATTGATGGTGTATTCCTGCGCTGTGTTGATAAATCACAACAGTTAAAGTTGTTAGAATCCTTCCATAGCCTAGCATGCAGAGGACATTTCTCATCCTCTGTAACAGCTTATAAGATCCTACGGGCTAGGTACTATTGGCCTACTCTTTTCCGTGATTCAGTAGAGTGGGTGTCCAAGTGTGAAGCTTGTCAACATTTCGTTGGTCGTCCCAAGCTAGCAGCTCTTCCCTTGAAGCCCGTAGTGATTGAAGAACCTTTTCACCAGTGGGGAATTGACTTCATTGGAACATTGAATCCTGCCTCCAGTGCCAGACATAATTACGTGCTGACTGCTACAGACTATTTTACCAAGTGGGTGGAAGCCGCACCAATCAAGCAAGCAACCTCAGAAGCTGTGTGCAAGTTCCTTAAAGAAAATATAATTGTCAGATTCGGTGTACCTCACAAGATTGTGGCTGATAATGCCTCCAATTTCTCATCGCATGAGTTGACAGAATTTTGCTATGGATTCGGCATCACTCTGGCTCACTCATCTGATTATTATCCCCAAGGCAATGGGCAAGCTGAGTCCAGCAACAAGAACCTGGTTACCATAATTAGAAAGCTAGTAGATGAAAACCAGAGGACATGGCACAAAGCATTGTATGATGTGTTGTGGGCTGATCGGATTACCCCAAAGTGAGCTATAGGAATGTCTCCTTTCCAAGTGTTGTATGGGATTGATGCTGAGATTCCTATCTCAGTAGAATTGCCAGCCTTATAGTTGGCCAAAGCGGTCGAAGATGCGACTTTTCAAAATTCTATTGAGAAAAGGGTTATGTACCTAGCTAGGCTAGAGGAGGAATGGAGCAAGGTGGTTGATCGCATTGCAGACCATCAAAGCAAAGTAAAGAAAATTTTTGACAAGAAATCAAGGCAACGTCATTTCCAAATTGGAGACCTGGTGTTGCTTTGGGATAAGAGGAGAGAGCAGAAAGGAATGCACGGAAAGTTTGACTCCTTGTGGAAAGGACCTTTTAAGATTCATCAGCTGAGTGGTGAAAATAGTTTCCATCTATCATACCTTGATGGAGAGTTACTCCCTTTGCCTTTCAGCGGTCAACATCTGAAGTTGTTCCATCATTAATGCAAGACACTCTTTTGCATTGTACATACTTTATTTTCTGTCGTGTGTTTGCTTTTAGTCTTCTTTCTTTCCTTGTTTTGTTTTTCAGTTTTCTTCTTTTCTGACTCCATAGCCCAATGGATAAAGCTAGAGATTCTGAGTTCTCTTCCTTTGATATCACAAAGAAAGTCCCCAACTAGAGCCAGTTGTTATCTCATTTTTGAGTTTACGCCGAAAAAATCAGATAACCCTAAGAAATTTTTGAGCTGGTTTTCTAAAAATTACCTTTCAGAGAGATAATCGGGTTTTCGGGTTTCACAAGCAAGACAACATGTGTTTTGGATGCTTCATGTCGTGTGTTCCCCGAAACCCAAAACCCACATCAAGTAAGGTGAGTCAGGTTTGTGGATCTTCCGAGCATCGAAACATGCCTTCGTCAAAACAAGCTTCATGTCGCATGTCTTCCGATCCCCGAAGCCCGATTTACCCCTTTGTTACGGGTTTTCGGGGCTATCAAACATCATGCTTCATGTCGATTGTTTCCCACAACCCGAAACCCGAATTACTCTAAAAACCTTTGTGTCGGGTTTCTGGATATCCCAAGCATGCTGACATGGCATTAATGCCGAGTTGTCGGGTAGTTGGCACGTGTCAACTGAAGTGTATTAAATGTGAATTTTCTTATATATATGTGGATTTCCACGTCATTTGTACCATACGTACTTTTTACCTCGTGGATTTTCGCGCATGCATCTTCGACCCCGAAACCTGAAATTCACCTCTGTGCCCGATTGCATTGCTCATTTTTTATCATTCCTTGTCCTGGTTGAAGGTATTTTTCTTCATTCTTTGTTTGTGGTTTTTGTGGATTAATTGTGTAAGGAATTCTTCCAAGTTCTTATCAGGGTTGTTTTGGGGTTTTTATCTTTTCCATTTTGGGGGTTGTTTTCTAAATCAAGTTTATGTTTTAAGGTTTTCTCCCTTTGGAATTAGCACTCTGTTTTATCCCCCAGAATGTTGTTATAATTAAAAATATGTTTGGGATATAAATGGTGAAGGAAACCCGCATGTTTCAACTCAACAATTACCCTATTCCCTCTTCTCGGGTTTCGCAGGGTGCTTTGCAGTGTTAGAAAACCGCAGTATATTTGAAAAGCTCAGTGTCAGGTTTTCCAAACTCTCTGGCATTCTCCTCAGTGTTGGGTTTTTATCTGTGCAGGACTTTCCAGAGTTTCTCTCAGTGTCGGGTTTTCACTCTCGACATCCTCCTCAGTGTCGGGTCCGGCATCTTTCCAGTGTGTCAGGTTTTTCGCAGTGTTCAACATCTCCTGATCTCCGACACTCTCCTCCTTCGAAATTCCTCATGTCGGACCCTGGTCCATCACAAGAAAAGACTGAAAAGTCAGGGAGGATGAAATACAAATTCAGGAAGGTGGAGTCTCCATCCTATATTGACTGTAATTTCGACATCTGAGATACAGAGCTCGGAAACGTAGACATGGAGGATTTCTGGAATAGGGTCAAGAGCTCTTCTCAAACTCCATGGATGAAATCAATAGTCGGCAGTGGCCTACCTCTTGTGGCAGGCTTCCCTATGTCCGCTCAGTGCCCCGAGTTCATCTTGGCCTGTGCTTCAAATTATGACTCTGCTTCTCGTTCTGTGAAAAACCAGGCGGGAGAAGTTGTAATCAAATTGGACGGAGGTTACTTTGATGACCTTCTCAAGCTGCCTAATTTTGAGGAATATGGAGATATGGATCTCAAGTCAGCCCAAAAAGCTTGGGATAATGATCAGGAGGATTGCATCAAGCACGTGAATAAGAAGTTTCTAATCAAAGCCAAACTGGCTGTTTCCAGGTTCCCAAGACTTGTTCCCAGAAGTGATTTCATTCAGGAAATCAACGATATCATTACTCTGTTGAGTCGGGTTTTTGGTTTCCCCGAATCAAATGTTTTCCAAGGATGGATGTACCAGTTCATGATCACTATTAAGAAGAATCAACAGGGAATTGATTGGGGTACTCTTATCAGTAATGAGATAGATTCTCAAATGACAACAGTCCTGTCTACGGGAAAGTTTTACATGTCCTCGTATATCACCTATGCACCAGCCGGTATGAGGAACTATCCTGGGTTGGACACCAAGGGGAACAAGACAGTGGAACATGTTTATCAGTATTTCCCTCAGCTGACAAGAAAAGGGTCTGAAGACCAATTCAGAAGGGTAAACGATGCCTTCTTTTATGAGAACATCTGCAGGTTAAGTCCTGAACTGAGGAAAACGAGAGTATCTGATGAAGCATGGGCTGAAGTTTCAAAATGGGGTTGTGTCTTCTTGCAATTTAAGAAGTTCACATATCTTCGAGTAGTCATGTACCCAGGGGATCCTTTCCATTTGCCCAGATATCCAGGGGACAAACTAATCTTGATGGAGTTGGTCAGGCAATTGTTGGATTTTCACAAGTTCCAACAGAGTAAACACAAGGCCGCTGTATCTTTCCCAATTTCTATTGGAAGGTATACTTGTTCAACGGTGGTGAAAGCCAAGAATGTTGTCCATGAGCTTCAAGATAAATTGAAGAAGCACATGAAGCCGTGAGACGGGTTTGATATTCGAGGAGTCCTCAGGGCGTATGGAACTCTCTACCCGCATGTGCCAAGCGTAGAAGACATTTGGATTGATTTACGTGATGAGGTTGTTGTCTGAAGAAAAGATCATAGCAGATTGACACTTGCTGAGATTCAAACACTTGAGCTCGCTAACTTACCAGAAGGTACTAGTGATAATGAAAGTGTTCTGGACCCTTCCTATGATGGACTGAATGAAGATCAATATGTTTTCCCACCTATTGATTGGTCTATCAGTGAAAAAGCCTCCATTACAGATAGGTCAGCTCTGATTCTTGCACGCACCAAAGCATGGCTCGCCTCTTGGGGAATGAGTTTTAAAGATGATAATTTTTCAAAGTTGGTTGCTTCAGAGGTGGGGCCCTCCAAAAAGGGAAAAGACAAAAGATCTTCTAAGGGGCCTATAAAGGTCAAGTTTGTCAAGAAGAGAAGAGAACGAGAAATCTCTTCAATTATTTCTCCAGTTGAAATGGTGAATGTGCCAGAATCACCAACACCACCAGAAATAGGAGAAATTTCTTTGGAAGGAGAAGGAAGCCAGCCTCTGGTTTCACCATTTGTTGACTGCCCAACTGAAGAGACCTTATCTCTTGCATCCAGGCCTTGGAGTCTGGATCTGTGCTTCCTCCCTCACAACCACTTCTACCTCCTCATTCCCCATCGACTTCTTCAATCATGGCCAGCATTTTCTCTGGACTCTCACCCCTCTCTGCTGGTACCAAAGTAATCACCAACACGCCCCCTCCTGTGCCTCTTTTTATTGAATCTGCTACCACATTGGTAACTGTCCCCACTTCGCCATTAGATCCCTCTCCTCCTGAAAGTATGATACCAACTTCTACAATAGTGGCAACTCCCTCTGACATGCCTCAATGGCTACTCGAGCAAACTCTGAGGAAGAGGAAGGTGATTGTACCCATACCAGCCTTTGATTTTAGCTCACTCAAGGCTTCTACTGCTAAATCAGCCAAGAAACCCAAAATAGTTTCAAGGGTTTTGGTGGACGCTTCAGGGCATAAGTTTGCAGAGATTGCCACTCCTGTGACTGACAAAACCAAAGAGGACATAACAGCCTCTGACTATCAGATAACCAGGGTGGCTCTAGGAGAGGTGACAACAGAAGGAGCACAACAAGATGCACGGGATGCCACAAACGTGTTGTGCCAGAAATTGAAGGAAACAAAAGACAGCAGAGATGAGCTTAAAAGAAAGGTGGAGCAGTTGACTGAGGTTTTTCTTAAGCTCTCAAGACCCCTTGAATCCATACCATCTTCTTCTGTCCCTGTCGGATTCGATTTCTCATTAGTGCCTACAATTGAGAAGATTAATAAAAAAGGAAGGGTGGTCGATGAATGGATCCAAAGGCTACTCCAACAGGGGAAGGAAGTGATTCAAGACACCGTGGAAGTCTATCAATCTTTGGGGAATATTCAAAGTGATGGAGAAAAGATGGACGATGATTTCTCCCAAGAAATTGGACACCTTGATTTGACTTTCGAAGCTCTCCAGGTATTAAAGCAAATACCATCACACCTCTTGGTAGAAGAAGGCATCATCCCACATGCGGATAAGCATTTCCAGCTGACCAAAGCCATCAGGTTCAGGGTAAAGATTCTCAACGAAGCCTGTGGTAAATTGAGAGAATCAAGAGATCAGTTGATCGATGGCAAGAGTGACCTGGAAGAAGAACTGTTAAAAATTTGTGCAAAAGTGTCAGTTGGAAACTCAGGCATCCTATCAGCCGATGATCTTTTCAAACAAATCCAAGAATCTGTTCAACATGAACCAACTCACGGATTTGGTATTGAAATCATTGACAGGTTTGTAAAGATTGAACATTCTTTGGAGGCCTTGAGAAAACTCAACAAAAGATTGAGAAAGCTTCCTGGTAGTGCCAGTGACACTCATGAAACATGTGAAGTCTTGAGTGATCATTCCACTGCGCCTGACGAAAATGAGATGCAAGGCATAATCCGTAAGTTCCAAGAATTTCAGAACAAACAGGCTCAGTTGGAGGAAGGGAAAGATGAGGAAGAAAAAGATGACGATTCAGACTAAGTCTTGATGTTTCATGTCATTTCAATCTTGAAATTGACATGTCTTTTTCATTTCTGTTTCGTCACATAGGAAGAAAATTTTGACTTGGTCTCCTGTGTGAGAGTCAAGAAAAATAGGACTCTCATTAAAAGACTATTTTCTAGGATTTATCTATATTTTCTCTCTACTCTTTTCCATTATAAATTAGGGATGTGTGTACATTCTAAAGGGTTGAGATTTTTGAAATATTGGGAGCTATTGGGAAGAAGAAAAAATTTGTGTTTTCTTTTAATCATTTCAAAGAATAGGAGTTGATATTATTTTGTAAACTTTGTGTTGTGAGATATATCTTTCTTAAGACATTGTTCTTATGTTCATGATCTTAAGCTATTCTTTGTTTAGCATCTTGGTGTTTCTAATCATTTCAGACATTATATTTATGATCTAAAGCTCGTATGATTATTTCGTGCTCTGTGTTTACTCGAAAGAAAATACGTTTCTCTCATTTCCTTTCCATTGTGTTTCTTCCATTGTAATAATTCTTGACCCTGTCCATTTAGAAAAACGACATCTTCCCAACGTGTGGATATGGATTTCGGGATTCTATCCCAACCCCAATGGTTAGATTAGTGTGAATACTGTATATATTGTTTTTGCTGTGTTTTAGATTAGTAAACAGGCTGCCTCACATGTCTTTGAGGAGGGATTTAATCCCATGTACTGTGGTTGAACCTCATATTTTGGATTGAAAAAATATCCAACCAAAAAACCTAAAAGTCTGAAAGATTGAAATTTTCAGACTGACAGGATTTTCCAAAATTCCAACAACATATGACTACGAATTATATGCTTACTAGCAAGGTACAATTTCTGGAACCCAAAATCCCAAAAGTCTGAAAGTTTCATACTTTTGAACTTCGAAAGTTCGGAACTAATATCTATTCTAAAATTAGTTGATGACATTTTCTTTACCCGTATCAAATAAGGAGTGATACCTAGACCATATTCATGACTATATATGGACTTCGGAAGTCTGAAATAATATGTCATCTATGAATAGTTTCTATTAGGTTCTGATGACCTATTTGCTATGGAAGTCTGAAATCCATGGGAAAGCTTTCAATGGTTTTAGACTTCGGAAATTCCTATAACTACAATTCCAAATGTGAGCACTTAAACTTGGTGATATGACGCCTAAATTTCCTTAAGTATCGAAGTAAGACAAGATTTCAGACCTCAAATCCCTGGAGTATGTTGATAGGAATCCTAGGATCCTCTAATTTACCTTTCTGACATACCATCTACAATGTAGGTTAAATAGACTAGGACGAATTTTATCTCTTCTCTCATGACATTTAGGTGTCTTCTATCATCAAATACAATTTTTTCCACCTCATCATAACTTATGCTGAAGGGTGTTGGTCTAAGTTAAAATTACCTTTTCATATCAGGGCGTCATCCAGAACATGTGAATGAGTCAGCTTACTCTAGGTGATTTTGTAGGTCTTATGTGTCTTAGGGTCTATGAAAGAAGGAAACATAAAAGTCAGTGAGTCTAAAACACAGAGTTACTTTCCAATTCTAGAATGTAAGTCATCTTCTCCCTTGTAGAGGAAAAAACACAAACATGCATTTCTAGTTACGCACATACAGTCTTACCCCCCAGGGTTCTCATCCCCTCTTAGATTCCATGAGTAGTCACATATTCTTAAACATGCACATTTGATGTGCTATCAATTCCCATTGGTAACTACACTGGAACTCTAGCTCATAACCTCCTTTGACTAATACTTCATTGAGGTGTGATCTTCATCATCTACTTTATGCTACTAAATATTCGCATTCGCTATCATAAAGATGGGGGAAAATAGTTAGACATGCAATTGTGCACTTACATATTTGACATCACAAACCTGTAGAGTATACTCATTACATACATGATTTCCTTAAAGATAAGAAAAATAGAAATTGGAATAACAATTGGTCTTTTATTTTACATAGCTTTACCCTTTTTATAATTTATCATTTAATTTTTTGGAATATAATACTTTAATTTTCGACATATGGAAAACATGTGATTAAGCTCTAAGCTAGAGAATTATTTTATCCTTTAAGAATCCCAGACAGATACCACCAAACATTAAGGACAGGTGATGCCCAGACGCTACTGTCTTTTTCCCCTCCTTTTCTCAAGAACCAGAGAATGCCAGCATTGACTATTATATTTCTAAATTACTATCCTATCACTGGAAGGTTTTTCATTTTTGTTGTTAATGCCTGAAATTCAAAAAAGGGAATCGATATGGATATTAGTACATGACTTACTAAAATGTGATTATTTGGGGCTTCGCATTTTAGGATTTTATATGTGCCAATCTCAATTGTTATGAAATGTGACATAATGGAGTATAATAGGTGGTTTTAATTTCATATCCTTATAAAAACTTCAAATTATATTTCAGATCTGAACTAAAAAATCCCTAACCAATGAAATCACAATATCCACATAATCAATAATGAATGTAGTTTACACCATTGAAACCATCAACATGAAGCTGATAACGATGAGACAATGTAAGCATTGACAAGATGCCACAAGATGTAAGTATGAAACCATGGAAGGGGAAAAAACCCCATTGAAACACAATATTTATTGATATTTTTCTGAATTTATTGAGTGCACCAGACCCTTAGTTTAGTATACTACCTAAACCCCTAATGTGATTAAAGTGGTGGAATGGAACTTCAAAATGAAGCTACAACCCCCCAAGATTATCAATGTGACATCAATCAACCACCTAATATGATGATATGATATTTCATATCCATATATTTCTTCCACATTAGCTTATGGAGATCTAATGATCCAATCTGGACAACTTCTTCATACCAAAGACCTAGGTGATCACACTTCATAAAACGAGCTCTTTAATCACTCTAAAAATCATCAAACTCTTAAATCTCAATGTAAGCATTGAGGGATTTTTCAAAATCCATGCTAGAAGAAAGAATTTATATTAGAATCAAGATAATTCTCAACCACATGTAAATAACTTTCACCTGAGGTCAGTATACTGATGGCAGGACAACCATTACTAGATTCCTTAAAAAGCACCTGAAAGGACATGGCTTGGAATAAGCTAGATGTCCTTTCAAACTTAGTGATTAAAACCTTTTCCTTCATTTTTTTCTATGCTCATAAATCAAGGATGACAATCAAAATTTAAAATACGTATATTGACAAGTGACCCAGTTAGGTTTGTGATTTAACTGAGGGAACCCTTAGATAGAAGTTCCAAAAATTGCTCAAAAACCCCATGGGAAAATTCTTAAAAATTCCCTTGAGTCATTAACATGTATACATATTAAATGAACCAATGTAAACATTGAAATATGCCCCAATATATCATAAAAAATTCATGGACATGGTCCCACCTTAGTATCATCCAATCAAACTATATCATTTACTGGAGCCTAGATTGGAACTTTGTAGATGTCTCTAAAACAGTTGTGATCCTACAAGGGGTGGAATGGAATTCATTTGATGCACCAAATAACTTAAACATGAGAAAATTATGCTAGGTATACCACTTGATGGTTTAATTTCATATCCATATACCTTTAAAATTCGCTTGTGAGCAAGTTAATGAAGCCATCTGGATAACATCCATCTCTTAAAGAACCAGGGATGATGTAGGACGATTTTCCTTCATCAAGATCAATCTGTTAAATGACAATGTAAGTCATAAAGGTTATGCTCATAACATCAATTTTCACATACATTAAGAGGTAATAATAGAAGAATGGACTCATATGTATGCCAATTGAGTAATGCCCGATATTCATATTCCAGGTGATAGGAATCATCACTCAATCCATCTCATGCTTCAAACAATTCCTGAAACTTTTACCAGAAAAGGAGTGGATTGGAATTAGTAGATGTCCTAAAATGTGATTAAAGGGGTGGAATGGAATTAATATATGCCCCAAATGAGATGAAATGTGACATAATGGAGTATAAAAAATGGTAACTATAAATTTCATCTAAGTACTATTCTATAACAATTAACTTTAATCACCTTCAATGCTCTACTCTGTAGCTCAAGTTATGCTCATTTTATTGAAGAATCAGGGATGATGTAGGATGGCATTGAGTCACCAACATCAAATTGCCCTTAAATGACCTATGAACCCTTATGGAACTCAGAAAATACCATGTACCTTCATAAAAATTCTCTTAAAACTTAATTTAGAATCAATATAATACTGACCATTGTGCATCATGCACCATCAATTTTGTCAATGCTACTCTATTTGATACAAATTTTGTCCTAAAACCTTCTTAAGAAACATGCCATGATGTGGTTAGACGGTGGCCCACTCATCACCATGACCTCAAGGCATAAAATTTATGGAAATACAACATTATGATTTTCTACTAAGCATTCGATGCCATCAGATGGATCTAAATTTTATGAATCAATCAAAACTGGGTCTTCTTTATTACCTCTCTTTGACTACCACCAACTGGTGCCTAGTTAGGGTTGTAACTAGGTGAAATTAGACCACTTTACCTTCTTAACATTCGTTCATAAGCATCCTGAAGATCAACATTAACCTCATAAAGGGTGTTTTGCAGGGTGAAAATATGATATATTGTCACTAATATCAAGGTTAATTCCTTGTAAATCCAAAATGGATCATAAATAGGAAATCACACGTATTCACAGATGATTCATCCATGAAGTTTAACTTCGAGTTGAGAAGGTACACTATGATTTTGAACCTGTCTTACATCCATATAAAAGTCTAATATTCTCACATGTCAAATTGAATGATTGGTTGAGGTTGAGATTGTGATAAATTTCTCAAAGAATCAATAAAAATCCCTAGTAAAATCTCCAGATCATCATAATTTAAATATCCATGTAGAATATTAATCTCTTCAGGCTCACTAAGACTTACCTATGAGGTGCATGACCTGATCCTCACTGTAGAAGCTAGGGTCAGATCTAGGAATAATGCAATAACTGATCTACAAAACCTCTAGGAAAATGACTAGTAAATTACCTTATGAAGTCATTATATACCTGATTACATGGAAATTTTAACATGAGCTCATATGGCTGCAAACCACATTGTCACCCCTCCAAACTACCCTACTTGAGTCCCAATGAGCACTTGTAACATAAGTGACTGACTTGTACCCGGTATACCACGCCACTACTGTGAGTTTTCAAGTACCCTATAGGGGTACATGCTAGAAATCATGATCATACATGGGGCCATTTCAAAGAATCTACAGAAGCTTGATATTGTCATGTTGATTAGTCTCCTAGGCACCTGACATAGGGCTTACAAGATCCTAAATGCACACCTCAGGGTAGTGGAATCTCACTATATCTCAGCACAAACAAATATGACAACAGTGATGTTGTCACCATCATTGTGACATCATCATAGGATCATAAATATAGGTCATTAAATCAAATCATTAATGTGGTTTTGCATCAATGACAACACTGTATGTAGGGCCACATTTGCCAAAAATCTCCCCCTTTCGTCATTGATGGTTAAAACACCCTGAACTTCTCCCCCTTTTTACATTAATGAGATCAATGGATAGCTAATATCTGGGACATATCATTACCTTCTATGTATGAATTCATTAACCATCAATGTTTTGTTTGGAAACATCAACCAAAGGTCTCAAACTAGCTCTATTTTATTGATTTTACACAAAATCTTATTTTTGGCTTCAATTCAAGCATGCAAGCACCATGCTCCCCCCAAGCTGAGAAACTCCAACTGATGTGGGGAACATCATCAATGAAGGCTTGAAAGAAGACATAGGATCTCACCTCTGTCTAGGAGAATATAAACAATCCAAAGGTTTAGTCGACCATTATAGGCATGTAAAAATCACCTATGTTTCACCTTATCCTAAGTACCCAATGTCTTCAAGTGTGAAACATTGTATCAACTTGAGATCTAAGTCATCCATTTCTTAAACATGCCACCAATGTCAGTTTCAATCTTATCAAAATATTATATCACCTTTCTTGACCACAAACCATCTTGTCTAGGCATAAGACAAACTATACCATGCACAAAATTTCTAGTTCATACCATACCATGATGCTAATATCCACCATGATCAATGCCACCACTAGTGAATAAAATTTCACCCAACAATATCAACCATGGTTGATACCATTAGTTAGGAAATCTACTTGAAAAACAATATCAACCATGGTTAATACATTACATAGGAAAATTACAAGTCACGGGGAAGTCAAACATAATTTCAAATTGGCAGAGGGAACTCATAGGTGATAAAAACAAGTGATATGATGAAGGTATGTATGTGCTAAAAGTAGGTATGAGGGTGATTATAAGAGGATGGTAGGGTGATTATAAGAGGATGGTAAGATGATTTTATAATGAGGATATAAAATATGATTGTAAGGGTATGAAAACATGTTAAATGTGATATAATTGGGCTACACATAAAATTTCTCTCTTAAGTATCACTCGTAACTAGCTTAATGCATAAACTAGTGAAGGATGTACATATCCATTTTTTGGTTATTCCCTACTCTTCATAGTGTGGTTAAGGAAAAAACTATGGGGAATACAATACGCCAATGATGCATGCAAAAAAATGTTAGTAAAGTGAAAAAACAAGTGTATATAGGATGTATTATTCGACTTTCCTTTCCGACATTATAAATCTAAAAAAAGGTATTAGTGTAACTTCCTTAATTATAGGAATGTTGTTTACCTGTAAATGCCTATTTAAAGGAGCCCCATATGTCAATACAATTAGTGAAAACATTACTAATATACTTCCACATTTGAGCACATATTCTGTGAGGGGGAGAAGAATGCCATGCATGTCTAAGTACAGACCACAAAAGGGAAAATTAAGTCACATTAGTGGTGTGTAGAACCTTGTCCGTTATGAATTCTTACACATTTGAGACAATCAAATGTGTGGTTTATAATCATATAAAAACATAGTCACAATCATAATAGAAAAATTCATATACATTTCAATTATTATATAACTTCATGGTCTTACATAAATTCATGGAATCACATGCAACTTCATCTATAAATAAGAACTATGAAGTTGTGTAATACTTCTTCAAATAAGGGGTGATATACAAAAGATCTCAAGCTTGCATAGGGAATCATAGAACTTCACAAGAACAAAAAATGTTTCATATGATCCTATGTAACACATGAATTCACCACTTAAATAATTTTGTAGGACTTCATAACCTCAAATTTGTTAGTAAACTTACGTAAGCTTTATCAGATTTCATTTCTATAAAGTTTGAACTATAATGTCTGGTCAAACATTCAAATAATGCATGCATAAAGCTTCACAGGCTACATGAGTAAACAAAATTTCAAGGATCCATAAACCATTAAGGGCTTATACTTTTTTTATGCAAGATTGCTTATGCACCTAGATTCTACTGCATCATCTAATTTGGTATTTGTATTTTTTTTGTACCTATAATAGTTTAATATCTGAGCTAATACTAATAAAAAAAGGATTGGATACATGTTAGGTTTTGGTGACTAATGACCACTAATTTACACTTAGCAATCAAACCCCATGAAGTAGAACAATGAAATTTTTAGTTACCTTAGCATCTCAAAATATGCTTACATATAACAATATGCTCAATGTTAGATGTCTAATTGTTATTGCTGGTCTAAAATGATTTACACTTGAATTTTGTATTTATCAATTACTTTGAATTCAAATTCTACAATATTGAAATGTGTGTTGAATTTGAACAACTATAAATAGGAAAATTGGCAAGAGACGAATGATCATAATCAATTAAAAATAAAATGAGAAAACCATTGTAATAACATATAACACAATTTAGATAGATTGACAAAACCGTATAAAATTGTCTATATAAAGAGACCAAAAACATAAATTAATAAGATGTATAAAATTTTGAGATCTTGATTAGAGTACCAAATTAACCCTGCATTATAATAAATAAAGCAAAAATTGTTGGACATATATCATTATTGTTTTCATTGATGTCAAGTAGTATTGATTTCAAAGGGTGTCTTGGTGTACATATGTGAGTGCATGATGTTTTCATTGATGATAATTGATGTTAAATAATGTGAAATTAGTAAATTTCTATTGGTAGTGAGGTGTTTTTGTGACATGAAGTGTTTTATTTGCATGGTGTATTGGTGTATATGCATGGTCTAGTGCATGGTTCAACTTGTATGAACTAGTGTGTGACCTCCAAAGGTTGTATGAAGTTTCTTTGGTGTCCATAAGTTTTAGGGAGTTTTGTTAGAGGTTTTTAGTGTCGAAAAGATGAATAAAGGGTCATTTTATGTGTGACATGTGGTGATACATGCCTAACAAGGCCTAGTCCTAGACTTAGTGCAAGTATGGCATGAAGTATGGAGAAAAGAAGGCCAAGTAAAATCAGTGTAAGAATGTGAGGATTGTTTTGACATTGCATAACATATATGGAAGGTGTACAAGGTCATGGTTTAGGTGTATAATGCATGTTTAAGGTCCTATTGAAGAAAGACATAGAATACAAGGTAATAATGCATGAGAAAACCAAGGTGCATGGTGAGTTTCAGAGGTAATAAAGTATGAATGAGCATTCAAAATAATGGAGGAGGTCATTACAGAGGTGTGTGCAAAGTTTGAGGTCATAAATCTGAAGTAAATGCATGAAAAATTATTACACGACTGAATTGACCAAGTATAAACGACACACAAAGATCTAGGGTGCACACGTAGTAGACATGAAGGGTCATTCACAAGAACTATGTAATAGTATTTGAAGTTTTTCACCTAAGAAGGTAAATCTGGGACTCAGCCAATTTTGTTAACCATGGGCTAAAATAGAAGATTGGTAGAAGAGTGGCGTCTAAGAAAGGGCTATATTTAGATAACATCGGATTGGCTTGGGATGTAGGCAAAGGAGCTAAAATTGTAAAAATCACATGAATATATTATAAGATGATCATGCACGAGGCAATCTAAAATTAGGATTAACACATGATCTATATTTAGGATAATCTATTGTTAGGATTGATGTGAAATTATGCACTCCTTATGTCTATTTTTGGATGTAATGCATGTTGGTTATTTTTGGGCATGCCTATTATTAGGAGAGTGCATGTGTAGTGAAGGGAAAGTACCCACCCCTATATATACATATATACATATATACATATACATATATATATATATATATATATATATATATATATATATATATATATATACATATACATACATACATACATACATACATGTGCATGTGTAGTGAAGGGAAAGTCCCCACCCCTATATATATATATATATACATATATATACACACACACACACACTCACACACACACACACACACACTCACACACACACACACGCACACACATATTACTCTGTTGTTTTGGGACCATGTCTAATTTACGAGAGTCTATGTTACGTAGTAGAGTTATGTTCTAGGGTCTAATACTTGTGCATGTTCCAGCACCCTGGTATAATGGTTGTTATGTATTCAACTTCTATTACGTAACACTTTGTTATAATGGATTATGGAGGATCGATTATGATCATTGATATGTCTGGTTATGGAGAATTCATGGTGTAATTGATGTTAGTAATTATCTGATCTGTTATGTTTCCTTATAACATGTGTTTCGAAAATGAGTTCATGCCATGGGTTAATATGTTTTATTGAGTATTTTGGTAATTATTATTATGAATATTCATTCTAACATCTTGACAAGAAAATACAAAGGTTGGACCTGGTAGTTTTCACACTTCAGGTGAGCATTCAGATCTCTTTGAATTAGGTGCTAGTATGCATAGTGCTCTGGTGAAAACAAAGACTACATTTTGGTTCCATTTAAGGGACCTATTTTCAATCTATTTGCCAAGATGTTCCATACAAATGGCGTATCGATCAAATTTGGAGATTATTGAAAGCTGGGTAGAAGAAAGTCAAGATAATTTTTCATAGAGGTATAACATTGGACTTGATTTCAATTCACGTCATTGGGTGGAGGATAAACTTTATCGTGAGCTATATGAGACATTATTCATCTTCTTTCCAGTATAATTGTATGCATGGTTGGAAGAATATGCATCAAAGAAGCATTAGGGTCCTAGGCCAAAGTTGTGGATGCGAGAATATTTCCAAACTCTTTTTGATGAGGATGTGGAGTGGACTAGAGCTTTAAATCATTAATGGGATGGTGTGTTGTGTAATTATACATTGGAGTACACTATTTCTACTTATTCGTGTCTAGAGGAAGCTAAGTTTATATTCTTGTAGGAGCCTTGAGGATATTATCTGCATGTTATACCTTTAGTGATCAAGATCTTTCTCATATAACTGGATTGGGAGAGCTTACATATGGCTAGCTAAACCCCCACCGTACGTAAGGGAACGATCATGTGTGGAGAAGGATGGAAGACCTTGTGTAAGATAGACAGAGAAAGGAAAGATGGATCAAGTTTAATGAGGTGTGAGAGAGTGACATGGTGTGCATGAGGGACATTGCAGTGTCATTAAATTTGAGGGGAATGATGGATCGTGATCATT